>JBAMYA010000004.1:3624089-3680498 GCA_037176975.1 Arrhamphus sclerolepis
CCTCTGACTCAGAATCAGTGTCAAGCCTGATTATTAATGGCTGAATTACTCCACTATTGCTACTTGGCATGGATTAATATGGCTGTAAAGTAAACTAGTTTTACTATGTTTGATAGGAGCTGTGACAACTGAACTATTTTAGGGTATTAAAGGATTTTTTTTTCTCTCTCTCTTAGAAGAACGTAAGAGAGAGAGAGAGAGACGTTGGTGGAACTTCAAATTCTTACATTTTTATGGAGAGAGATGAGATTTAGGGGTTTAATCGATGCCAGGTGAGGGCGTGTAAAGCACTCTGAAATTGTATTTCCATGAAATGTAGACCCTGTGTTGCCCCCACATTCCCTTTTGATTTGCTTAAGAGGCAACAAGGCTCATAAAAATAAGACCCAGACATTAAACCTTTTCTCTTAAATGCACATGACATCAACATCAAACAAGTAAAAGAGTTGATAGTTTTTGGTGATGCTTTGGGTTTACGCAACAAGAAGAAATAAACTGTTTATTTTAAAAAGAACGTAAAGATTAGGAGATGTATGTAGAGATGAGGTGGTTTAATAATTACATGAGGTAACGCACATAAGGTCGATAACTGGATACTGTATAACGGTTACTGTATAATTTGTATCCTATAATGCCAAATTTGTCATATTGGATACATGTATTATACAATTATACAGTTACTTGCACTTGTTTTTATACCCAATGTATCCCAATATAACACTGGAACTGTCTCTGTATTATTTCATATGTCAGATTTTAAAGGGTTAATCCAACTTCAGATGTCAGAAAGTCACATTAAAACTGGCTTTTTTTTTTTTTTAAGTAGCTTACAATGCCTTTTAGTATATTTCAGGTTTTTAGTGACCACTGTTGCCTAAAGCCAGGGGTCTTCAGTCGATACCAACAAATCCAATCCCAGTTTGTTCTGAATTAGAAATGAATGGCACATTAGAAGAGCTGAAATGAAGACATTTGCCTCATCTAAAGACACTTTTAGCGATTTTATGGTTATTATTTCCCACAGAATTTGATATGTATTTGAAATTCTAAATGAGACATATCACTCCCCTCCCCCCACTAAATTTCCAGAGGTCTTAATTAAATGCTTTGCTCAAAATACTTCAAGAATATGTGCAAAAACATCTTTTTTTCTGCTGTGTTTTTACACCTTTATCTTTAGCAGCTGGTCTTTTGGGGGGTGGAGTCAGCAGCTCAACCTCATTTAGCCCACATGGGTGTGCCTCATTTGAAACTGGTCTCACAGCTTTGTTCTAGCAACTTCTGAGATCCAGCAAATTCTGTGTGATGTGAAGTTTGATGAGGGTAGAAGGAGAAAACTGATCCATTCTCCCTGCTCTAGATCTGTGATGTCACAGTACCCTACAAATCTGAAATGACACATATTTCAAAAATTTAGGTGACCACAAACAAATTCATAGCATTTGCTTTATGTCATAAATAAATAAATAAATAAATACTTTCAAGCATGAAATTAAGTCCAGTCTCTGCCAGCCTGTTTTCACAGGTTGCCACAGGTTCCTGTCCAGGGATGAAGCATATTTCTGGCTACTCTTGCTTCTGACCCAGGGCTTCAAGCCAGGGCCAACCAGAAGAGGGCCAGCTCGATGACCTTGAGCTAGTGGCAGCTAACCAGGACTGTCAGCAAAAGCCTTCCAGGTCAGCCTGGACCATTCCTGGTTGACTAACTGGACAACTCGCCAATACACCAGCTAGGTACCTTCGCCTGGACCTCTGCCAGGACCCAGCAGAGGATCTGCAGGTCCTGTTTGATATCAGCCAGAGCTCTGAAATTCCTTGTTTCAGCCCTGGTAGAACGTGTTTCAGATGACCTGAAATGAGCTTGAATGTGAGGTAACGCTGCTGACGTTAGGTGGCCGTGCTCCATCATGGTGCCAGTTTCCGCCAAAATAGCGTCACCTATAAGCCCCCAAAAACCATCCATGCATCCATTATCTATACCCACTATTTCCAGTACAGGGTCACAGGGGTCTGCTGGAGCCTATCCCAGCTAACTTCAGGTGAAAGGCAGGAGTTCCCCAAAAACCGTGTTTCAAAAGTACCGTTCAGAAAACACACAGAGTTGTATTGTATCGGAGTTTTAGAGTTTTAACACACAAATAAAACATCTCAAGAACAGAAAGTCTTCTTTTCACAATGTCTCCTTTAATAAATATTTTTTAACTTTTATTTCAAGGCTGTTTAGCTTTAAAAAAGTGTCTATTAAAAACAAATGTACAATTTAATCAAGCAGCGGTGTGAGGCTTTAAAAAGAACACTGTGTTGTGTTACAAAGCCATCATGCAACAACGTGGAAAGCAAATCCATTTGATTTCAGATACAACTTTGGTACTGAGTTCAGTTGGATGGAAAATGGTTTGAATAAGTGAGTGAAATTATAAAACTGCTCTGCATTTTTCTGACTCTCCTGGCTTCTCGGGCTGAGCTATGCTTATTTCCACTTTAAAATGTAAGCACACAGCTTCAGTTTTCATAAAGAGCTTGGAGAATTCTTGCAGACGGCATAGAATGTAACTAAAGATGATTTATTCTACCAGGTAAATATTCGTTTTCCCTCATTTTTAAAGTGAAACCTCTTTTCACAGACTGTGAGTCACTTTAACTCCTTTTCGGGGAAAAACTGAACAAGCTATAATTCTGAAAAAATAAAATATAGAGTGTATTCTATAGATACCATATAATCCACCTGGATCATAACATGCAGATAGAGTTACAAGAGCCGTGTCACTCTTCACTCCTTAAGTGACAAGCCGCCCTAAACCATGAGAGCACAACATAACAAATAGGTCATGTTAAAACACACGGGTATGCAGCCTTCCATAATCAAAGTCACCACTACAAACAGTCAGCAGGGCGGAGCTGCGTTTGCGGGGGTGGGCAAGGAGACATGGTTCGTTTATTTCTTAGAAGACAGGCGACAACTTTTGTAGTTTTATTCTCCCTGCTTTGTTTGGGAGATTTTATATAAAAGGAGGTTTAAGTCCCCAGAGTTCAATGAATCCAAATCTTAGCAGACACTGAGTTACAGTAAGATTCAGCAGCTTACAAGAACATAACAGCCTCACCGCCTTAAACTCTTATGGATAATTTAAAGTAATAGGTAAAAATGACCCTTTTTTCCATTGTTATAACAAGAATAATTTAGTCGGTGAAGAAATCACACACATCAAAGCGAACTTGCAACGCTTGACATCTTCATGTAATTTATATCGTCATCAAACAGCGTAGAAAGTGTTATCACTTCAAGGGCTACTTGGGAAAGAAAAAGAAAGAATGAAAGAAAAGAAGAGACCCTCATGCATAAGCTTTTTTTTACAAAAAAAAAAATCTTGACAGCTTCTCTCCCATCTCTCTGGCTCGTTCCTCGTGCATCTGTGCTTAACTTCATGTTGCTGAAGACATCGAGTTTCACTTTGTGGTGCTGAAAAAAGCATCGGAAATAAAAGCAAATAAAAGCTGGTGCAGTGTACTCAGGTCCCCCGATGACTTATAAGGAAACAACACCCTCAGTGATGTCACAGTTGCTAGCATGTCATAGCAGATTCACCTGCTATCGCTGCCACTTCCTTCCAAACTTTATTTCTGAGACTTGTGTCTCTGTGTGACCACAAAACTTTGATCATCTGCCAAGTCGCAACCTGATTGGCCTATGCATGCTATGCTGCGTCAGCTGTTGAACGTTTCTCAGCATTTGACGGAAGCATCTGACCTGTGGTAACGCAGGTTCATTCTCATTAATGAGAATGAACAAAATGCTCTTAGAAGTTGAAGGTTCTCTGGCAGACTCTCCACTAAAGAAGCAAATCAGCTGTTTAGCAACATTTTATGCCTTATTGTATATTGACTGCAGCAGAAGTGTTTGAGAATGTTGGGAGACCAATTTAAAACAACCTCTGTAAAAAAAAAAGCTAAAAGACTCTACCTGAACACGGTAAAATAAAAGACTGATGATGGAACAGGTCATCAGAGACTTGCAGCTCTGAATAGTGTAAGGAGATGATATGGTTTCCTTCAGTAACACATGTTGGCTCAGCCTCTGCATTTTTAACGCAGAGAGGTTTCATCCCTGTTGAACTCAAGGATCGTGTAGATGACACGAGTTTGCCACATGGCAGATGAACTTAACAGTCGTTGCTCTCTGATAAAATCACATTTGCTCCATGGGAGCCTTTGTGAGGATCAGCTCTGATTGAAATCCTCTCCGAGTTTACCTGCTTCACACCCGCTGGCACGTTTACGCAAGTCACATAAGGCCTCGCATCCATCAGCGTCTTGTTGCATTTCATTTCGTTTAAGCCCTCTGACTGATTTACTCTTGGCCGGCCTCTCTTTTTTTTTTTTTTTTTTTTTTACAAGAGAAAATATGTGCTAGCGCATTTTTTCCAATACAGTGCATCGACTGAGATTAGCAGCAGCTGGAAGCAGATAGGTGAGAGTGACTCATTAAACACCAGCGTTTTTCCCCTCAGCAGACAGACATCGTTCTGTCACATCACCAAGTGTTTATGTAAGCTTAAGGTTTTTCTTTCTCCTTGACTTACAGCAGATTTCCCTGCTGTGGTAAGGTTTGCCATGATAGCATCTGGCAGGAGAAGGAGTCCCACATTGTAGAATGGAAAATGCAGGTCCTGCCTCGGTGCGTCGTGCCAAAGCAGCTTTAACAATGCAGAACAACAACTGTGAAGCAGACAGCAAAGGCACTGGGTTCATTGTTGTTTTGTTTTTTGTTTGATTTTTTTTCTGAAATTATTCTTAAGATGCTTTTAAGCAAATGTAAACTAAGTATGCTGCAAATTACTATTTGCATACTAAAATTTAAAAAAAAACAACACACACATAAACATCTGCAATTTAGCTGGAGCTGTTCATTTGTGTTCCAGATGGCTGTCTAAATAAATCATCTTTTGATTGTAATTTGAAAATAAAAACCGCCGTCTGTGTTCAAACTGTCCATTTCCTTGATGCAACATCCTACATTGCATAAAAACCAAGTCTGTGTTTGGAGCTGCCAGGAACTGCTCAGGACCAGGATTTTTAAAGTTTATGTGGCTGCTTGGTTTCTTTTCTTTTCTATTCTTTTCTTTTTTGTTTTTTTGCTTGCTGTGTTTTAATTTCCCCCCTCTAACGCCTTACAGAACTGTGATTTAAGTTAAACCACAGTTTCAATTCCGTTCTGTAATTCGTCTCCATCACCAGACTGAAGAGGACTGTTTTGACGTGGGGTTGAGGAAAAATTATTGGTTATCGCCAAAATGACTGAAAAGAGCCAAAATGCAGGTTTGGACGTGTGTAATTCTGCTTGTACAAAGTTTACAAGTGTCTTAACAAATGAAATCTTGGTTTATAGAGAGGAGAGAGAAGACGTGCAGGTGCAAGTTTGTTTTTGCTTTTCCATCGTTTCATTTCTCCGTGTAACTATCTCTGATTTGAAACTAATATATTCAGGTTTGAAGAGTCCTTTTACATTTTTATGGAAATACGTTACCTAACCATAAGAGTGACTTGCTACCCGGCTATTTTAATAAGAAGAATGTTGTTTCACTGGCACCGTACTTCGAAATGTCAAGTTACAGCCACATCTGAGGTTTATTCAAACCTTGCTATTTTGTTTTAAAGCATAAAGCAACTTTAACTTTAACCAGAATATCTTTGCTTTCAATCTCCACTTTCATACAAGCCTTTGGTCCGCTTGTTGTCACGATAGGCAGGAAGTGAGGGGTCATAAATAAGAATGAACCTGCAACAGCCGCAATAATACACTAATGCAACAGACCTGAGGAGAAACTTCCAAATGAAATGCAATTATGCAGAGAAAGACAACCTTTCACTTGAACGCCGTAATACATCACAAGTTGGTTAAACCTCAACTTTTTATTTCTGTTTGGATGCTCTGGCTTCCCAAAATCCTTTGCAAAGGCGATGAACACATCCACTTACTTTCCAGAGAAAATGAATGGGATCCGGGCAATTTGAGTGATCCATAGAAATCAGCACACTGCTAAGCACAAGTGATTGGCAGCTAATCATCAAATCAAATCAAACTTTATTTACACAGCACTTTATGTATAATAAAATGCTACTCTAACTACAACCTTCCCATCCACTGCTAATCCGTATCAACGATAAAATATGATCAAAGATAAAAAGACACAATTACACGGATAACATGGCTGGGCATGGAGGAAGCAGGGAGAGAACACGATCACAGGGAGCTACACCAGGAGACAGCTAATCACTGACTGTGCCAGCTGTCAATCAAAAGGCCGCTAATTATGCATAGTTTTGTTGCTTTAATTTAGTTTTAAGCTCACATCTGTTATTTCAAAGTATTATGGCTTACCACCAGCACCACCCCTCCAACCTCACTGTAAGGACCTCAGGACCTTGTCATTAAAAAAAAAAAAAAAAAACGAAAAAAAAACCAACCCAGAATGATATAGGAGCAAGGAGCATTTGCTGCATTTAATATTTTGAATTTTATACTCCTGGGTTGATGTGTAAAGATATCATTCTCAAAGGCAACAAAAGGTTACCTGTTGAAATTCAAATACTATTTCAGTATTTAAATACCTGCAGCAGGATTCAAAAAGTCAATCAATTTGAAAATACATGTATTAATCCCCAAAGGAAAAGTCAGTAATGAGGCAAACACAGATCAAAACACCTCTTCTTTCTGGTTGGTTTTCTAGCTGTACTTCTCTGTGCTACCCAACCATGGTTAGATAAACCAAATGTTATAATCCAAGTCTTAGGAGATGGAGATACCTGGTTTAAGTTGGATTAAGGTTGTGGTTACGTTAAGCATAATCAAACACAACTTTGCGGGGTTAGGTCCAGGTCAAGGGAAAAGTAAATACATCGATGGGAAAACATTCACATACTCAGAAACTCCTCCTGAGTGTTTAACTCTAATATGTGCTCTTTCTGGAGTCAAATCAATCAGCCCTCTTTGAAAGCATACAAATTAGATGTAATTTGCTGCAATTAGGCGTTCAGTAAATTACCTTGCTAGGACAGTTTTCACTGGCCTCCAAGCTCAATTGCAATAAACAAGTCATTGTCATGTTGAGTTTAAACATCTTTTCTCTGAATTAATTGATCATTTTTTAAATTTCCATATTTTCATCATTATAAGCAGAATTATACCATATTTCCTGCTTGATTTATGCTCCAAATGGGAAATACATTAGCAGGCCAGTGTTAGCTTTATAAGCTTTTAGAGCTGTTTTTTGCTATTCAACAGTCCCCACTCTTTATTTATCTAATTTATCTATGTGTAGTTTGTGAGGTGCACAAGGTTTGGTTAACATACAGCATGATTCCCCACTAAGCTAGTCTTATGCCATTATTCCATTTACCTTGAAAGTCAGAGCTGGAAATAGCATCACAGCTGAATTGATTACGTTCCATGTTTATTTCCTTTTTTTTTAAAAGCAACTGCTTGCATATACAGTATATTCATGGTAAGTGCCATAATTTGGCAAAACCTAAAAAATCAGGTATAAGTGATGCGGTATGTGGTACGGTGATGCACGTGGTGTTTTAGTGGTGTATGTAAGTGAATGTGTGGTGGTTTGTGTTTTGATTTTTGTTTGACAAACATTTGAAGAAAACAGATATAAGTACATACAGATGGAAAAGGGAAAAAGTCTAAAACAGAAAATGAGAGGAGCTCTTTCTGCTTAGTTATGTTCCCTGATAAACATCAGACTAGAGGTTGCTGCTCCTAGTCCTGGTTAGCTACGCTAATTCATAAAAATGCCATACACTGTGCTTAGCACATGCAAACAACATGTGTAATGATTAAAAGAAAATGACACTATGCATATGTCTGACTTATTATGAATGAAATAGGACAGAACAGTAATAAACAGTAAAATTAGACTTTACTTTGTTGATGGGAATGGCAGCCATGTTGGATTCTGGGCAGATCAGATAAGGTTTTGCCAACTTCCTGGTTTGGAATTTTGATCTCATGGGGTGTTTGGGTTGGAATTTACAACCAGTAACTCAGGCTTCCAAAGTCTGACTTGAAAAATGTAATACACTATAATACAGTAACAATGGTAAGGTTTAATTTACAAGTAACCGGTAACATTTTCTCCTGGGTGTAAATGTAAAATCAAATAGCAGCCAGGCAGTGGTGTTTGGATGTTGGAATGGAAATTTCCAGCCAGCCTCAGTAACAGTTACCATCTCTTTAACCAGTCTGCTCTCATTTACAATTGCATTTTACAGTCAGTACCCATAGCCAAATGTATGCACACTGAACTGAGCTATTACCCTGGCCAGACATCCTAATTATTTCCCTCTTTAATACAAAGAATTAGTCTTTGTCCTCCTGGATTTGACTTTGCTCTCTGGGGGCGCAGTGCCAACAGATGCTGGAGAAACTGCCTCCTGATGCCACTGGATAGGCATATAACCAATCAGAGCAGCATGATGTAAGCAGAGCACCAAACAGACCAGCATCAACAAAAGACAACGTAAATGGCATGCAGTGAAATATGAACACCCGTGAATGACTGTTGTTGGTTTTACAGTAAAACGCCTTGATCTAAGGTGTTATCTGCAGCCATCTTGAATAGTTGCTATTAATTGCCTAAAGCCCACCCTGGCTCCGCTGTGACGGCTTCAGCATTGTCTGATGCCGTGGAAATGGTTGTGAATAAAAGAGGTACCAGACTCATTTCTTAAGGGAAGAATTTTCATAAAGTCATTTGGTATGTTTGGCCAGTCTGTCAGGCTATGGCATAAGTTTGAAAATATTGCTTGCTCTGTGTTCACAGGTAGAACCTCCTATGAACGACGCTTGCAGAAGAAGCTTTTGGCAGCTAATGTTGCCGTGACTGGTGAGCCAGGATCTGGGAGGAGATGCCAGGGTCTTTTGTATGTTAGAATGTGATGATCAAGGAATAACAATAAGATGGAGAACAATAGTTTCCAAAACAAACAAACAAACAAAAAAAAACAGTCTTTGACATCCACCTTGACATCTAGTAAAGTTGAATGTGAAGAAAGAAGACAGGAGAAACAAGCTCAGAGGAATTGACCACCAATCAACAGTTTCCTGTTTTAGGGAGTGTACACGGGCTGTTGCCTCACTGGGACTTTTTTCATGACGGATGAATGTCAAATGCGAATGAAGCATAACCATCAGCATCCCAACTGCAGATAAATCAACATTTTATGGTTGGGGGACAAATTAAGAGGGCAATTGAAGGCCTTGGAAAGGAGTAGTTTGTGAGCGTTGAGAATGTGGTGTAGACATAGACTCATCCTAAACACAGGGTTTGGCACAAAAATTGACTCCTATATCAGACCACATAAATGTTAAATATCTATGTTGTCAGCTAAGAAATACTAGTTTATTTTTGTTGTTAACCTTCTGTTCAATTTGGAGGTAAATCTATTCCTTTTATAAGGTTAGGTCAATAAATTAAGATATTTACGAAAGTCTTAACATGATACAGGTCACAAATTTGTCCTTGGATACTATCAGTATGTCAGTGAGAAGGGCCAAACCAAACCCAAATGAAAATGTGTCAA
Organism: Arrhamphus sclerolepis; assembly: GCA_037176975.1. NCBI lineage: Eukaryota > Metazoa > Chordata > Actinopteri > Beloniformes > Hemiramphidae > Arrhamphus > Arrhamphus sclerolepis. The sequence goes on from JBAMYA010000004.1 coordinate 3,633,678, forward strand.
AACCCTATGTTAAACGCAAACCAAGTTAGCTTTGCAAGATAAAGTTTGCAATTTGAGATGCTAAATCTTTTTTTTTTCTTTTTTTGGGGGGGTGGGGTGGGGGTGTCTGGCGTTTTCTTTATTTCCGCATCCACTTGTGACAGGCTGCTTTCTTTCTGGTACCAGATAAAAGAGACTACAAAGTCTGCTATCTGAGGTGGTTTTTGCATTAATTTAAAACTTTCCAGATTGGGAAGAATGTTTGGACCAAACGTGACCCATATCTGCAGTTTTCTTTTGGCTCACATTTGTCTTTGATGCCAGATTTGACCCGGTTCTTGAGCCTTTGAGCCATTCCTGGCCCACCTCTGCCATATCTCATGTCAAAACTAGCTTATGAAATTTGGGCCACATCTGGCTCGTTCAGCAAATCCCCAAACCAAAGTTTGGTTTAATTCATGAACTTCAGCATACATCTGACCCAGTGAGCTGCAACTGAGCCATCAGTGCTAAAAGTAGCCCAGATTAGGCCCAAATGTGCCTGCCATCTGGGTTGCATGTATTTTCATTTCCTTTAATTAGTTATGTTATTTTTCATTACATGATTGCTTTCACTTTTAGGGGATGTTTTATTTGGCTTTGGCACCAAAAAAGAAAAGTTTGTTGGTTGGGTTTGGTTCAAGTGATCTTATTAAATTGTGAAACGGCCAAATTTAAAATCTTAGAAAGGGTTTTGACCAATTTTAGGTTAAAACCCTTTTTACTGTGATCATATTTCCATGGTTCATAAAGTGTAGTGATGTCATGTGTCACCACTCAGTCCATGGTGTTTGCTTAAAATGTTTAAATTAAACTTTTACGGGGGTTTTAATGGAAGTCTGCCCCCCACTGCTGCTGCCATATGAAGTTTATTAAAGATAGCTGCCATTTTTGGCAGTCCTCTAAACTACAGCAGCAAGGAGCTGCTGTGTAACTGACAGGTTTTGGTGTATGTAGTAAATCAACAGCACCTTTAACGTGACTACTTTTACTACAACTTAAATAGGCCTAAAAGGAAAAAAGTTTACTTCTTTTGGGGTCGCCACAGCAGATTACCCGTTTCCATCTTATCCCAGTCTTCTGCCTCTTTCACCACATCCAGAAATCTCTTTCTTCTTTCACTTTTTCTCCTCCCTGGCAGCTTCATCTCCATACCAAGTTTTAAAAACATGTCATAATATGCATAATTTCAAACTCCTACAAACACTATTAATAAGAAGCGTTCCCAGTTTCAGGGGCAGATCACAGAGATCGCATCTTTTTCTTTAAAAAATATAATAAAATCACACATGAACACATGCAACACACCAAACAAATGGATGATGGTTCAACTTTAAGCCCATTTCACCTAAACATAACACAGTTCTAACATGAAGTGGTTTAAGTGAACAGACTGTAAAACAGATGAGAATCTGTTGTGCCACAGAAAAATAGAAGTAGTGATCGGCAGGATAATACAAAATGTTACAAAGCTCTAATCATCTCAAACTGTTTTCTTGAAGAAGACAGTGGGCTCACTGTCCTCCAGTGGCCTCCACGGTCACCAGTTCTCAGTCCAATAGAGCACCTCTGGGGTGTGGTGGACCAGAGTTTCCCATCATGGCTGTTCAGCTGACAAATCTGCAGAAACTGCTGGAAATAGTTGATAATACATGATGGTCATAAATGGATGGACATGATAAAAGGAAGATTAAGGGCATTCTCTGTGGAGCCTAGATGGTTGTGCGTAAAACTTTCACTAGATCAGCAATTTCTGAAATACCCAGACCAACAATCATGCCGTGTTTAAAGTCACTTAAGCCCCAATTCTGCTCAGTTTGAGCTTCAGCGAGTCTTCCTGACCAGTCTACATCCCTACATGCTGCCCCATGTGATTGGCTGATCATATCTTTGTTGTAACAACATTTCTTGACAAGAAATTTGGCTTGGACAAAGGCAATACTGCACAAAATAGCAACAAAGTAGCTTATATTAAAGAGTACAGTGTGGTAAGTAAAATGCAAATGTTTCAAAGTGCATTACAGTTAGGCCTGATGGGCAGAAGAAAAAAAAAGAAAAATGAATAAAGCTGTTTGGCATTGAGAAGATCTGGCAAATCTTTCATGAGAGTACTCACATACTCACCTCTGCTGTTCATCCCACAAATGCATGTTTCCTCACAAATGTGGCACCTTTTAAAAGGAAAATAAACAGGTTTTCTAACAGTATACAACTTATTACAAAGAAGCATTGTGCAAGGTGTAAATAGTCTAACACAAATTGCTTTACTTTTTTTGGGCTTATATGTAAAGACATAATTGTTATCTAATTATTTTATTTGAGATCATTTCATGTGATTTTTATTTATGTTAAATGTCATATTTTTCATCTGAAAAATGTGCCTAATTTAAAACAAAGTTTATCTAAGTAAATTTTTTTGTCACCAGAAAGTCTCAAATTGAACATGAAGTGTTCTGGGCAGTTTAGGAGGTTACTCTGGGTCCCATCAGAACTTTCTACCAACTAGTCAAATAAATAGCAAGCATCTCCAAATAATTAAGTCTCAAAAGCAGTTTACTTTTCCCGCTCCTCTGGCCCCTCTTTTCTGAAAAAAAAAAATAAAAAAAAAAAAAAATAAAAGGGACTCCGTGTAAGAAGAATTCACATCCCAAGAATTGTAGGCGTGAAACTTTCCCCTCAACTTTTCCTCCCTCCCCCGGCCAGTAACGGGGCTGGCTCTCCTCTGATTTGCCGGAGTCTCCTGTCCGCGGGAGTGACTGACAGCCTCGGGGAAGACTTTATCCTGCGCGCTGGCCCCTGTTGGACCTGACTGTGGCTCACTTTTTTTCCTTTCTTTTTTTTTGACGACTGAGAGAGGAGAAGTAGGGGGGAACATTTGAGCTCGGAGGCGCTGCGGTGCGGGACAGTTCAGAAGAGCAGAGCGCAGGGGAGCGGTACTGGAGAGACGGCGCGCACCCGTCAACCAGCTGGAGGAACCCACACCAACGAACCCTTATGGCTGCTTGAGACATACCGATACACCCCCCCCTCCCCCTTTTTTCTCTTTCTCTGGGACTTCTATTTTTTTTTCTTTTTAAGTTTTCTCCTCAGCAGAAGTTTGTTGCAAGTCTAATTAGTTGCTCTGAGCTGAAAGAAAGGTGAATCCACTTGCCGTGGACGGCGCAGGCGGTCATGGATACCCATATAAGATGGAAAGTTAAAAGGAGGATAAGGGACGCCCCAATCACTATAGCAGTGATTCTGCTTTTTGTCACGTCGCATGCAAGTTCAGGTAAGATGCATCAGCTGCAAGATGCGTGGATACGCTCCGATGAACGCTGGAAAGTTTCTTTTTTCTTTTCTTTTTTTCCCCTCCCCTCCTTTGGTTGCAGTGGGCCACTGATGCCTGCCCCTCCTCCTTTATTGGAGCCTTAATGTATTCAGCCTTTTTTTTTTTGCTCTAAACTGTGGGACCTGTCCAAGCATCAAAAATCTGCTTTTGTGAGAATGTGAGCGTTTTTTTGTTTTTTTTTGAGAGGGAGAGATGGTCATCTATTGTCCCCAGTTATCTGTTCATAGTGGTGGGGGACTGGTCTGCAGTGAAGTTGTGCAAAGATTATACCCCTGCAGGAACATCTAGCAGTTCATTACTCTTAACTAAGAAGCCTAGTCATGTGTTTGTATTCTTAATCAGACCACTTACTGTGGGGAACGTAATTAAAAAGACAATTTAATTGCAGATTTATTGCTGCGTTGCAAGAAAAATCGCTTTCTTGAGCTTCAAGGGGGTTTGCACAGGCTTTTAGAGGTTTTCTTTTCTTCTCAACAGATGAGAAGGATGAGCAGGGCTTTCATAAAAAGGGAGGGGCTGTGGCTGTCTGAAGTGGTAGGGTGGAGCCGCCTGAAGGACTTCTGCATCAAGGGACCCAGTGCCTGAGCTCCAGCTCTGTCAGGAACTTGGAAAAGTCTGATCGTGCCTCTGAAAACAGGGGTGCAAAAGTCAGGAATTTCATTTGAAGGACAATTAGTGCTTAGACAGTTTATTCACTTGAGGAAAAAGTGATTGATATCAACACTTTTTCACCTCAGAGGTCAGGCGTTGTGGCTTTGGTCTGGCCTATATGTATTATTAGCGCCTTAAGGCCACCTGGCATGGATGGTGGTCTGCTGCCTAGAGAGGCTCTGACAGAGACCTTTGAGGTGAACAGGTGGCTTCTTCCATCCGCTCCGAAAGCAGCCAGGATTGTGCTGATGGTATGAATTTGCTGTGGTGATTTACAGACCTCCAGTAAAGATTCAGCTCACTGCCGACAGTGAAACATCTTTATCATCAAAGCAAATAAAGTTGAGCTGTTTTTATGTGCTTATTTGTACTGACAGGCATATAAAGGTTACTTCTGCAACCTCTCTTTTCTTGTCGCCTGTTTAGGCTGACTGGTAACTGAGCTCAGCCTTGATGCATGATGTTGGATTGATGGTTTTTTTTGCGACAGAAGAGTTAGCGTTTAGGTTTGGTGGGATGGTCACGGCTCTGAAGTCATTTTGATGCTGCGGGCTGGATTTAATCATCTCTGTGAACTGACAGAGAGGAACCAGACTCATGTACGTGATCCTCCAGGGTGCTGGTACACTTCCTGAAACTTGACACCTGACACATGCCAAAAGGGAAATACTTGATGATTAAGTGCTACTTACATGCCAGCGACACCCAAGACGTGTGCAATCTAATTGTCTTGTTCATCAAATCTTAGACTTTAATTGTCATTCAGCTGTTTCAGCTCTCCAGTTAAGAGTGGTGTTGGATCACCTTCATCTTCTGGTGAAGGTGATCCAACACTGAACTGTAACCCCAAATTTTGAAGAAAGCAAAACAAAATTCTTTTCCTTGGCTTTTCACCATCACTGCAGACAGACAGTAATTACACACAATTAGCAAGCTTGTCGGTCTTAAGAGATCCATCTTTATCTAAACTTGACGACTTCGTAGCCTGAGGAGGAGAAACTTATAGGCCTAAGTTTAACTGACGCCTTTCAGACGCTTGGACGGTCAAACCTTTAAAGGCTTACCTGCAACAAGTAAACTCCAACAGTATTCCTGCATGAAAATTCAGATTATGAAATAGAATGAAAATATTTTCTACTAAATATCAGAGTTAAAGCATATGAATTCAGTATCCATTGCTAATACAGCCATAGTGATATTACTCATATCATTGCTATTCAATTAAAATTGTGAAATTTCATGAATGATAAAAAATACATTTTAAAAAGTTACTTTTAAATGATATTTGATACATATTTACAAAAAAACCCCAAAACAAATCATAATCTGGGAGAAGCAAAATCACGGACCTATCGAGCAACTTTAGCATTCATTTGGAGCTAAAAGTGCACATCAGTCTTCCTGAGCTTTTCTCACAAGAAAAAAAGTTCTGTTAAATAAAGTGGACAAGTTTGGGCAAAACTAAACAAAAGCAACAAATCAGTTTGTGGAGATATGCTAATATGCTCTCGAGCTATGCTGACTGAACTTGAATGCCGTTTCTAAGCTAGCTGGGTACATGTTCATCTTTGGATCGTTTCACCCATCAAGTATTTGTTTGTTAACATGTAAATACTAGTTGGTTAGTCTACTGATGCCATGAACCTCAATAAATAAATAAATAAATAGATAAGCTTGAGACAGCTTTGGAAGCTTGTTGACATGTCCTGAGTTTGGCTAGTTAGCCATAAATGCTGTAAAGGAGCCAGAGAGCATGTGATAGATTAGAGCTACTTAACATCCTGTTTCTAAGCATAAAAGGTACGAAACATGTTTACAGGAGGGCAGCATATATTCTTTAAGTATGTGTATTTGTAATATATTAACATACTGTACACTTTTTGCACTTTTTTTGCTTAGAAGATGGGTGAATTGAATGTTAGTTGAGCTATGTTAGCAAGAGTGAGTCTGGATTTTGGAGGAGGTCAAGAATGAGAAGAAGAGTCAAAGTTCAAAGGCGAAGGTCAGGACTTTGAGTTTGTCTGTTGGGTTTACAGTTTCATTGCCTGAAGAAAGAAATTCTTTCATTTGTTGGTCCATTTGTTGCAGTTTTTTGTTCTCCAGTTCAATCTTTTGCTTGAGATATGAAATTTGAAGGAAGCCAGATTAAACCAGTGGAGGTGTTTAGTTTTTCCCAGGTTATCCAGATTGAATTTCTGCTTCATCATCTTTTCTTTGCTTTTCTAATGTTCTTACTTGGTCTTATCAATCAATGGTTTCACCTTACAAATCTCAGAAAATATTTTGACTCTTCCCTGATGCTTGTGTTCGTTAATTGGCCAAAAGCCTTTTTGGATTTTCTTTGTTCTTAACAGGCATTAAAACAGGACCTGGACCCGCTTTTAAAGACATTTTTAGTCGTCAGAAATACTGAAATAACATTCTTTCAATAGCTCACACACATGAAAACAAGGAAGGATTTTTAAATTAGTCGCTGTTGGTGGTATATGACAGCACTGAAAGGAACAGTTGTTGTGCCAAGACATAACAAATATATTCCTGATTAAGGAATTGCACGATAAGCTGATATTTTTTAATCCTGGTGTAAGTTTTAAAGGGATAAGCAGAAGAACCTTGCTGTTTCGCTGAACGCCTTCCCATCTGGATTCGATAAGTTCCATTGTGCTGTCTGCATAGCCCTCCAAAAAGCCAGAAAAATGTCTTCCAGATGTTTTCTTCCCATTCTTGGTGGAAAAGGGGACCATGAAGAAAAGCACTGTTGCATTTTCTTCCAAGAAAAAATACACCATTTTGTCTTGGTTTAAGAGAAATCTTTCACAAAAATAACATCTACACAAAGAAGGGTTCATATTGGATATTACAAACTTGGTTTTATATCTTATAGGTTTGCACAAAAATACTCCAGGGTCATTAAATGGTCATTTTTGTTTATATAGGCCAACTTTATGACAGGTTTAAAGGACAAGTACAGCTTCTTCACAGCTGCTTTTCATCTACAGTACCTTTATGTCTGGACAGCTCTTCTTCGAAATTAATTCTATGTCTGTTTGAAGTTTGCCGTTAGAAAAGGTCATAAAGTGACCAAATTCTAGCCCAACTGAGAACATTGCATACCATTATGTGAGTTTTATTTGAATTTTGGTGGCTGCCCTCAAGAATGCTATAGGACTAAGCTTGTTCTCGTCTTTGGAATAGTGTTCATTACTGTTTATGAGACAGTTATATGCTTGTTTTCTTTTTCCATCTTCAGAAATTCCTTGTAACTTGTTGAATGTTTGAGCCAGAAGCCATTATTAATTCATCTCTAGGAGTAATATTTTCTTCAGGTCTGCAGCCCCCATTTTCCCAATGTGATTTATCAAGGTCGAGAAGTTAAGAAGTTAACATTCCCAGTGTCATTTGCAACTCAATCAGATAAGTGGCACTGAGAAAAAAAAAAGTGGCTTCTTGTTTGTGGGTATTGCTGTGGAAGTGAGAAAGGAATCTGGGCCGTGGAGGGAAGCAGTGACCCTGCAATCGCATGTGCCACTTCAGCTTGTAAATGCGAGCTTTGTGGAAAGGATGCTGTAAATCAGCTCTAATGCCCGATAATAACGTGGCAGATAAAACAAAATCTGCAGGACAAGTTTCTGACCCGGTCTCAGAGTTAAAGAGATCCTTTGTGCAGTGCAAATAATGGATTAATTGACAGTTCCTTGACAGTATATTTCTTATTCCTTTCCAGACCAGAAATATAGGTCAAATAATTGCTTTGAACTGTTCAGCGGTGCTCTGTGTTCATGAAACAGTGAGCTTGGTTTGACGCCATTCTAAAAGATGCAGAAAACTCATGTCTTGTCTAAATATAATTTCAAATTGAAGGTGAAAGCGCTGATGCGTACTTCAGACTGCAGGCAAAAGGAAAATAAAATGGAAACGGTGGTCTGAAATGTCAACACACACACACACACACACACACACAAAAAAAATGCAGTGTTTTACAGTGATGTAAAACTTGGATTTGTTGCCTGATTGTGTAAGCCCCCACTTCTGTATTTAGTTTCTGTCAATATGCTTTGTTGCAGGATGTGGTGCATGGCAGAGTGAAAAGTTAAGTCTGGTCCAGGCTTACGAGCCGAGTATTCACTTAAGCTGGGAAACAGTGCTTTTCTCTGTAATGGGGTATTATAATCACTGAGCATGGAAAGCAACGTATGACTCATCCTTTCCAACCCCATTCCCCCTTCTCCAGCCTGAGCTTAGCCACAGCCTTGGTTGCTGAAATTCTGAGTGTAAGCATTTTTTTTTCCCCCGCGAGGGGAAACACAATGGTTTTTGGTCAGTGAAGACATTTTACTGTAGTTGTATGTAGTCTATTTTTAATTTATTAGTTGATGAAATTTAGTAAGAGTTGGAATGGAAAGGCATAATTAAAGACATGTCTTTGCCTATTCAGCAGTTCTGAGTTTTACGCCAGAGGCGTAATTAATTTGGTCTTGTTACAACAAGGGGACATAAATGGAGTTTAACCACAAACACTTGTATGTGCTGAAGAGATGTGCTAGACACAAGAAAGCACTTAGTACCAGCAGAAGTTAGCAAAGCTGTATCTGTGACAGGGTTCCATCCATCCATCCATTCATCCATCAATTATCTATACCTGCTTCTTCCTTTTCAGGGGGAAAGGGAGCAGTATACCATGGACACATATAGACAACAACCACAAATGCTCACAATCCCCCTCTTATGGTCAACTTAGAATCACCAACTAGCCTAATAAGGACGTTTTTGGACTGTGGGAGGGACAGAAAGGCCCCATCTGAGATCCCAACCAAGAACCGTCTAGCAGTGAGGCAGCTTTAGGTGCATTTTCCTGGTGGAGGTTCTGGAATCGTTTTTTCGGGGCAAATCGTCAAGGCGTGTCTCCATTACCTGGAATGGCGTTGCGTTGAATTGCTAATCGGATATGCTTTGGGCAGGAGATGACATCACATACTAGTCGTCTCTTCTCATTCAACAGCACCATTGTACTTAACAGCAGACAGAAATGCAACAATTATCTCTTCCGATATTTATCTTGTCATTTTCTTCCTTCGCCAACTTTAGTGAAAGTGGTCCACTACCACCCCCAGGTGGCTTGGAATAGTAGTTTACATTGCTCTGTTACCGTAAGTGGAGACACGACAGCTGAAGGAACTGAGGAGACCTAGTTTTACCATGAAACCTCCCCACTGGTGCTAACTGCTAACCACAAAGTCCTGTGGTTGCCCTTTGGCAGAAATGCCAATTTCAAACACTTTCCCTTGCTGATTGCTGTACATGAATTCTGTATTTATTAATTAAAATACCTGAAATGCAGTGAATGAATGAGCCAGTCCTCACAGACCCTCATTCTGAAATGCACCACTTGACAGCAGATTCAGCCAGGCACAAAAATGTTTTGATTTGTCATGAATCCCTTCATGATATCACGTGTATGAGGCTATTTTTATTTTTTAACTACATTTAGACTTGTGCATTATTATTTTGGATGCACCATTAGTCTAGCTAGTGACGGAAGTCAGTCAATTTTCAACTCGACTAGTGCAAAGAAGGAATTTTGGCCTTCTCTTTACAACATTGCCCAAGTTTACTGAGGTTAATGGGCATTCATTCATTTATGCACAGCTCCCTTAAGGTCGTGCTACAACATTTCAGTCAGCTTCACTTCTGGACTTTGAGCAATTAGCAAATTTTATTTGCTAGTGCTCTCAGGATCAGTGTGCTGCTGGAATACATCCGACCCCTAACTGTCAGATGTCACATGGCTTCACATTTCCTGAGGAGTTGATGGTTCACCCAGTGACTGCAGTGCGCAGATCTTGTAACTGCAAAACCAACCCAAATCATCACACCTCCGCCACCGTGTTTTACAGTGGGTATGAGGTGTCTGTGCTGATTTTGGTTCAACTTCTCCACTTTGGTCTCACTGTTTTATGAGTCTTGCGATTTGTGTAGATGAAACTTTCAAAGTTACCTTAAAATTGGACTGTCATGAACTTTAACATTTAAATTACTAACTGAGGGCTGTAGATACTGTGATGTAAATATTGTAGGAACTATGTTGCTGTAACCACAGAGCTCAGTAGCATTAGCCTCTCTGAGCATTTCATGGTCCAACTGTGGGGTTAGACATCTACTGGGAAGACTGGCAGCTGTCTTGAATGTTTCCAGTTTGTGGTTAATCTGGTGGTGGTGGTGGGGTGATGATGGTAATGACTGTCTGCTCAACACAATGGACTGCCTTGTTCACCACTCACAGTCTGGCTAGTGGAATCAGATGCTTTGCTGAGAGAGATGTCCAAAAATAGTGTCGCAGCAACTTAATCAGTTTAGTCTTTCAGTATTCACACAATTATCATGCACTTGTCTTGGTAGTGGCAATATACTGTATGTATGTGTGACACTAATTCTTTAGATGTATGATAATAAACAAGTCTTTAGCGTCCACTGATGAGATGGTATTCCTGAAAATCCTGACATTAAGGAAATGTTAGTAGAGTGCTAGACAATAGTTGGCAGTTGGTGATCTGACCATTAGATCGTATGGAAATCTTTTGCTGGTATCACAATTGACTAATGGCTCTGTCTGTAATATATATACGACCATGTGAATGCATGGATACTGTGCATACAAGCGTGGTTGCCCAGATACAAAACCCTCTAAACCCAAAGCAGTAAAAGTACAACTGTGTTTTATTTCAAGCTCTCTTATGTAGGTGGTGATTCTGCTCTGATTTGATATTAAATTTGCATACTTAATGCTTCTTTTTTGTTGTTTTCTGCTTCCAAAATAAGTAACAGCTCCAAGTTGAAGGGCACATTCATGGATCAATATCCCCACTTTTTCACTATCAATCAGGCTTTAGCTCAGGTTATGCTGCTGTGCTGTTTGTTTTTGATTACCAGTGGGTGTGATTTCTTTTAAAAGTAGCGTTGACTGACTGCGTTTCAAAAAATGATCTAATTCAGCCACGTCATAAAGTTGGTAGTCAGCTTTGAGGATTTATTGTTGATGATAGAGTATCTGGCGCTCGCTCGCATACTTTATTTCCACATTAACTTCTGTTCAGCCACGTAGTTGATGTTGCTCAAGTACGACACTGGTTAACGTGTCAGTAGAAGATGAATTGATGCCTGATTTGGCTTTCGCAATTTGGCAACTTAGGAAAATGATGATTTTTTTTTTTTTTTTTCGCCAGGGTTCAGTCGCTGTATGTCACGATAACAAAAACAGTTGGCGATGTCACAAATATTTAGTTTATTTTTCTTTATCATGCCTTACTTTTTTCTTTTGTTTAGCTCAATCAGTTTTTCATCTCTAACAAGATTGCTTGTATGTCTTGAAATTATACTTCTTTTGTTGGATAATTTACATTTACTTCCTGTCTCTCTCATATCGACAGTATACCACATTTGTTTTTCTGTCATAAATATTGCAAGTTGAGCAATATGTGAAGGATTGCACTGTCACAAAAGTGAAAATAAAGCAAGAAAATGCATTGCTTTTGTATTAATCTTACCTCCTATTTCATTGTGGACACAATGAGAGCAAAAACATTTTATATTTTGTCTTGTCAACATAATTTAATGACATCCGTTTCTGCGTTTCAGGCCTTAATGTTAAAAAATAAAAGTGATCATGTTGCTAATCTCTCTCACATCACATTAAAGAATGGTTTGGCCCATCCTTCCTGCATATATACCTTTACGTGTACAGGGTTTTATTTGTGTCATTTTATTTCTTTCAAAATTCTCCACAACTCTTGAGTGGTGACAGGTCAGATCTGCAGCCAGACCAGTCCAGCACCTGGACCCTTTTCTCTTGTAAGCAGAGTTTCTTGCAAGTTTCATTGAAAACAAAACAAAACAAAACAAAACAAAACATGGTTATACCTGAGAATTGTACCTGAGCCATGACAGAGGTGTAAAAGACATTTGTCACCGATGCCTCTGAGCCCAGAGATGTCGGCGTCACCTCTCTGCAGATTTAATACAAGTTTCTGCTTTTCCCAGTGAAGTTTTAAGTGCAATTTCTGAATGTAACTGTATTGTATTTATGAAGTTTTCCCAAAGTAATAGCAAACCCATGTGGTTATATCAGCTCAGCCATTGATGAATGACATCTGAAGGATCTCAGAGCACAAGTTTACAGCTTAGGCCTGCACGCTTTATCATTTCATCTAAAATTATTGCTGAGTCTTTGAATGATAAAACTGTTAAAGGTATACATATGTTAATCCCTCCCAATTTGTCTGTGAAGAACCTTTTTTTTTTTCACATTTCAGTGATATTATCAGACAACCTGGAGCTCGTTTGTCTGTTTTTACTCCTTAAAACACTAATACTTTTCTACCACCTCCTATTGGCAATCACATTGACACCACTTATTCAAAATGATACCATTATTATTATTACTATTATTATTATAAACTCACAAGTATTTTTGGAATGTGCTACAGGCTTGAAATGCAAAAAAAGATGTTTGGCTACACTTATTTCATAGATACAATGTATTTTTGTGTCTGTTCATGTAGATAGATAAGAGCATGCTTTAACAAACATCTATGGCTCATTGAATTCCCTAACGATGATGAAACTCTTGTGTGAGAAAGCATTTCAGGGTCTGCAGTGCTGACTTGATGAGGGTGGCGAGCGTAGACTGTGTCACAGGAGTGTGTTGTTGTCCTCCCATCACACTCCAGCCCAACCCTGCCTGACTTTTAATGCACTCACCTGTCCTGTCACTTAGTATCACAGTCCAGGGTTTGGTAACACTCACTCACGGTTCTGCTTTCCAGTCGGTGAGTTGGAAAACAACCTAAACTTCACATCCACATCATCAGTCTGGGTCAGGGTGAGGGTCCTGAGGCTCTCTGGGCTGAAGGGGGTTTCCACGGGCATGCTTTGGTGGCTCTTGTGCACCTGACACCTGACCACCCAGAGGGGATCCAGGCTGGATCCCAGTGAGATGTGTGGGAGGGTGGGGGGCTGAAGTTCTGGTTGTGGTCACCAGTTGGTGCTGTTAGTGTCGTGGGTCGGCATCACTGTCTCAGCTCTGAGTAACATCCAACATCACTACACATCCACCGTCTTTCGTCCTTGTCTGTCTTTTTGTGATTCACTGTTGGTTTGTTTTAGTTCTCTGACAGAATCATACCAATAAAGTTTTTTCAGCCAGAATATCAAGAGGGTTGAAGGACACATTCACCCACAACTCTCATCTGTGCCCAAGAAAACTTAAATTTGCTGCAAGATCAAATTGTATATATAAGAAAAAGGGTACTTTTTTGTTTTGTTTTTTTCAATCTTGGCACTAACCCGCCACATTTATGCAGACACAAAGAAAAAAAAGAAAGCATTTCATAATTGGATTGATTCCCATCACCTACCAGGAAGTGGAGCTCCTTAATGAAGTGCTGGGAAATGAGACAGGGGTTACTTACCTGTGTTGTCCTAAACAAAGAGAAAAGCCCCATTATTGTTCAGGATTTGGTACATACCAGACTCTTTTTCTTTTTTTTTTCGTGTCAGTGAGTTGGTGTTGGAGTAATGTGGGAAGCTGGCTGACTGGGTAATAGTTCTGTAATGTCAGGGCTGCAGGGCCCCCCCTTTAGAGTCTCTTTTTCATCACTTGCCCATTAAAACCATATCTACTGCGGGAGAACGACCGGTTGAGAAGAAAATGAAAATGCAGCTGCAAATGTTTGCTAAAGAATAAAATGGAATGAAACTGGTGAGGAAGAGGAAGGTAGAGGTAACATGGATGGGATGAGAAAGACGTAGTTCTTGTGTGCCTCCAAATTACTACTCCTGTACTTTTGTGTTGTAAAGTGAGCGTTCAGAGGTGCACTGTGGAATTTTGAGTCAGTTTTTCCATCTTAGTCTGTGGTGGGCGGCAGACTGTGATTTATCTCCACTGCTGTGAGCTGCAGCGTTGAGACAGTGAAGTAAACCATCTGGTATTCCTACTGTTAAAGCAATAAGAGGCTGTTTAAAGCACTGTGCCTCAGAGTACACAGGAGATACTCTGAAATACTCAGGATAATTTTTACAGGGGTCATATTGAGAAAATGGAACACATTTTTCGTGCATGAAAGTATACATAAGGGTGTTAAAAGTGGCTTATAAAAAAAACATACTGACAAAACTGTCACTCCGTCACTCTGCATGACTTTGAAAATATGTCCTTCAGTGAGCTGCTAAGGTTTGCAGGAGACTGTGACATCACAGACCTAGATCAGAGCGGGATTATCCAGCCACTAAATCTTTATCTCCACTCAGCTTCACATCATACTGCATTTGCTGTACCTCCAAAGTCAAGTGTACAAAGCTGTCAAACTATTTTCAAACGAGGTGAATTCCCGTAGGACAGGATTTGACTGCATCCCCTAAAACTGGCTGCTATCAGCAGACGCAGACATTTTAATCAGACCTCAGGAAATTGTGTTAAGTTTTGAAACAAAAAGGGCAGTATATGTCTCCTTTAAGGTCTGCATGTGTAGATATGTAGAGGGCGTTGGCCTAAATATGCAGGACTGTTCATACTCACAGTTTTATAAGTTGAGGTTGGGAATGTTTTATAATCTTACTGTCAAAATCTGTTGATCAAAACCAGGAAGATGACTGTATATAGATCGGAGGATGTTCCTTGTCTAATTCCTCCTTCTGCTTTTTGTGTTTCCACCAAGATTACTGGGTTAATATCCTCAACTGTTTGGACTGAAGCTTAATTTTGTTTATTCAGTTTACTTCTAGCCCATGTAAACACCAGTGTCTCTTGCTTTTGTTAGTTGCCACCTAAGAAAACACTTAGCCATGATCCGGTCACGTGGTTTAGCTTCCTCGCATTCGTACAACTTCTTTATTTAAAAGAAAGCAGCTGGCAGGATGGTGGCTGCTACTGCTGATTCTAAAATTACCACTCAGACTGAGTGGCTGTTGAGGACCAGTTTTTAATGAACAACACTTCGTTATCCCCATTGAGCTGCGAATTTTAGCTAATAAAGGATACTAAACATAGAAATAAAATCTCTATGATCCATGTATTTTTATTTATTTTTTTCACAAGTTTCTATTTATTTATATAATGGCATATATCTTCAGCCATTCCTGTTTGTGGTATATTTAAGCTTGTTTTTGTCAGATTGTCCTGTAAACAAAGATGTATTATTACGATATTACAATGGTTATTTTTCTTTTCCCTGAGCTCTTGTTGGAATTTTCCAGCTGTTTAATGAAATACAACATTCAAGGGTTTTTCCAAGCCCAGTGTGGGCTTCTGGCTGCTGATTATTCCTGACAGTAAGCATGACTGGCATATAGTCAACAGCTGGATTTCCATCCAGATGTAGCTTGGGCTACATCATTGATTAAATAATAATGAGAATCATTTTAGTGTGCCCTGTAAAAGCTGGTTTGTCAAGAAAGGCATTAGTTGGTGCTAAATTCCCCCGCCAGAAGTTTTTAAGACAAGGAAAGTAATTTGAAGTAATTTCAAATCTGCAATAGAAAAAAATGAAAACATAAATCCTGAAATAAAGTAAGAAAAACCCTGCCACTTACTAAGAGTGACTTTTAGCATGTTACAGTCACACTGAGAACACATTCTAGCTGTAATTTCATCTATAACGTAGTGCTAATATGGTAATGCTAATGCTAACGATGTCATTGGCTAGCTGTGTAACTGGAACCAGATTAGCTGAAGGTCATGACAAGGTGGGAAAAGTTTATCTGACTTACATAGAAGCAACACATTTACGCTAATACATTAATGATACAGAAATGTATAAATGCTGAACTTGCAAAGTTTCTTTTCCACTTTTGGGAAGACCCAACAATAGGTATAGCAGCAAATATTCAATTTAAAGGTTTAAAATATGGCTTTCAAATGAGACAGTGTCATAGCATTCAGTATTTTTCTGTACTTATGAAGCAGAAAGTGATGGTTTGTGGTTCATTCTTGGAAGGTCCTGGTTCATTTGCTGTTCACATGGGATGGACTGAAAAACAGGAGAAGTATCAAAGAGGTCACGACACGATCGAACTTTGGTTTACGACGCAAGACCCACCACTCCTAGAGGTCTCAGTCTACTTGATTGGGATGCACCGAAGTTCAAGTGGTGGCGCTGACATGCATCCAAATGAACCACACCAATAGGTTAACTGCACCAAGATCAATTTAATCCAACCAAATGCAGCTGAAGAAAACAGTGCCAGCCCTGATGGTTGGCAATGTTCAACATTTTTGTCTTTGTTGTAAGGTCAAAACACAGAAATACCACCTCCAATTTGCTCAGACTGCCATTTTATATCTTATGACTGAAAACAAGGGAGTGCGCCCCAACTCAAGCTAGACTCTTCATTATTGTCTCCCGACTGTGGAAGTTTGTCTCCAACCTTGAAATTGGTTGTAAAACTGTTTAGTGTAAACTACTATTTACTAGGAAATATGAACCAAACAGTAATAAATCTTAGTAAATTTAATGAAGCTGAGATGTGAAAGTGGGTGTCATTGCTAACCATTGACTTTATTTCCATTTTGTACAATACGTACTAGCATTTTGATGTGTTTTTGTGCAGTAATATGTCTTTTGGGCCAGACCATTAGCATTAAGCAAGCAATATTCTTTTTGTTTATTCTTGCACGAAATCATTAACAACAACTTAAAGTCAGTGAGCCTTGTTTTGTCTGATAATTTAGACGCACTAGCTTAAGGCTTTAGTACCTTGCAGGTATTATTTTAATCAAGGTTAATTGCCATCATAAAAACCATAGCGCATCTCTGCAAACTATAATATTTAGGTCACTTGGAGAAAAATATGAGAGCCACCCTTTATCAGAGCAAATGCAGTGGGATAACGGTTAAAGCTTACATGAAGTTGAAGAGCGTCACAAACACAGTAATACTTGTCTTAACTTTGGGGAAAGCAATATTAGCTGCATAATGTCAGCTCAATTAGTCATTCGGCCATCATGCTGCACTGTTCTGCTGTGGAAAACCTCAGAGCCCTTGCATTTTATTGGTTATGAATTCCACTTTTAGTGTGTATGCTCAAATTTAAAGCTTATTTTTCTTTCTTTTAAAGGTTACATAGTCTCGCTATAAGTAATTAAACCAAGGACCCTAATTGTAACCTGCTGTACTCACAGCGAGGATCCAGGTTCACAGCACTTGGTTTCAAGTTTTATAACAAAATCAGGTAAAATAACAAAAAAAAAACAAAAAAAAAACACTGTTACACTCTTCCTGTCTGTGATGCCCTCCAGGAGGTGGAAGTCTTTCATTGGGCATTCTTGCATTCAGCTGTGCTGGTTTCCAAGAGAGGCAGGGTCCTCTTTATGACTGCTAATTACTTCGTTGTCCTCAGCACCAGGTCAAGCATGTGCCTGGAGAGTTTAGGCCTCACTTCAGGAAGGGCTGGAGCAGGAGGACAGGGGTCATCGAAAGAGGGAAGAATGTTAATCCCCCCTCCCCATGAAAAGGTCCTAATTCACTGGTCCAGCACTCCTCCTTCTGTCAAATGAAATGGTGCCGTCTGGAGACACCAAGAGTTGTTGCAGAGACCATGTGTATATATTTGCGAACGTAGAGACTGTATGATTACTTAGGGGAGTGGGATTCACCACAGTCTTGGCAGTGTGCCCCTGTATGATTATGAATCTGGCGCTTGAGCTTGCACACACTGAAAAAAAGGAACATTGAAGAAGTCAAACAGGGAGGGGAAGATATTTTTAAATGAACACCATATCTCTCAAGCTTTGAAATGAACTCACACTTAAGCAGCACCTTCACGATGGTGCAAAGCCAAGTCTGATAAACAATCCCATAAAAGGCTGCAACCATGTTCAACACACATCTTGTAGCATGATATACTGAAGACACTGAACTTTGTAGAGGTTTTAAGAAAAATAAATATTGAGTTTAAAAGTTTATCTTTGATATAAAATGTGAAATCGGAATAGACAGTGTTATAACAGTCTGGAAAAGATAGCCTGGTTTTGTAGTAGAAAGTCTAATGTCCTAATGTTCACATTGACCTTGCAACATTGGATGAACAAAAGGACGAAACAGAATAAATTTCAAAAAGGATTGGCGAGATTGTTTTGTCCATTTTGAAGCGACCCAAGACCTACCATTCCAAGGGGTTTCGGTTTGCTTGATTTGGTCACTCAAAGGTTTAGGTGATAGCCTTTGCGAATGTTCAAATGAACCGCATCAGCAGGGCAACCACACCAGAGGTCGCTTTAATCTAACCAAATGTAAACACCCTAAACAGCATGAATAAATCCTGTGTGAGTCTTGATGATTGGCAAACATATTTGCACTGTAAGAACAGGGAATTTCCTTGGTTGCTTTGCCTTGTAACTGTGCTGTAGCTGCATTGACTTGTGTACAGCAGAGACCCTGGATTATGGAGGCATCACAAACCTATGGAACAATCATGCTGTGTGTTCAAGGAAGCAATGTATTGATAACTTGAGAGGAAAGGGGAAGAAAGACTTATTTCAACATGAAAAGGTTTCCCTGGAGTGCAGAAGCTTAAAGGCTGCACTGTATTTGTGTCAGATTGCCTTGGATGGCAGACTGGCTGAGAGCAAATGTACACAAGACCGTGTCATGTAAACAGTTTCTATGTATTTGTGGTGGACTTGCCTCTTGGATTTGAGGAGCTGTGGTCAGAAGAATTTTTAGCATCCAGTGCCAGAGGTGTTGGTTTCTCAAGGGACCTGCCATGCTGAATGTAAATATCCCAATTTAACAAGGTGGGATTGAGACCCCCACCTGTGGCTTCGGATGTGGTCAGGCCAGCTTCCGCTGGCAGGTCGACTGCTGGTGACAGAAACCATGAATGAAGGAGTGTGAGAAAATGGAAATGAAGGCTGGAGCTAGCAGATCCTGACTGTGTTTTATCATTTGCTGCTTCTCTGTTGGGTCCTTTATTTTGTACATTATGTTTATTTTTTTGGACTATCTTGTTGGACTCTTTTTAAAAGTCATCTCCGCCTGACTTTGCCTCCAGGTCACATACAGATCTCCATGGATCTAAAAACCTCTGAATTTAGAGATTTTCGTTAAATAAAGAGATAATTCAATTAAAAAAATGAAAGTGAACAGCGAGAATCAGAAAATAGAACAGTTTGACAGGTGCTTGTGAAGATTATTCATCTGGTAAGAAATAACTGGAATCCTCATGGAAGTCGTTTCCTGTCCTAAAAGCCCCTGATCTTTCCTGAGATTGGATTGTGTCAGTGTGGATTAGCAACAGCAACACACACCCAAAGACACCACAGCGGGAGTCATTACACAGTTACCGTCGGCTGGATGCTCCCCTTTATTCCTCTGCTGCAATGACAGAGAGACTGTTACGGTTGATTTTTAAAAAAAGCATTTATCCGTATACGGGCGTTGTTGTGACCTCTAAACGTATAAAACGGTTGTGGTTTGTTTCCAACACGGCCGCCAAAGTTGACACATTAACACATGCAATTAACCTGTAGGTTTCTTTTGTTTTTTTTTAACTAATGTCTTAATGTATTGTTTGATCCCTGCGCGGATGTTACGTGTTTGGCTGTATGTTATGAGGGCGCAGGTTTAATGGATCAATATAGTGGAAAACTGTTTGTACTGAGCAAATTAATGGATTTTATACTATAATTTTGGAATTATCCCCTTTGGCCACTGTGATGATTTTGTTTCGATGAGCTCAGTTTTCTTATAGTTCACGTCGCTTCAACAATGACAACAAACTCCCTCAACTTGATCTTTGTGATGATTAAGATGTTAGCAAAATCTAATTGCTAATTTCTTCATTTGATTTCATTTTTATTGTGATGAACAGCACTATTTTTGAACACTGTAGTAGCTAGCAGTGATTTTGCTGCTTGGCTAATGTTTCAAGAAATTGTTCCACGTTGGTTGTTTCGGTCCTTTTCTCCTTTTCTTCCTTTATGACATTGCAACAACAAATTAATTTTCACTTCTGAGTGAGAAAAAATCCGATTGTCCACGACACCATGGTTTCATACAATACTTTGGATGCTGATAATTCTGTGCCAATAAAGTTACGTATTGAACTGATTGTAATATGTTGACTAATGTTTGCAGGCTTAGTTTTTATGGTTTTATTTGAAGACACACTTTACCATAAAATGGGAAAAAGTAAGAGCATAGAGGACATAGATAAAACAATGACATTGTGGTAGCCAGTGCAGAGCCATATTGACATGGATGAGTCGGGAATACAGTGATCGTTTTTACCTGTCGCCAACTAAGTGTGTAGCTGTGGGTCACTTCAACGCTGTAGCCAAATAAGGACATATAAACACAGTTGGGAGGAAGAGACCACACTGAAGATGCATAAGGAGCTCAGCTTTAATCTGACCACAGTAAAGTCCTTTTATTTGTTAACCATTAGACACTCATTTCCACGCCTTATATGGACTTTTGTACAGCTGTTAGTGACCAATTGATCCATTTCCAGAGGGATTTTCTTATCCTGGATGTTGACAGGTTAGAGGGAATTACTGTCAAAGCAGACTATAGTGACCTTCACAGAGAACATGTCAGGGCCTCTGAGAAGGTTTTTGCCTCCAGTTAATGCTGGTTCTCTTTCGTTTTGCCACTTTACATGTCATTCTGTTGTAGTGGCCGGCGGTGTGTGTGTGTGGGGGGGGTGTGTGTGGCTCTTTCTGTTGTTCTGTTCTTTAAAATCAGCAGAGGTCATTTAAAATGATTGTAACAGATGTGTCCAGTGATATTTCATATTCTTCTGACCTGTCAGTTATTGACCTATGTGTGAAATAGATGTTAAACATGCTCGAGAGGTTGATTAATGACAGATGAATTAAAGAGATTTGTAGAAGGACCTTTCCCATCTTTTGACGAGCCTGCTGCACAGCTCTGAGGATCAGCCTCATTAACCGAAGCCCTGTTCTTGTGGTGAACGATAGACATCTTCTGGCTTGTGTGCTGTTTTTTTTTTTGTTTTGTTTTTTCCCGTCTCTCTCTTCGTTGTGAGCTGATGACAGAGAAATCTGTCTTTCACTTCTTTAGATGGAGTGACTGTTAGTTATCTTTCTGGCATGCTGGACCAGGTAGGTTTTGAAGCGGATGGGGCGTCGTGGTTGGAATGACAGAGTTCTTTTTGATGAGCTGCCAACACGAAGTCCATGTTCCTCTGACTAATATAACCCCCAAAGCAATGCTGTGACCTGAATTAGGAAACACAGCGAGTAACTGATTTGATTCAGATTTATTTTTCTTCCAAGTGGTCTACGTAGATTAATTCCAGACTTTTTTTTCTTTTAGTTTAAACACCTGTTTTTGTTTTTCATTTGGACAGCAGGTTGCTCTGCAGTTGGTGACTAGTCTGTCCTATTTTCTTAATTTTTTTTATTAATCATGGCGTTAAATACCCTCATCACTTTTTATTTGAGTGTTTCTGTTAATCCAGGAAACGTGCAATCAGACGTGAGCAGATGAGGAGGAAGCAGCTTTTTTTTTGTTTTGTTTAACTGCGCAGCTGTAAAGGAACACATGCAGCCAAAGCGCTCTTAAATGAAAACCTCTGTTTCAGACCTTTTTTTTTTCTTTTCTTTAAATTGATCAGTGCTACACGTGAGTTTTGGATAATGACTTCCAGCTGGGGGTTGTTGCAGGGCAAAGCAGACGGCACTTAAGCTGACTTCAATGCGCTCCTTCACATTTTCACCCTTTAGCAACCCCTTTACTCCTAAATGGATGACGCTATTAAAATGTTATGTTTTGAACAGTGTGTGGTCTTCGTAGACTGAAACGGAGATCACTTCACCTGCACTGGTGTGTGCTGGGGATCCAGGATTGTCTTTGAAGCCTGATATTGCATATGCATACTGCATATTTTCTTTATTTATTACAACCTTAGTATTGTAGAACTTTAATTTAGTCATTTATTGCCCGGGTAGCGCCCCTCTCTCCGCGTCCTCGCTTGGGCAAGGCTGTGAAGCAGCGTGTGCCATCATGTAGCTTGTTATGTGTTCGTTTGGCTGCAAAAACAGCTGTTTGTCCTGGGTGGTTTTGGCATGTGACGTTGCGGTCTGGGGTCAAACTCCGTGTCACATTGTTCTGACCCAGCGTACATCTGCGGTGGCCCGGTTACAGCCAAGACGACCGGCTTGAAAGTGTGCTAATTGCATGGTTGTGGTCTCGAGGAGGCAGTGGTGGACCCACCATTGCAGCGCAGTGGATGGAAGGAAGGTTTTCTGTGCAGCTGTAACCCGTGATCATGGTGATCTATAAATGGGCACATCTCTCTTTAGCGCTTAAATGGACAGCATAAATCTTCTCTGAACCCCAGCTGTGCAAAGTTCTGCTTTGCAGCGAGTCCTCCTGAGTCAGCAGAGGACAGAAAATAAAAGAATGGTTAAAGAGTTTGTTGGAGTTAATGCCTACAAGGACAGCATCTGTTTGTCTCGCATAATGACCGATGACTGTAAATTTAACATCTTTTTCTTTCTTTGTGTCTCTCTTTCCTTTTAGCGGAACCAGCTGACCTCTTGAAGATTTTAGATTTTCACAGTTTACCTGACGGTGTTACAAAAACAACGGGTTTGTGCTCACATAGGAGGTCAACACAAGGCCCCGATGTGGCTTACAGAGTATCCAAAGACGCCCAGCTCAGTGCGCCCACCAAACAGTTGTACCCAGGTGAGTGTCACACCGCCACATCGCTCTTCATTTCACAACTAATCACACTGCTTTTATCTCACGCATCAAAATGGGATTACAGATATTTCAATTT
The DNA here is from genome assembly GCA_037176975.1 of Arrhamphus sclerolepis. Lineage (NCBI taxonomy): Eukaryota > Metazoa > Chordata > Actinopteri > Beloniformes > Hemiramphidae > Arrhamphus > Arrhamphus sclerolepis. The sequence continues at coordinate 3,656,479 of JBAMYA010000004.1, forward strand.
AAAGTTTTCCAAGATCTTCAGCTCACCCTGCATTCATGCAGCCTGGTGATTTTGTCACCTTTTACCCCTCTAAGGCTCATCTGTTCAAACCGCTGTCACTAATCCCAGTTTTAGTAGGGCTGCACGTATACCATTAAAACAGGCAAAACGCAATATTGGGACTGCAAAAATAAGAAAAAAATTACATGACCTGCGAGATACAACCCAAATCTTCAGTGTAAAATATAAATTTCTCTTTGCATTGCAGTTTAAATCGACCACTGATGGTAAAAAAGCTATGCAGACACTATAAAAAAAAAGAAAAGAAATGTAATATTTCTATTTGAGTAACATGGCTTCATTAAAAAACAAATAAAACCGTCCTGTAGCAATTGTTACAACAAAAACAGCACCATTCGTGAAAATTAGCATTTAAATTCCCATATGGCTCCATATGATTGGCCAGATTTATTATTGGAAATATATTGCTTGTAAAATAATAGACTAGCATTTATCTTGATATGTTTTTGCTCTGTTCGGCGCTGATATTGCAGTAATGATTATTAGATTTTGTGCAGCCTTCATTTTCAGTCCAGATTGTACTTAGATAGTGATAGTTTTTCAAACCACATATTGAAGTTGTTTCAAATGCAGTTTAAATTGGATTTGAAGTGTCCTCCCGCATCTCTGACACTTTCTTGTGACCTGTAGAAGCTTTTTATTTATTTATTTATTTTACCACATCTCCACATAATCATTTGCAACGGCAGCAAAGTCAGTTCACCACCCTCCGTTTTGGTTTACGTACACCCATCCTTTGGAGGTTGCCATAGCAACCATGTGGATAAGGGGACGCCGGCAAGGACACGCTGATCAGATCACTTGCAATAAGAAAAAAAAGGAACAAACAAAATTTAAAAAAAACAAACATACAAATATCCAGAAAGCGAAGGCAGGAAATTCATCAGCTGAGGAGCTGAGGATACTGACGTCCAAATTTACACCACAGCACTCGATCAGTTCACATGGTCATGAGCTCAGACTAATTCCAGACTGAGCTAGTTTTGGGTTCAGGTGTAAAGCTGAACGTGAAGTCACACAGCAGACGTGTGGGGTCCAGGCGTGTCACAGCCACACCACATAAAAGCAGTGAAATCAGTCTGGTGGACGAGGAGGAAGTCTGGGGTTCCACTCCTTCTGTGTGCTGCTGACGTGGCTTTGAGCTGCTGCTCTGCTGCGCTGCAATATTACTTTCCTCTCTCTCCTCTCTCTCCAGCAGTCTCGCCTTTCTTTTCTTTTCTTTTCCCCCCAAGCATCATAATTTTTCCTCTCTATCATTTCTCTGAGGCTGGCGCATTTTTTATTTTTATTTTTTTTATCCCTTTATGTTTTGATCAAACTCCTGCCCAGTGAGACACACTGACCTTTTATCCTCAGAAGGCTGTGGCGGCCTAGATATGGAAAAAAGAAAGAAAAATAATAACCCTTCCTGTGATCCAAAGTTCCACAAAGCTTGGATTGGATGACTTTCCCATCCGCGGTCCTCTCGGATGCTTCATTGGCCTTTGTGGACCTTTGATCCGCGGCACGGCTCTTCCTTTGGGCTTAAAAGTTGAGCCCACAAGGCTTCTGCGGCCTGCATGCCCTTACATGCTCTCCAATCAGACAAATACTGTTCACTTTGATGCTCCATGACACCACAGTCCCATATGGGTCTTTGTTTAGACGCATATGCTATAATTACACACGAGCTACTCTGGATCATCCAAAATAACAGTCTACATAAAACAAAGCAACTGCAGGGGTTCATAACAGGCACCAGATAGTCTTAAGGTGCAAATAGACTAACTAGCTGTCTGTGGCATGAATGCTTGTGATGTGGCTCTTTTCTCGCCCGGCTGTTACAAGAATGTGCATCTAATATATTCCAGAAGGCAGCTGCGCTCGTGAGATCATTTTATCCAGCTTGTTCTCTTTTTTTTTTCCTTTTTCTCCTGCTTTAACTAAGTTTGCTACCGAGTTATGACTTTCAACACCATCAACACCACATCCCGACTCAGAGAACTCACACATAAAGTCACGTACAGCTAACGTGCTCCTCTTGTTATGGTTGTAATGCTGGTGATAAAAAAAAAAACAAAAACAAAAAGAAAACCTCCGATTGAGAACAAGCTTGCCCATGACCCCGTAACCACAGACTGTCTGTGATGATGTGCTGGAAAAAAGAGCAAGAACAGACATGCAATCATTAGGCAAACACGTGGAAGAAATGATTCATTTGAAACTACGGAGGGATTGAAAACAGAGGAAACCTTTCTTACCCTGATTATGTCAAAGAGAAGTGACAGAAAAGGGAAAAAAAAACACCTGCTCTATTTAATTTTCAAACTGTCAGATAAATCTACAATAAAAAACAAATGTGAGGGAAGACTAATGTAGCAGTTCCCGCCCTCTTTGTGAATGGATTTAACCAGAACTTGGCATTGTCAGTTTGGGGCGTCTGCTCGCAGGATATAGTAAAATTCCGATGTATAAATCGAAAATCACATCCTGAAAACAGAAAGCAAAGGTGGCTCTGAAGTTTGCTGACGTGCTCCCCTCGTGGTAGCTAGCTAGTTCAGCATCTCCAGCAGTGCTAACGCTTGCTTTGACCTTTCTGCATGGTTCATTCCAGTCACTCCGTTTCATTCACGGACCTGTATGAGGAGAAAGATTTACCCATCAGCCACTAAAAGCTGAGTGTTCATCAAATGACTGTTTGTTACGTTGAGACCAACTGGAGCTGTAGCCAGTCTGTAGCCAGTCTGTAGCCAGTCTTCAGACCCTCAGACCAAATCCGGCCCAACAACAAATTCTGGGTTTGTTTTTTCTTAGGACAAAAAAATTGAAATTATACAATATTTCCAATTTTATAGCAGTGGTAATTTTATATGAAAATGTTGGAAAAGTTGATTTTTTTTTTCCCAATGTAAACACAAATTTTAAAAGTAACAATTTTGTGACACTTGTGATTGTACGATAAAAAGTCTTTGGTTGTTGAAAGAAAACGTCTCGATCTATCAAAAAAAATTACTATTTGTGATTTTACAAGAAAAAAATTGTCATTTTAATACAAAAGTCAAAATATTATGATCACAATTTTTGTGAAAATTAATATTTTTACAACAACACATTTACAACACATTTTCTTGATATTTGCAAATGTACAAGAAAAATATGTGATTTTAGTACAAAAGCCTAAATTTTATGGCAAAAGTCTAATTTTTCTTTTTTAGAAATTTGTTCCAAGTCCAGAAACTGATAGGAACTGGTTGAGAAAATAAAGAGTAGCCGCCCCTTTAATGGTAACCATGGTGATGATGTGAATTAGAGTTTGACAGCTCAGCTCGAGAGATGATGAAGACACACCATGTTGTAAACGACTAATGATGATATTAAGGATAAGGAGTAAATGATAAAAGGTGTCTCGGTTTTCATTCTGTAACGCTCCAGAAATAATCAAATTACTTGATGTTTTATTACCTGTTTTTCTCGTTTTGCATCCCTTTTGAAACTGCTTCATGTTTTAATTTCCTCCCCTACACTTCCACCGTCCGCTCTTATGCTGTAGCAGCTAGCTGACCTTTAGCTGAGCAGCTCCGCTTCCATCTTCGTATTAAAGCCACCTTCACTCTTAGAAGTCTCGCCATGAAATGCTTCACCGCTGGAATATAGATTGCCTGATACAGAAGGAGAGATTTGTACACCGTGATGACTGAAAGACCCCATTTATCCGCTCATATGCACACGGGCAGATGGTGGAAAGCATCAGTCAAAGTGTGGCTGATGGTTGTTCAGTCTGGGAGAAAATAATGGATTGAACATTCCAGGATTGTCACTGGCTTTCTAGCTTTCTCTGGGCCTTTTTTATTTTTTTTGGCCCTTTTGACATCAATTGTTGTGATACCAGCATCACTTCTGGATCCACAGTATTTCCATTCCCTCCGTGTCTACAGATAAACACACAAAAGTCAGTCACACACTAAATGAGGACTGAGGTATCTATCATCTGTGGCCTGAAGCAGAAAGCTGGGAGACACATTCCAGAGAAACCAGAGCTTCTGTAAACGACCCCCCCCCCCATCCCCCCCTCCCTCTGAAAAAAAAAAAACCTCATTTCATTTCTGAGGTCCTCAGGAGAAGGGTAGCTCATCCAATCCACGGTTTACTATTTTGCTAGCCGTCTCCTCTGCTTGTTCTCTCCTCCTCGTTTTGATTGAGGTCATCTTGGGGCATCAGATCCTTGGAGTGATGGCGGAGCAGATAGGAAAGGGTGTGAACATGAGCCCACGTGTATGTATACACTACGGGGCAAAGTTTTACAACACCCCAATTCTTACAGTTTTGTGTTTTTTACTAATTGAATAAAAAGTTCAAGTCCTCTGCCCGCTGGTTTCCCTGTCACCCCTCAGCTGAGTCATCCATATATTCCTAAGTCTGTCTTTCTTTCTAAAATCCCACGTACGAGGGTCCTAAAGGGCTGTCTGATGTGCCGCAGAGAAGCATCTGTCAATTAAAGCAATGCTTCTCATATGATACCAAGCAGAATTCCTGAAAGCGTGCGCTGCCAAGGCATGTGCTCTCCGCATGATGTGACACGATGCCTGGCATCAACGAAGGAATGGCGGAGAAAACGGCAGGAGGACAAGACACGACGGCAAACAGACGCTGACGTGCCGACAGGGTGACAGATGATGAAGAGAACCAATAAAGCAAGAGGGTGACGGTAGCCGAGTGTTTTTTTTTTTCTTTCCTCCTCTGAGCCCCGTGATTGGCTTGAAGGAGCCCATAGTTTTCCAGCCTGTCTCCCATTATATCGAGAATGAAGGGAGGCTCCGGGGGGGTTTCATGGCCCTGCAATACCACCTTAACCTCAAACCCTGCCTCTCTTTTCCACTCGTCTGGAAATCTCTGCTCTGCACATTTTAAACAGCAGCAGCAAACTACAAGCGGTTTCTTTGCTAATGGGAAATGTAATCCAAATCGATGGTTTCTCTGAATGATAATGACTTTAACATGTTTTGATTGCCCCCCCCCCAACTGAAAGATCAGAAAATTCAATTGAAGGGTGAACCCTACTTTTGCCAGCATTCTTTACCTCAGATAGTTGGAAAGCTGTATTTTTTTTTTATGGGATCCTGAGTGCATCCCTCACAGGGAAGTTGTCTGACAGATGTGTTCCATACTTTGGCAAAATGGAGGAAATAGTTGAGGCTGCACAAAGGAACCATGCAGATGGAGGCTAACACATTTTATTCATATCTTTCATGTGCTCACATAGCAATGCATTGTTGGTATTTCCATCTCCAAATAAATCTGGCTTTAATTATTTTTCCTGTTTGAAAAAAAGAAAAAAAAAAATTCTTTTCCCCCTCCAACCCGTCATCGGAGCGTCCCCGTGTCTGTTAGATGCATCAGCTGCAGGAGAGGAGAGGAGAGGGAGAGGGGAGTCTGAGGGATAGCTTGACAAAGTCTCCCAGGATCACATGTTTTTGTCATTAATGCTTCTCATCCTGTGGTGCTCTGGAAATGATCCACTCGGTTCTTATTCTAGCCTTTTCTCCTCCGTCTGGCCTCCTGCCTGCCAGCCTCCTCTTTCAGAAGAATCCTTATCCTGTTACATTTTGGGCCCCTGTGCACATGACTTTTGGTTCCTTTTGGTGCTCAAAAGCCTATCATACCAATCCCTCAAAGTCAGTTGACTCTTGTCGTACCAATAAAAACATTGTGCTCCCTCTGAACACTAAGAATCACTGTCTGCTTCCAGTGATGATAATGATAATATAATTACAACATTCTGAACACAAGCCGAGTATTTCCTTCTTGAGGTGATGACGAGTGGCTCCTGACTTTAAAGAATGTCTCTCTCTCTGTCCGACCCAGGTGATGCCTTCCCTGAGGATTTTTCCATCATGGCCACAGTGAAGCCTAAGAAGGGCAGCCAGTCCTTCCTGTTATCTGTGTACAATGAACAGGGCATCCAACAGCTCGGCCTGGAAGTGGGCCGCTCACCCGTGTTCCTGTACGAGGACCACACAGGCAAACCCAGCCCCGAGGACTACCCCCTCTTCAGAGGAGTCAACCTAGCTGACGGAAAGTAGGTGTATGTTCGTGCATCGTCCCCTTCTGATCAGTCTCCAGGTGAACGTGCTCGGCTTTGGTCTGAATCAGCCCTGGTGGTTTTTTTGTCTCTGCTCTCTTGACCCCCCCGAGTGTCCTCAGTAATGTAACTTTGTGCCTGCAGTCGGTGTGGGTTTCCAGTTCAGTGTTAGAGGCGCTTTACAAAACGCCGTTTCAAATATTTGAATTTGAACCGACAAACAACAAAAAGAGGCCCCTTCGCCTCTTTGTAATTGGGCTGCCTGTAACCCAGTATGTGTGTGAATTAACTTTACCTCCCATTCCAGGTGGCATCGAGTGGCCATCAGTGTGCATCAGCAGACCATCACCCTCATTCTGGACTGTAAAAAGAAGACCACCCAGAAGCTTCTCCGAAGCCCTCGACCCATCATTGATACTAAAGGAATTATCGTATTTGGAACTAGAATACTTGATGAGGAAGTCTTTGAGGTAGGCCTTACTCTCTCACTCCTAATCCGAACCTCTAGTTTTAAGTGGACTGGCTCGCCTCACCAACATTCCACTTACTCCTTCACCAGTTTTCTTTACAGATAATGCACCATTTTAAAAGTCAAGTCTCCAGTTTTGATCCCTCTTCATGCTAATACGCCACCACAATAGTGTTGTTTTACTTTGAAATCTATTTTCTATCCTCCTCTTCTCTCCACTGCTCCCCGCTCACTCTGCTATTACTGGCGACCTTGCCACGGCGACAGAGAGATGGAAGATGTTCCTCTTTGAACTGAGTCTCATCAAAGGGTGGGGTGGGGGTTGACTCCACATGGGGATAGATGCAGAGATGGGTTGATGTGCGCTTGGACTTTGGTGGGTCAGTCGTTTTGAAAAGAAATTTAGAAAGAAATCTCTGGGAGCTCCGCCTGTTAAAGTGACACCTGGACAGCAGGAAAACTGATTATATGACAGCTCGAGACAATTGTGAACATTTGAAAGCCAGGAAAAGCATAATACGTGACTCCTGCAGAAATGAGATGAAAAGCAGAGCAGAATTTCACTCTCTGTGCAGACACTTGTGGCTGCGGTGGACGCGCTGGTCATCTCCCAGTGCCCGCGCTGCTTTAAAATGAGTGGCTGTGGTGGCAGCCACATCCTCTGTAGATGTGAGGATTTGGCTTGTGGAGTCCCTCAAACATCTAATCCAGTGACCTCTACTGTTCACGCACGCAATCGCAAATCAAACTTAATTTTAGGTGCCATGTACCCCACATTGTCCACAAATGAACTTCGAGCTGAGCGTTTGCAGCTCGGCTCGGCCCGTTTCAGCTCTCCGCTCTCATTGTGGCTGCCAGCGGTTAGAGCTATAAGTCAGACTGTGATATTTCTGTTGGTGGCTTCATGTCGGCATTCTTTGTCTGAACAGGCTGCAGCATTTTTGTCAATGCAGGTTTTTAACATGCAGTTGCATGCTTTTCATCATTAGAATGAGTGCCTTTTTGCCAATAAAAGTACTTTAAGCAGGGTTTTTTAGATTTATTAATGTGTGACTAGTGACAGGAAGTCTTTTAGTGTTCAAAATATGAGACACCCGATGTGGCTCAAAGTATGAATTCGTACTTGTCAGGCTTGAATGAGGTCCCTATAGTAAGCTTTTGTATGAATATTTGTGGCTCTTAAACATGACCTCTGTCACACACACACCAAAATGCAGTGTGGGCATAAGGTACAATGAAGAGTGTTGTCTTTGTCCACTCAGAGTTTTGCTTGTTTAAGGGAGGATTAGTGTGTGAGGCTGAGGCGCTCAATAATAATTAGTAACAGAGACTGACTGATGTGACAGATGCTGAGCCAGCTCACCTTTAACCTCACTGCTGCACAGCGAGAACGGACAGAAAGAAATATGACATCACTACAAACCCTAAAGTTAACCTCCGAAGCTGCAGCAGAGACAGATATATGACGGCATGTAAATCCAGAGTGCCTTTCTGAAGCTCTGTGACCTAGTGAACCAAAACCAGATCTCCTCAGTTCCAGATAAATACGTATCCGTCAGCAGGGATGGGCACAGATGAATCAAAAAATGAATAATTCCGCTGTGCTATAGATGTGATTCGCAGTCTTTCCTCCTAGTTCGAAGACTCCTGGTTCAATCCCAGTTGGGAGGTTGACCCTGGGAGTGAGTGTGTTTGGTTGGGTTATCCAGTGCGGGACTGGTGACCCACCCAGAGTTATACATCACTTGGCTCCAGACTTACCTGGACAGATCTTTTAAACTAGCATACAGCTGGAGACTCTAGCTTAATTAAACCTGTCTTCCTGCTAAATCGGCGCCATTTGTTTGTTTTAACAATTTAAAATGAAATTCGCAAACATAGTAAGTACATTTTACAATTTAAATCATGTATTGGCCAATCTCTAAGAAGAAGGATAGTTGCATTTTTCTCAGTGCTGTTCCCAAAACTCATGCCATCGTACAAAGCTTGGAAAAAAGTATGAGTAACAGGACTGAGTTTTCAAGCAAATGCATAAAATATAGCACATTTTTACTGATTTACTAATACATATGTATTTATAAAACAAACAAATAACATATAAATGAAATGATTTAGGTAACCAGACAGGAAGTTGAGATTCTAGCAGCTTAGCTAAGCCTCTCCTCTGGACGCTTCCAGGCCAGCCCCGAGCTTGTCACAGCGGGCTCTTAGGACACTTGACAGCACAGCAAGCCATATTATCTTTAAAATGATGATTATCCTCGAGGTCTTTACGCACAGTTCAGAAGTCAAATGCTAAGTAGCTACAGTGACAGCTAACTCGTTTGGCCCCCCGACTGCTGTGAACAATCTTTCTTGAGCTCTGCCTGGGTAAGATCTGAACAACCTCTCTCTCCTCAGAAGCTATTTTATTATTTCTGAACTGTTAAATATAAAGTACTTATATAGCATGCATTTCTCAAAGCTCATATGTAAATGAGAGAAATATAAATGCTCTTACTGTCCCTGTCTACGAGATTTTCTCTGATCAACGTCATGGGAAAATGGGCTTTTCTGAGTGAAAGAGGAAATACAAGACTGTTCACATTTGGAGTGAAACTGTGGAATGAACTTCTAATGAGGCATAAATACAGATGTTTTTGTTCCACTTGTGTTTATGTTTGTGCATTTTGGATTATAACTATTATTTCCCCTAATGACTGCTCCCCCAGTTGCCAACAAGATGACTTCATTTATCCAGTTGTAATCACGCTCTAACAATATTCTTTGCCAGCAGTGACACACTTAAAAACAAAATATAGACGCTAGTGTTTAATTCCAGCCATCAGAGCTGCAGTAATGGCCTGCTGGTTGCCGTGGGACTGCGTGGATGGTTTGTGAGAGACATTTGAAGCCCTCCCGCTGTGCCGTCTGCCGGCTGGGAGACAGGACAGGCTCCAGTGCGCGCAGAAAATGGAAAATATGCCACATAGTTTCCAAATTATGCTCAGGCTGCGCCGCTCTCTTCCCTTTACTCCCTTTTCCTCTTTGTAGTTTAGTCTGATCCTGTGTTGACTTTTACCAGAGTCGGTTACCACCAAGAGGTGGTCAGCATGAAAACACACACACATACACACATTTTACTGGTTGGCCTGTTAAATTATTATTGACTGAAAGGTCGAAGAAGTTCGTTTCTTCAGGAAAAAAAAATACAACCTCCGTCCACAGTTTGTTTCAAATATAACTGAAAACTTTATAAGTGTTAATCAGTGTTGCAAAGTTCCAAGCTTAAGGACAGATGTGTGTGGCATCTTTCAACTATTTTTTTATTTTTTTTTTACAAGGTTTTATGCCTTTCTCTTGTATAAAGCAGACAGAGGATAAGTAGTACTTATATGCTGAAGTGGTTTGTGGTTTCGTGTCTAACAAGGTTATTGTGGTAACAGAGAGACAGTCTACATTCTATAAGTACCATAATGTTGTCTTTTTTCTTTTTTTTAAATAGCTTTGGCAGCGTAAGAGCGCTGTGTTTGTGAGTGTGCCAGTAAAAAAATGATTAAAGTGGTGCTAAGGTGTTTATGAAAGCTTGCAGGTAGTTTAGCTTGTAATCAATGCTCATCTGTCAAAAATGAAGTAAAACAAACATGTGCAAAAGTTATTACCCTCTCTTTTAGTCCTATGGTTTTCTTTTTTGGGGGGAAAAAAGATAATAAAAATACAACAGCATATAACATCACATTGCCAACGTTTTTATGTAAGAAGATAAATCATAGGAGAAATTGCTAAGTAAAGGTAAATTGGTGCCAGGTGCTGCTCATCATCATCGGCAGGTGTACAAACCTCTATGCAAGCTGATATTTTGGCAATTTGCTCATCTGAACTGTAACATTCAGATGTGTGTGAGAGTGTATGTGTCGTAACACAATGCCAAAAGGGGAAGACATCATCGATGTCTGACAGAAGCAGTTGTTGCTGCACAACAATCTGGAAAAAGGGTGGGAAGGGTATAACTGTCTCCAGTCAATTTGGAGTTCATGTTTCTGCAATTATAAAGATTATAAAAATTCATTCAAGACTGATGCAAATCATGCAAGAAACATTTACCCAGAGGTCAGACTGCACAGGGCTCAGAGAAGAAAAGGAAACCTGCATCTCATATCTCAAAGGCCTCAGTGAGAATGTTAAATGTTTAAGGCCACGATGAAATGAAAGTTTGTTTGGGAACACGGAAACATGACTGATTCACAGGCTCACTGGGTACAAACAAACCTCAAAACCTCTGGAACCATATCCCGCATACAGATGAGACTATTTTGGAGTTGTTTGGTGAAACCCAAACACAGCATTTCAGTAGAAACACTCGAGTGGAGGTGTGATGATTTGGGGCAGTTTTGCAGCCACAGGACCAGACCACCTTGGTCCATTGGTCCACGGGTTTGAAATGGGTCATCCAGCAGAACAGTGATCCAGAACACACCAGCAAATCTACATCAGAATGGCTGAAAAATAAACCGTAAAGTGTGGTTAACGTTAACACCTCACTCCGTGGTGAGGCCCGCACAAGCAAATGCCCAAAACCTCATTAAACTGAAGCAGTGATGTAAAGAATGGACCAAGATTCTCTCTCAGTGATGTGAGAGATTGATAAAGTCACACAGGAAATTACTACTTCATTTTATTGCTGTTAAAGGTGGATCTACAAGCTGTTGAGTCATGGAGGCACGTATGCGGCACACACACAGAAACTGGAGAGGGCCTCTGTAAAAGTCAGCCATTAAATGCCACCACCTTTTTAGAAAACCCTCGATTTCGATATTTCAGTGTTTGTTTTCTTCGCAACGGCTGGCTGAATTTTGAAGCCTTTGTGTATTTTTGTCGCTCGGAAACTAAAGTCCCGTCCACAGACGGTCCCTGCTCACTGTTGCTCTCAAGCCAAGAAAAACCAGAGATAATTTAATGCCCGTCCTCTGGTTGTCAGTAGCATTCAGTAAAAAAAAAAAAAAAAACTCTCTGCGGTTGGTCTGACGGAACACAAGTGGGACACATGGAAAGCTTGGTCTCACTCATAGGTAATCTGCGGCGGAAGGCGAGCGAATTAAAGCAGCCGAGGTAGAGCTGTGCAAGCACAGCCCTTCTTTTCTGGTCGCCGTTATCTCAGGCAAAGCCGAGCAAAAGCATCTCCATCCTGTATAAAAGAGGACAGCGAGATATTGTAGTACTACTGATTACGTAAAGACACCAGCTCTGCTTATCTGAGAGCTTAGAGGGAGTTTTTGTTGTTGAGAAAACAAGCAGCGATGTTTAAGTACCGAGAGAGGAAGTTGGAGCAGTAGAGGTTCGGTGAGAGGAGCCAAATATTTTGGGTCATACTCTGGAAAGAATGAGGAGATCTCTCTCTTCCCCCCCCATCTGATGTCAGTTTTGGAACAGCAGCCATACCACATGACATCATCCAGAGGTTTCCTTGGTATCCGGTGATAGGCCGTCCTGTTCTGATGGTGAGGACGGGAGGGTAGATTGGGGGTGGACGAAGAGTTGGGTTACGAAGTGTGATGGAGATGAGAAGATGAGGTTGAGATGATTAAGGGTTTGGTGGGAGGATGAGAGGTGGGAAGCTTTTAATAGGACCGCGATGAAGCAAGATGTGGGGCTCCCACAGTGCAGCCAGAGCCAGGAAAAAACCGTAAAAATGTGCAACACATGAGCTTGATGCTCGTAATGAGCTTTTATATGGTAATGGCCTGATGGGCTTTGCACATCCTGTTTCCTCATCTTTACCTTAGGACTTTTCACATGTTCACATGTTTCAGTCAGCTAAGGTAAAGATTTAACAGGACGTGTTGGATTTGAAAAGAACTTTTGGTCCATTTTTTCATTAAGTTTTCATGGCTGCTGTTGACTAACAGCTTTTAGTTTTAGTTTTTTGGCTCTGAATCGGCGTACACTATCATCTCTTTTTGGTCTGTGCCTACGTTGTACCTGGCCGCAGGTTTTCTGGCGATAAAAAGCCTGCTGGGGTTCAGAAAGCTGTAACAGTTAACTCACTGTTTAATGCATGGATAATGGCTTCTCTTCTGGTGCCCCATTAGAGGAGGGCTGGAAATATGATGCCCTGCTAGGGCATTCATGGCTGCTCCACTGCAAAATTATGAGGAGACATGAAGCCCTTTTTTTCCATAGAAAAGAATCTAATATAGCTTGGTTCTGTAGATCTGCTTTCAAGTCGACAATATAAGTGGTATATGCGGTTTGCTTTACTTTGAATGCACTGAAAGTAAACAAAGCAATAAAGCCTGGCAATAAACAGCAACTTTTGTTTATTGTGGGCCTCCTTTTTGAAATAAAACTTCGCAACTTAATGCCACTTTAGGCACATCTGCTATGGGAATGTGCGGCAGATCTTAGAGCTCTAATGTAAATAGGGGAAAAAAACATGTATATTGTCAGCTGAGCTCATCCATCTGCTCTGCTTTTATGTTTTTAACTCAGCATCTGTTTTCATCTTTGTCAGGATCACTCAGACTTTTGTTACTTCTGCCTCCTTAATCTTTTTTTTTTCTTTTTAATGGATTGGTTTGTTTATTCTTTGTCATTTTCTGCTTTCTGAGTGGTTGACTTAGCTTCAGGCTGTCTTCAGATGACCTCAAAATGACCCGGTGTGTCACAGTGCAGTGTAAGCCCATTGTTCTGGGTTAATGACCAGATATCAGCACATACTCATGGACCTCAGAATCTGCAGCAGAAAGAGTCCACTTCATGAAGTCAGAAGCTCTGTGGTGCGAGACTTCAGCTAACTACATCTTTACGGGTAACAATCCATGATCAACAAGGTGATAATAATCAGTTTTTGTTAAAGCAGGCATTGCTTGCTTTTCTGTGCTTTTGGGCTCATAAGCTAAAGCTAAAAAATAAAATAGAGAGACTTTGGAATTCTGTTTCAAGACTTCAGCTAACTACATCTTTACAGGTAACAATCCATGATCAATGAGGTGATAATAATCAGTTTTTGTTGAAGCGGGCATTTCTTGCTTTTCTGTGCTTTTGGGCTCATAAGCTAAAGCTAAAAAATAAAATAGAGAGACTTGGGAATTCTGTGTTTCAAGACTTCAGCTAACTACATCTTTACGGGTAACAATCCATGATCAACAAGGTGATAATAATAAGTTTTTGTTAAAGCGGGCATTGCTTGCTTTTCCGTGCTTTTGGGCTCATAAGCTAAAACTAAAAAGTAAAATAGAGAGACTTAGGAATTCTGTGTTTCGTGACTTCAGCTAACTACAGCTTTACGGGTAACAATCTATGAGTCATGGATCTCAGGCAAACAGACTTTCATGGTCAGGTCAGAGTCCGGCTCAAACACGTGCAGCTGAATATCTGGACTTGTCATTGTCGTAGGTGCAAGTAATCTCTAGTTCATCGTAGCTAGCATCAACAGTCGTACGTGTTTTCGTACATGTTTCCTCCCACGCGTGTCCTATGTACACATCCATGAAAAATGTACAGAAATTCCATCTATCAGAGGACTCTGAAGAGCCTCCAGACGTTCAACCAAACAGGAACAACAGCATCATCTCTTTTAAGGATGTAGTTTTACTGATTCAGGTGATACTCGTCTTCGTTACGTCCATTTTTAAACAATCGCTGGCAATCTGATTGGTTTACAGCAGTGCACACGGTTCACAGTGCAATTTATTCCCAAATTGCATTATTTTGAGTTTGATTTCCAAATCTAATTCAACAAGCTTTAAAATAAAACAGCTAATCGGATTTCAGGAAGGCCATTTTGGAGATACCTTGTTTCCAAAACTCCCAAATGTTTCTGTTGAATCTGACAGATTAACCCACATATAGTTTTTAGGTGATGATGATGAGCTGCTTGCTCACTTTTGAGGAAGAATTTGGAAACGTTTCTTCAAGTAATGATTGAACTTAAACGCCGCTCTGAAGCAGCTTCAGCATCAACTCGAAGGCCTGATGAGCAACTGAGTGAAGTGTTTTACTGTCCAATCAGCGGGAAGGGGGAGGGGCATACTTGAGCCACATTTTGGAGGCATCCCGACTCCGTGTGTGAACTCCAGTCTCTCTCAGCTGGATGCAGACTTGCTGTAATCCAGATGTTTCTGGAAACAGACCTCGAAGCAAATAAAAGCAGATCATGACTAGACCCATTAAAGGTGGAAGTGTAGAACCTACCACTGTGTAACCATTGAACAAAAGCTGGACTTGTTTGGTCCATAGTGGTGTAGTCAGTTGTAACCAGTAAACGGCTCTGAATCCTGTTGTTTACTTTCTCCATTTGCGATGTTGTAATCAGTGAATGTCCTGCATCGCTGAGAGAGCACACTGCTTTTTCACATTTACGCCGGACTTCAGTAGCTCCGGGACAGACGGAGCTTCCAGCACGGATAATTGACAGAATTTCCATAACTCATGTCAGATGTTTGTCTTTCATGCCCTCATTCCCCCTGTTCCTCCTTTACTGTGTCAGCAACCCCTGAAGTCTTCCTGCAGCACCATAGTTCTGAAAATCGTCCAAGCCAAACACTCAGAATCAGCGTCTTGCTAGGTGAAGGGGAGCCGCTCTAGTTTCCACTTTCCCAAAAGAACAGGAAATGGGAGTATGGCCGCCCGCAGTCCTCAGAGATGCGGGATTAGAATCTGACACAGTGGGGGGGTGTCATGGAGGCTGGGAAAGTGAGGGTTAAAATGGTAGAAAAGACATGGAGGCAAGGTGAGGGAATGGTTAAGGTGGATAAGTGGGGTGGCAGACAGGACTGTTGCTGTTGGCAGCGCCTCTGAGCCTTGAGATTTCACTGCCGTCTGGAGGGGAAAGTCGACGTTGTGAAGGTTTAAATCTGTCTGATTTGGAGTTTCTCTGTTTCCAGCCGCAGAGCTTTGCTTGTGCAGGTTTGAGGGGAGCATATCTGGAGGTTGTTTGTGTGTCTGTGCAGCCCCTCTGCAGTGTCGTTTTGTTTTGTTTTTTTTCTTCTGGGCCAGGCTGGAGAATGCCCAGGTGCTGGGCCGGTGCCACTGCGGGCTGGCGGTGTGACAAGACGGCCTGGCTCGGAGCTCACGAGCGTCTTTGTGGAGCTCAGACCTCCCAGAGCCTCACACTCTGCTCACACTCTGCTCCCACTTACCGTTTCTTGTTTTGCTGACATCTGAGCAGAAGAATTACAGAAAAAGAAAAAAAAAAGAGCCTGAGACCTCTTTTAGCTGCTGTTTCCATTTTGGGAGGTGCAAAAAAAAAATGTAAACAGAGACATAATCAGATGTTCCCCCGGGATTTTAAAATCTAACAAGTATTGATTTTTGCTATTTAATTAATTGCGTGCTTCTTTAAGCTCAATAAACTATAAATATAACGGATATTTGAGATGATCCATCACTAAACTCATCAGTGGTGGCCTGGCATCAATAGGAGAGGTTGCTGAAATCAAGAAAAGAGAGAATATACGATGAAGCAGCTTATTTGTTGCCCTCTCTTTAGTCGTGTTGACTTTAAAGTCAACGCTGCTCCTGTCTTTAATTCCGAAGAGGGAACACAGTGAACTCAGTCCCCTTCGCATGATTGTGGGTCAGATTCAGACGAGGACACATTTTTGGCGTGTGCTCACCAGAGCACTCTCCTGCCCCCATCTGGACACTCCTTGAAAGTCCAGCAGGGACTCACATGTGAACATGTGGGGGCAGGACAGGGTGAGGCTAAGGAATGGAAAGTCAAGCACATGTCATTGATTTTATTTTCATAAAGAGAAATAGATCAGAGAAACAATAGATTCAGATGAGGGTTATGAAGCTTATTCTGGTGGTAAGACGGCGCACCTGTAGATGCGCGCGTGTCCCTCACAAGCGTCTTCAGCAGTTTCTTGAGCTTGAAGTATGTCAAGTGAGGTCAGCTGTTGCTCACAGCCACAGGCGAGCAGCTTTTCCAGCAGAGCTCAACACTAAAAGAGCGTCGACCCGGAGCGGAGTCATATTTCAGTGGAGCTCGGGGGAGATGCTCACAATGCCAGCCCTGTTATTGTCTAAAAAAATCTGCCTGAGGCAACACTCTGATCAGGAACAGCATGCTCTGGATTAAAAAAAATAAAAAATGTCACTTTCCTCTCTCTAACAGGAAAACTGGCTGCATGTGTTTTGCATCTCTCACAGTTATGGATGTGATTTTAATTCCATTTTTTTAACACCTTGGTGAACTTTTTTTTTTTTTTTTTTTGCTGCAGGCTTATTTCTTGTGTGGCATACTTTGGTCTCCCACTGGGTCCTGTGGCAGCTTCATTTTATTTTTATTTATTTCTTATTTTTTGCAACTTTTAGGCAATAACTTCCAGTTTCATTTTACTGTTTGGGTTGAAGTATCATCCTCATTAACATACCATATCCCTGACTCTGCATATGCAGATGTTTCAGAGTTGCGGTGGCAGCGTAGCCTCGATTTAAGGTAATGGGCTAAATATTTCATGCTTTCATGCCTCCTTAAAAAATCTTTTTTGACTACTCAGCACCGGAATGTTAAATGAGGAATTTAGCATTAGCACCCAGCTGGAGTCCAGAATAAGAATATTTACTGCTTCCCTGCATCTGTAAAACAGCAGCTTATATAACATTTGGCACCAGAGATGGCCGAGTCATGATGGTAAAATGTACAGCGATAACTCCGAGAAAGGAAATCAGAACCAGCTTCAGTGGCTGTCAAGGAGGGTCGAGACTTTGGGAGTAGTTTCTCCGTGAAGTTTTGCATCTTTCAGGTCAGGTTTTTGAATGCATTGTGTAGATTTTGTGCATTGGATTGGAAGATGCATTTCCATGTCCAGAGTGGTAAAACACCAAAGGACTATTTTCATTTAAAATTGAATTGGACCCTTCATGGCCAACCCAGAATGGTCTGTTGAGGCAGTTAACACCAAAACAAACCATATTATCTTTAAAATTAGTACACCAAAAAAATGCTAAGTAGCTGAAGCGATAAGAAAGAAATCAGGAAAGAAAAAAACCCACCCCTAGTTATTCTTAAACGTGAAGTAGATAGACATCCATCCCTCATACAGTTGTCATAGATGCGAACTGTAGCTATGGAGACAAAACCATTGTTTGAATCTAAATATGTTTTATTTCTACTGTAAAATTGGACATTTGAACACGGGGGTCAATGCAGATTGATTCCCTTTTGGAGCAGCCCCAAGTGGTCATTTGTGGAACTGCAGATTTTCCAACTTCTAAGATGGAGTTATTCATCAAAACAGAACTCCCCTCTTTGTTTGTTTGTCTGATTTAGCTCTTTGTGAAAGACTGATCTTTCTAATGATGCATACACTTATCAACCTCCCTTTTAGAACAAAAATACAACAACAACAACAATAAAACGAAAAACAGCTAAAAGAGAGCAAAAGAACAACATGTACACTTGTTTTGAGGACGGACTTTGCAGGTGAATTATTATCTGTGCCTTGACAGCGAACGTTTACATGCATGTGGATGAAGTTTACTGAAATCAAGAGAGTGCTAAAGCTAATGTGGCTAATGTATAGCTGTCAGAGGACCACACCCCTAAATATGTGCACATTTGCAGCTTTATATAACTTTACCAGATTCATCTCCTGTACAGTCGTCATGGAGATGAACTCTGGATAGCAAAACTATGCTGTTAATGTGTTTATTTCTGCTGTGAAGTTGCGAGGTTGACTCGCGACCCCTAGTGGTCAGTCGAGCCACTGCGGTTTTCTGGACTACTGTGTTTGTGTGGGATGAAGCTCCCCCAGTGTCATACCATTGTCCCTGCACAATGACGTCCAACATCTCCAGATGTTCTTGCCACATCTGCATCCAGCATCCCGGGCGGCAGCGCGCGCTTTGGAAACCGCGGATTCGGACAGCTAAAAGGAGGAAGAGGACTGGATTCTGTCTGACTCTAGTTTTCGACTTCCCTCTGTCTGCTGATTTACCACCGTCCTTCTTTGCTCTGACTCGTGGATGGTTATAGTTAGGAGTTAGAAACACATAGTTAGGGGTTAGACTGAATAAATACACGGTTAGGTTTAGAAAACTATACGTGGTTAGGACTTACACGCTTTGCCTTTCGTGGCTTGCGGCTACCGCCTAAAGAAATGAAAAAGTTTGAGCCACGGCTCGACTTGGTTTTTAGAGATGTTTGACAAACATATTTATTACACCTTTTCTTTGAATAAGAAGCTGTCCAGTACGACTGAGTGCACTTCAATTCTGGGCAACATACCCTCTCAAGATTCTTCCCATCCTTTTTTTTTTTTTGTTTGGACTCACATTCCTTTGGTTATGCAGTTAGTACCATCAGCTGCAGCCATCCTCAGTGAGGCACTCTTCTTTCTCCAGCAGGCATGCAAACGCCTCCTTCTCCTGTGTACATGTCACACACCATTAACCACATTGTCCCATGATGCTCCAGGGGTTCTCTTATTAAATCTTAGGTGTATGATTAATTATCTCATCTCGCCGAATTTAGGATTCCACCACTTGTTGGCATAATCTGCCCTGACATTCCTCCGGCTGCTCCGGGAGATGGAGATAAAGCCAGCCAAGAAAGAAAAGAAGAAAAAATCCCACAAGAATGGAGTTTGAATGGAAAAGCAGTCGCAGTGCATCAGACAGCAGGGCTGTTTTGTTGTAAAGCGGGCTTATTTCTTATTGAGTGTGACCTCATTTTTGAGCACTGAACACCCATCATCCCCTTTCTGTGCCGCTTTGACACACAGATTTACTAGACTAAAGGAGACAGAGCATTAAACTGATACCAAGTCTAGTCCTCTTACGGACTGGCGCTTCACACAAACGGCTCCAAGGTACTTGGCTTGTTTGAAGTTGAGTTTTTGAGTTTTTTTTCGTTTGAGTTTCCTGTGTATGCCATAAACTGCACTGATAACTTAAACCCAGAACCATCCTGGACACATGGTTGTCTGTGAGGGTTATGAAAGGATCTGATAGGGAACATGGTGCCGTATGTTCCAGTCGCCTGATCGGGGCTCCTTGGTCACTTGTGACTGTTTAAACCACAAATGTAATCCATTTAGAAAAGACAGCGATCCCACGGAGAGTTTCAGCTGGAAGGACATTTTGAGGGATTACAAACTTTTGGCAGTCGGACATAATTAGAAACACTTCATCCTCCGTAGCTGTCTGTTCCCAGTGTTGCGTCGCTTCATGAGTCTCCTGCCCGCTGAAAATATACTTGCTTCAGCTCTGTTGACTCTGTACTTGATTGATGTGGAATGACATCACTGGCTTTGGAAGAGTGATCAGGACATATTTGGATGGATACAGTACAGTGTTTAGCGCCACATGCATGCTTTTGAAAAACATGTGGCCTGCACACCCTGCTCCCTATGTAGCCTGGGGATCCTTCTGAGCCTCCGCTTCTCTCTCTTGCTCTCTCTCCCACTCGTTTTCTATCAATCTTGCCTGCACTCTCTCTCTGCGTTGTGAGTTTTGTCTTTCCTAAATCTCCTTTTCGGCTCACCACGCGTCGACCGAGGATATACTCCTCTTGAAGCTCAGTGGAGCAGCTCATGTCTGTATCTGCAGACCTTCTCCAGCTTCTCCTCTCATCTCACACAGTCACTCATGAAACGTTCTGTTTGAAAACATTCATCCTATGAAAAACACACCCCTTGTGTGAGTCTCTGGGTCTGTTGTGCCAGTTGTGTTTTTATTGTCTCGTAACTCAACTCTGGTGCAGATCTGGAGGGCGACACCTCTGTCGCTGTGTCTTGTTAGCTTGTTCGTGCACATGCGTGACCTGGTGCTGATTCCAGTGAGTCTCATTGCTTCCTCTTTCTTGTGGTTTGCAGGGAGACATCCAGCAGCTAATGATTGTAGCAGACCATCGTGCTGCCTATGACTACTGTGAGCACTATAGCCCCGACTGTGAGGTGCCAGCGCCAGACCAGCCACAGAACCAGGACCCCAACACGGACGATTTGGTGAGTAATATTACATTATTACCTGTTTTACCACTTCACACAGACATTTTAATTTACACACATTATAATAATTTTTAAAAAGAAAAGTTTCTGGAGGTCTTGATGGAATGTCTGTAACATGTTTTGCTCAAAATAACACAAGGATGCAAAACTAAATCACCCTTTATGGCCATATCTTATCATTTAAAGGAGGTGCCAATCAATCCTGATTGGCGATGCCACCAAAAAAACTGCATTTGAAATGAAAAAATGTAGGAGTGAAAAGCAGGATTGGCAGAACTTGAGCGAGAACCGACACTAAATTATTGCAGCCTTGCAGCCCTCTAGGGCGCCATCCCAACTGGCTACTGACTCCTCCAGCTGAAGCAGCCTCCTGGTTGGCCTGTACCCTTTTTTGGATTGATTAACTTTGGCCCGACCTCCACTGGGAGCCAGCTGTGATGAAGCCACAGGGAACACAAGGCTGTTATTATTTAGCCTCCGCTCATTGAGGGTCCCGCTGTGGACCTCCCTGGTGGAGGCCTGGGTAAAGACAGTCAAAGCGGCTATTTTGCACATTTCTACTAGTAATTAACAGCAAAACAAGTGATCTCTAAGATAACAATGTTAATGTCAGGAAGCCACCAATGAGGCATTAATTCATGGCTTTATGTAATCGTATGCGATGAGCTTCATAGAAATTCGTCCTGTGTTCACTGAAATCTATGGTCTGATAGATCAGACCCACGTCTAGGAGGTGTGACCAACTGCTGGTCAGTGCTACAACCAATCAGAGCAACGAAAAAGGTGATGCATTCAAAGCGACTCAAACTGGTCAACGGGAGATGCCAAGATAACAAAAATGGAATCCAATGATTGTTGCCAGACTTTGAAAATAACTGATGTGCTCATACACTCAATATCTTTGAAAAACTTGCTCGTTTTGTCTTACGACAGATATACATAATCATGTTCAGATTCTTGAATAGCTTCCTTTATCGTTACCTGATGCCCTCTTAGGGACGCTCTACCAGGACGCTTCCCAAGACTTTTGGGCATAATTAATGAGCTTCAACGTTGTGTAGCTAGACGAACATGCTGAGCAAATTCAAGTTTGTGATATCTAGTCTATGGAGAACAAAACTGTTTTCTGAAGCAGGTTGTAAGTTGGTTTATTTCTGCTGGAGATGGACTTGCTTTAACAGACAGCCTCCAGTGGTCTGCTGAGGAACTGCTATTATCGTCATTTCCTGATTCGCTTCAGTCCAGCAAGCTGGATGCACCTGCTTGGTTGCTTTTGAAATCAGCTTTATACCTTCTACTTCAGAAGTGCAGAAGATGCAGCAAACGATGCCAGTTTAGATGGAGATAAAAAATTGAAAAGCTGGATAATTCTACAGTGATCTTTGTCTGATGTCACAGAACCAAAAAGGCTTGGAACTGAGGTCACCCCACACAAATAGACAGGTTTTCTTGTTGGAAATCACTTCAAGCAACCATATAGATGCTTTCAAGTACAAATGCAAATAAATAATATGTCCTCTTTCATTAATGCTGGACATGGTAGATCCCAGAAACCAGTTAGTGGTCCTCTGATTGACCTCATTCACGTTCAGTTCCCTCAATCCTTAATTATCTGCAATACTCAAACCAAATCCTTGAGCCACTTGGCTCATGATAAAGAGGTGCAATCTGCTCGTGGAAAATGCTGAGTGAGAAGATCAGAGTTATCAGGCTGTGCAGTTAGTCAATAAAGCTCAGGAATGATGTGCTGCCTGCTGAAGCCTGCTTTTTTTCCACTGTATGCTGAATGCCATTACACTGCATGCATACTGATTAAGAGGTTAGCCAGAGAAGTGTAGAAGATGAACTGGAAGTTGTCCCTCTTGACCTACTGCTTTTCCTGGGACTGCAGGGTACATGAAATTGGCTGTCAATTTTTCTTTTTTAGAAAATAGATGACAGGCTCATTAAGAAAACCGGAGAACTAATTAGTCATTCAGCGGTAGCAAGTTTCAACAGGGACAGGCAGTAGAAGAGCTTCTATGAAGCGTTCTTGTGTGCTTCTGATCGATGGCCAGCGTGCAGCACACACACCCCAGCCAACAGAGCTGCAGACATTGATGAATTATTCTGTAAATCGGTGATTGTTATTCTCTTTCTCTCAACCACACTCTTCCTCCATGTTTCCCTCCTTTAGCTTCCAGAAGAGGACAACTACTACTATGAATACCCCTATTATGATGACTCGGACACCAAGACGTATGACTCAACTCCTGATACCGAGACAACTCCGACTGAAGGCGAGGTAGTCTGCCTGCAAACGTTGAGCTCTAAAATGTTAACCTCCATCCAGAAAATTCATCTCAATATCAGAAAGACTCCAAAGTGACCGACAGGTCCTCTATCCGTTCCAGGTGACAGGCAGTGACCGGGTGACGACTAGAGTTGAGAAGGTTTTGACCAGCGGTTCTGGTGGCACCAGCTCCATTTCCACCTCCTCCAGCTCATCCTCTAGATCCTCCTCCAGCTCATCGAGCAGCGCTTCGGGTACTGCCGCCGGAGGGGGCGACGGCTACGGAGACAGGACGAACCCCGACGATGGTTACGACGGCTACGATAACTACTACACGTACTACGATGAAGCGACGGCCGCACCTGAAGGCGACTCCTCCCGACGTGTCACCATCAGCGGCGTCGGCACCGGAGGAGAGCTGGATCTGGGAGCCGGAGCTAGGATTGACCTGGAGTCTGGAACTGGAGTCGAAAGGAGAGTGGTCACCGGTGGTGGAGGATCCTCATTGACAGTCACCACCAATAAAACATCGGTGAGTTCATGAATATATTTGTTGTTTATTTGCACATTTTAATTATTTCTCCTCTTCCATGAAATCCATACGGGATAATCAAATTTAAAGCAGCACAAAGGAGTTTTCACTTTTACTGCTTAAGTAACCTTCGACTCCTGTTCTGCAACAACTCCATATCGTTATAAAGCACTGAGTCCTGCATCAAAAATGGTGAAGGTACATAGGTCATGATGGCAACTGTGATAAAGGAAGGTAAGAAAATAATTACAGAAGATTAAAAAAAAAAAAAAAAAACACCACCCAAGCACCAGTAATGGACAGTTTATTAAAGACACTTAGGCTTGATCGTGGTTTGACGTCTTCATTCGTTCTCATCGAATGACTCGTTCATTGTGACGCTGGCACGGTTCTGTTTGACGTGAAATTGATCTTTCTAAAAAGTCAGCAGAAGTGTAGCTTGAGCCAACGCTATTTAATTTAATAAGATAAGTTAATGTCACGCTTAAATTTTGGCTTAATTTTCATGAGGTAAAAATCGATCACGGAGATGAACTCCATATGTTTCCATTCTCGTTTTATAAAACTTTGTGCCTTTCTTTTTTTTTTTTTTTTTTTTTTTCTAAACCCTTTGTCTTTTTTGAATAGGTTTCCCCCCCCTTCTTGGTGGTTTGTTCTGAGAAGCCCCCCCACCCCCAAGGGGGCCTCCCACC
>JBAMYA010000004.1:3680598-3731458 GCA_037176975.1 Arrhamphus sclerolepis
ACATCTGCAACAAGGAGACTGGCGTAAGAAATTGTATGATTTTGATCGTTTTTTTTGTTTTATAAAACTTTGTGCCTTCCTTTTTTCTTTTTTTTTTTTTTTTAAAAACTTTGTGCCTTTCTGAAATGAGTTTACCACTTAGTCTGTGTGATTTGTTATGAGGCGCACGTCAATCCATGAGGTGATCTTACTTAATATCCTGCAAACTATCGTTAAAAAAGAGAATTCTGAGGTCAGGAACACTGCTTTTTTTCAGTTAAAATGAAAATAATAAAGCCAGCAATAAACAAAATGTAAATAAAATGAAATAATACCAAAAAATAATGAACCTCTTACTAAATTCTGATCTGTGTGTATTAAAACCTGGTAAATCCAGGCGGGTTGGAGAACAGTTTTGGGGACCAGTGACTGACTTTTACCATTTCAGTTAATCTTGTTCAGATGCACCCATTAAAACTCTGTCTTGAACACATACGCCCCGTTCTTTCAGTTTTGTACTCGTTAGAAATCTCTAATTTGTACACAAAAAACATCTTATGTTGATCATGTGATTCTTGCTCAAATTCACCATCTTCTTGGAGTTTTTCATGAAACTCTGCTCTCACAAGTCTCAAAGCAATTTTGTTAAAATATCCGACACTTGATAATGCAGGCAAAAATGGAAAACTGGTTTATGAATTATATAGATCTTTAAGTCTGCCCCCAGTTCTTACCATCAGACCTAGCGATTGATTTCATACAGTAGGCTGTTTGTATATGTGTATTACTGTTACTAGTAATTAGTTCTGCATTTCAATGTGCTCAACTCCCGACCCTGGGGAGTTATTATTTAGATCGGGGATGTGTTAAATGAGATCTTCTGAATTGATTCTCATTTTGTCGCATCTCCAGGCCGTAACCGTGGCACCCCCAGTCCATCTTGGGCTCAAACATTGATCCAGATGACAACTTTTCATATTGGCTCAGTAGAAAAAGTGTTGTGAAGGCAGTACCTCCCAATTATGGAGCAGGGAGGCTTGATTATTGCTTCTGCGTAGTATTGATGCAAGGGGAGGCTGTAACCTCTCTTATTCAACCGTGCAACCTTGAATCAAAGAGGTCCACACTCATAAGTTTTGATGAAATGACTGTGTTTCTCCACCGAGCAACAAGCGACACTAAATGAGTGTAGCGCTCGCACCCGAGACGGAGGGAAGCGAAACACACGAAACACAACTCAACTGGTCATCACTCAGTTTAAAGTGTTATGACTCAGCTGAAAAGCATCACTGCAGATAAGGTTCTGGGTAACCAGTAAGTGTGAGCTCGGTGGTGTTCATGTGCTTTAAAAAAACCTGGTTGTCCTCATAATGAACAAATATCTGCGTCTGTGGGTTTTTGGGTTCAGCCATCGTTTATATTTGGTTCTTCCTGGTTTCTGTAATAAATTCTGCAATTTCACCAACAAACACTAGATGGCGGTGTAGTTTACTGCTTTACTTCCTTTTTGTAGCTCAGACGTTGTAATGGAGCAAAAAAAAAAAAAACCACATAGCTTCTAAGAGTCACAGATATAAAATATTAAGCAACAAGAGAAGAAGAAGTTGTGAGAAATAAATATAAAGTTTAATGCTTCCAAGGCTGCAAATCGTAGTTACAGCTCTTTGTAAGTGCACATCAGGATGTGCGTTGCTGCTACCTCCGTGCCGATCGGGGACCTTCTGAGCCTTAAAATCTCCTTTGTGGTGCTTTAAAAAGGGTAAATGCTTGTGTAGGAATATTTTGTGCTTCCATTCTGGAAAGATTTCCTGTTTATCCACCACTTTAGCAGTTACATCAATAACCTGCATATGTGTTTGTGCAGGTGGGAGGCTCCTATGACTACGGTGATGGATATGGCTACGATGATGAAAACTACTACACCACTGGTGGAGGGAGCACTAGCAGCAAGGTGCTCATCAGTGGCGGCGGTAGCAGCAGCGGTGGCAGTAGCAGCGCTGGTGGTGGTGGCAGCAGCACCATTTCCATTGGCGGTGGTTCAGTTTCCGTAGGAGGAGGTTCTGTTTCTGTTGGAGGATCTTCCACCTCCAGAGGCGGATCGGCCTCCAGAGGCGGATCGGCCTCCGCCGGCGCCGGAGCTGGCGGGTCCGTCGGGACTGGACTGGACTTGACCGGGATGGAAGACTACGTGGAGAAGTTCAAGGAGGAGGAGCTCAACTACACAGGCTTAGAGGACTACTTCACCGGTTACGGAGACAATTACGACGACCCTTACGATGACAGCCTCAAGGGACTGCCTGCCGAGACTGATCCATATCAGGTGAAAGACAATGCAACGACAAGCTGCCATAGCAACGATCTTAAAGGATGAGTAGGCTAACTTTGTCTGTTTGGTCCATAGATCGATGCAGTTCGCGGTGAGAAGGGACAGAAGGGAGAGCCTGCTGTTATCGAGCCTGTGAGTATCACTGTCCGAACACTCGAGCCGCAGATGCTGGGAGAGCATATGTGCGATCCACATGTAAACACAATCCATCCCTCAGTTCTGAATGACGGTCTCTATGCCAGACTCGCTCATTAGGGCCCACAAGCTCTTTTTCATGGTATCTCTGTGCAAAGGCATTTTATCAACACGACAGCATAAACATTTGGAGAAGGGCCATGTCAGTGATGTCCAAACACTGCCGGGTGGTGTTTAAATACCGAAGGAGGAGAATAAAAGGCAGTTTGAAAGACTTTTCTTGTTTCTCACCCACCCCCCCCCCCAAAAAAAAAATGCTTTGTGTAATAACAAACAGGTGGAATACAGTCAACCCCGATCCTAGGTCACATATGTGAGTAGTATTGTCAAACCAAGCATGACTCATTCTGTGTGTTTGGAAAGGCATATCAGGCGGAATTTACATCTCTAACGCAACGGCAGCTGTTTCCCCTCAAACAAATCCCGTGGATCTCCTCTAAGTATACATGCTTGTCTTTGTTTATATGTGAAAGCAGACAGAGGTTTCTCCATTCCGCTACCTTGATGACCCTAGATGCGAACACACGACCACCACACGTCTTTTTTTTTATTTTTGATCTCATGTAAACCCTCAAAGAGATGAAACTTATGAACGCCGTAGACATCGCCCTTCCTTGTACGCTTCAGTCTTGGTGGGGAAGCTTTGCCTTTGTTAGCGTTCATTAAGCACATCTGAAGTGACAGGCAGGAATGTGCGCTGACTTGGCAAGGAAACGGCTTTGATAGGCAGGAGTGTTGGGGCATGTATTTGTGTATATTTAGCTCCTTTTAACCTGAGCTGCACAGGCGCTTGAGAGTTCACAGTGTCACAGCGTTGTTGTGCGCTGACGTGTGCCGATGAATGATTCCCATGAGGCAATTGTATTGACTCCTGCAGGATCTGATCATTTTTTCTGTTTGTGTGTTTCAGGGAATGCTCGTGGAGGGTCCGTCTGGGCCTGAGGGGCCGACGGTAAGCAGTCGCCTTCAATTATTTATTTATTTTTTTGTCTCTTTTAAAGCTTCAGCTTTACTCCTGATTTCTAATCCAGAAGAGGTGCCACATAGAGACTTAGACTTAGAATCTTGAAGAAACAGTTGCAGCTGACGCCCTGCAGGTGGAGTCCTCCAGAGGGCGGCCTTTTGGGTCCAAAACTGTAGTCTAAGCAAAAAGAGAAAAAAAAGAAAAGAAAAGAAGAGTGTCAAACAATGTTTGCACAACAAACCGACCACACACATTCCTTCCTCTTCTGCATGGCCACTTTGCAACAAAAGCAGGGACTTTGTGGTTTATTATGCACATACTGAAGTCAGATCTCAACTTCTTTTTAAAATAGGGTCTCCCTGGACCCCCAGGTGCTTCTGGCCCTCCAGGCAGTCCTGGAGATCCTGGAGAAAGGGTGAGCAGAAATGTTTATATCAAATGCACAAGAACAATGCAAGTTCTGCGTGCTGAAGTGTGTGTTGTCTTCTATTAAAAGGGTCCTACGGGTCGTCCCGGTCTTCCCGGTGCCGATGGTCTGCCAGGACCCCCTGGAACTGTCCTCATGCTGCCTGTAAGTAAATAGCAATTGTAAAAACAAAAGAATTAAATGCAGTGAAACTAGGTGTCTTTTTTCCCCCCTGCATGTATTCCAGACGTGAGAGAGCCCGCTCGCTCTCCAAAAACTCTTAATTTATGTCCCCAACTTTATATTTTTAACTCACCCGACATTCTTCAGCCAGAACTTGAAGCTCTCAGGTGTCCTTCCAGGAAGTCGTCTGGCTTCAGACAGGAAGCAAAGCAATGCCGTCGAGTCTCAGTGCAGCCTCAGCTCCGTCCAGCGATCCAGCTGCTGGACTCTTACACAGCCATCTTAATGACTTCCTATGCTGTCTCTACCCTCGCTACCCTACTTTACTTGTACTTGGAAGATACTCTGGGGTCCTGATTAGTTGCGCAGATGTCAAGTTGCAGTTTCAGTGGTCCGCAGAGCTGTCTGGCTGAGCAATGTGGCAAGCTCTGTCTGGACGGTGACTCAAGTTGCTCTGGTGTATCCGCTGGCAGAGAGCGTCAGTTTAAATCTGGTCCTGGAGCTCCGAGTCTAATGAGAAACATGTATGTTTGCTTCAGCTGAGGACTTTTTTTTGACTCCTCGTGTCGAAACTGTGGATTCAACGTGATTGATGTCACTGATGAAGCCTTCAAGGGTTTCCATGGATAGGACGTATCAATATAGAAATCAATAGCAGGGAAGGAATGTCAGCAAACACGTAGCACATAGGCAGCCTAGAAAAAAGATGCACGGATGTCAGAGGAAGTGGTCAATATTCAGTCCAGCTGAGCAGAAAATTTAACAGTGAGGACATTGGCACAGCAGTTGCAGAAGTGAAGTTTTATTTATCGCGGGTGGGCTACAAGAGATCTGACTCAGCTCTGATGTTCTGCATCAACTGTTTGTGTTTTTGCTTCTTGGTTACAGTGATTTTGAAACGCTGCAAAGTAATTCACTGTTTTGTTGCCGTGCATCTGTAGCCGAGTCGACAGTCAGCCCCCGGAGAATCCAAAAGCAGAGAGAGGGAAAAAAAAGAAAAAGAAAAAAAAGGCTGCAGTTTTATCCATGCTGTAATACCCACTTCTGACCATCAGATGGCAGTAGCACAGTCGCTGATGGTGCTGCTTCAACAACCGGTGACTCCTTCAAAATGGGAGACCCGTACTAAAAAGCAGCTGAAGATATTGTTGGGGATGGAATTTATTCTTGCTGTATTGTATTTATTTTAATTTATTCATTTTATGACTGATTTCACCTCATTTGGAATTCAGCCTTAAGAAAATCTGCCCTTCTCTCCACAGTTCAGATTCAGCGCTGGAGGTGACTCTGGGCAGAAGGGACCAGCTGTGTCGGCACAGGAGGCCCAGATGCAAGCCATCATGCAGCAGGCCAGGGTATCAGTTCCCAAATCACTAATGCACAAATGCAATTAACTGTTAATACCCCTTATAGCTGTTTTTTTTTCTCTGAGCTCCTCTTCTTTGTTTTCTTACTTTATTATTATTTGCCTATTGCACATTTCTAAATACTAGGAATAATGCTATTAATATAAAAGTAATAAGTACAAGAAAAGAGGTAGAGAAATTAAGAATACTGAGTTTAAATCCAAAATATGGAAGGTTAAAAGTTTTCTCTTTCAGTTGATTGCAAACATTCTTATTGCTAATTTATCATTATTTTTTTTGTTTTTGTCAATGTCTGTTTGTTGTATGCAAACGTTTATTATTTAAGTGCACATTCACACACAGGAATAATGTAATTTTTAAAAAAAGTCAGCTGCAGTAACTTGACTCTCCAGTTTTGTAATATTTTCCCCTATTTTCAACTTTTATTGATTTATTTTTTTTCCCCTTCCTGTTTTTCAGCTGGCTATGCGCGGCCCCACTGGTCCAATGGGATTGACTGGAAGACCTGGGCCTCTGGTATCTGTTTCAAACTCGTCTTGCAGCAAACACTTAAAATCAATAAAAGATTTAATGTCCATCGTTCAGTACAGACACTAAATAGACATACACACATATATCGGTTGAAAAACATACATTTGTTTTGTGTCTGTCATTGCTTAGTCATCGTTTCTGTTCTCAGGGTCCTCCCGGTGTATCAGGACTGAAGGGAGAACTCGGAGAGGCAGGACCTCAGGTACCAGATGTTTTCTCTTTAAAGCCACTCTATGTAATAATGGAATTTCTAAACCACATGGGGGCCCAGAGATTGATGCAAAGCATTAGTCTGGTTGTTGTCCAAGGTGTCCGAGTAGCAGGTCTTGGGACGCTCTTGTGGGGGTTATCGTATAACGCTCGCCACTACCTGTCGCAATGAGCTTGGTGCACTCTGCACCGGTGGAAATTGTTGGTCCCAGACCCATTTTACAAGGGGGGTGGCACCCTGTTCCATTGGAGGAGGTGCACTTTGTTGTGTTTTATACCAGATGAGCTTTCCTGTGATCTGCTGCCCCCTTGTGGTCAGCTGTAGTGTCGCTACCAAGTGTGGCTTTAAAGTCTTTTCCTGAAAAGCTAAATTTGAGACACTTTAAACAGTTTATTACATATTATATATTTTATCATGTCAACTTTTTCAAATGAACAGAGAAATGTGTCACATATCTGTGTTTAATGTGACTGTTTTCTTCCAGGGACCACGTGGACCCATGGGATCAGCCGGCCCCCCTGGAAAGCCTGGAAGAAGGGTAAGAAACTCCACAACACCTCACAGTTAATCCACATTTTAGAGTCCTGATTTGTGAATGAAAAGGCGAGCACTTTGTAGCCTGGGCGGGATGCTTTTAAAAACGTGCAGAGGCATGTTGAACAAGTGCTCGTGTCTTTTAGGGTCGCTCTGGAGCCGACGGTGCCAGGGGCATGCCAGGACAGACTGGACCCAAGGTTAGAATCGCTTTTACAATCATACAGGAAGTCATTTCGGTGCAGAACATTTCATATTACCATTTTAAAGTGAGTTTTGAAGCCTGTAATTAAGGGTTTTTGTTGTGCTCTTCAGGGAGACAGAGGCTTTGACGGCCTGGCTGGACTTCCCGGAGAAAAAGGGCACAGAGTAGGTCCTTTTATAGGTTTATGCAATTTTGTTTTAATGTGAGCAGCTGATAAACTTATCGCTTCTTGTTTTTCAACAGGGCGAGCCTGGTCCATCTGGACCTCCTGGTGCTACTGGAGAAGACGGAGAGAGGGTAACGCAAGAAAAAAAAATCCCACTTGCCTCTTCATTCTGCTCTATCAGCCTAAAAGACGCAAATCTGATCTATTCCACCCTTCATGCATTTGTTTTGCTGCTGCACAAAAATAGATGTTTTTGTTTCCCTTTCATCAATAAATTTCCTCCTTGATATATGCTCCGTCTATTTTCATTTAGGCGCACTGTCATCAGGCTTTAATCTACCTTCCCCTTCCTCATTACCCGCGGCTCGTGCAGCCCGAGCTCATCTTCACCAGATTTTGCTTTCCGCTTTCCCATTATCTCTCAATATCCATGAGCCGCACATCCTCACTTCCTGCTCCATTATCATTCACTGTCGGCTCCGCAGTCTGACCCGCTCTGTCTCTTTCCCAGGGAGATGATGGAGAGATCGGACCCAGGGGACTTCCTGGTGAACCAGTGAGTGATCGCATGTATTACCATTCAGTCTTCCTCTGAGGACTTGTGTGATAGAGGAGCGAGCAGGGAGCCTGCTGTCCTTGTAATCGTGTTAACCAACAATCAAATTATATCATTTTTCACATGAAGGCTGCACGTTGTGGAGTTGTAGCTTCACGCTTCTTCATGTAGCGTTGATCCGGCTCTTCTAGTGCCCCATCCTAATCAGGGGGTGAGAAAACCCAGCAGCTCAGGGAGGATATTCACAACACAGGCTGAAAGACAGGAAAGAAAACCTTCAGAAAGTTATTGACGCCTCCTGCAATAACCGATTCTGTCCACCAGGGTGTGCTATGTTGGTTTGGCTTCTCACCATCAGCACAATGCATTGGTTAAGTAACTGGCTTGGAGGCATAACACAAAAATTCAAAAGCATTGTTTGACAGCATGTAAGGTTTCCCTTCAAAGTCAGACTCTGTAGAACATCCTCAAGGACATTTGGGAGGGATTATAATTCCGAAACTTGATTTAACCAAACACCCTGTTTCCCTTCTTTTCCTCCGACAGGGGCCCCGTGGCTTGCTGGGACCAAAAGGACCTCAGGGACCTCCTGGACCACCTGTGAGTCCCCTGTATCCTCCGCCTATCTTTTCAAATCCACTCCAGTTGCTGAGGGTTTACTATTTAGAGAGCAGAAAGAATTTTCTTGCCTTGTCACAGGCAGCGAGAACAAAGGCCAGTGCAGGCAGCAGCCACAGGGAAATAACACTCTCAGTCAGCTCATGATACAGTTTATTTCAGTATTTTAGAGAAATACCTGCAGCAGAGGAGTCAGAACCTCATAGTTATCAATTTCAAGCAAATCTCATACTTTTGTCTGGATACAGTGGCAATAAAGCATTCCGAGTGGCTCTGTTTACATGACATTTGAGTTTTCATTTCATTTTATTTCGATTGATTCTGATTGATTGTTTACATAACACATCCGACTGTTGAACCGTAGTGCTTGTTGGCATTTGGTTGATTTTAATGAAGCAGCACTTGCTTTATTCAGTCTGAAGTCTGCTGTCTTGAATAAATTCCTCACGTTCGTTTTGTCCAGAAGCTGAATGATATTATTTCCTGTTAGTGTATCGGTTAACTGATAACTGCTGGAGTTGGGGGAGGAACTCAGAGTAGATTCTCTAGTCCTCCACATCGAGAGGAGCCATTTGAGGTCTGCTAGATGACTCCTGGATGAGGTGTTTTGGGCATCTCCAACCAGGCAGAAGCTCCAGGGCAGAGCCAAGGACACACTAGAGGGGTTACGCATCTCGGCTGGCTTAGGAAGGCCTCAGTATTCCCTCATTAACTCGGAGGGCCTCTTTGCTCTCACTGGTGCCTCCACGAGCCGACCTCGGACAACCGGAAGCTAATGAAAGGATCAATGAATAACAGATCTCTACATAATTTTCAACGCCGCCTTTTAGTTTACCACTTAAGTCTCTTAAGTGGTCCCTGGACTGGAAAGGCGCTGTATAAGTGCCCTGTAGTTGCGGTTTGTTGACCTCTTATGAGATAACCATGAGCTATAATCTGCAAAAGTGCATCAAATCCAAAGGTCCACAGGACGCTTCAAAGTCAAATTAATCAAAAAAAAATGTTTACGCGGTGGAAATTTTCATTAGATCAGTTTATGAAACGGTTTATTCCACATTTCTTAAATAAAACTTTGTTGGGCGTTTAGAAATTGGTGATTTTGTGGCGCA
Organism: Arrhamphus sclerolepis; assembly: GCA_037176975.1. NCBI lineage: Eukaryota > Metazoa > Chordata > Actinopteri > Beloniformes > Hemiramphidae > Arrhamphus > Arrhamphus sclerolepis. The sequence goes on from JBAMYA010000004.1 coordinate 3,689,949, forward strand.
TTTTAAACAAGTGCAATCAGAATGAGTTTTAGGGTTTCTGTGTCCTGCCTGAGGACACTTGAGCACTTGACAACCTGGCGACCTTCCAGTTGGAGGGAAACTGACTCGACCTATTACACCACATACCTAAGGAAGATATATAATGCCTAAAAAGCAGCTGGAGTACTATTACTACTGAATTAATTGCATTTCCTCATTTGTGCTAAACCTTCTGTTTCTCACTTCTGCAACAGGGCGTTACTGGAATGGATGGTCATCCTGGACCCAAAGGAAATATCGTAAGTAAAGATTCAAACAGCTAATATGCAACGTGTCGCTATGACAGTCTAAAGAGCCCCCAGTTTCATCTCTTAAGCTTTATTTAACCCATAAATCCACTATAAGGCCTCCTGAGCCCAGTTCCTGCACTTCCACTGCACACAAACGCAGCCGTCCAGTTGGACGATGCATCTACGACCAGGCGTTTAATCCAGCTCGCACCTGGTCGTAATGAGAGAATATCCAACTTAGAGCAGCTTGTTTGCTCTTTTGGGAATCTTCCAATGAGGTAGAGATGGAAGATCAACAACTTTCCCAGACTCTTTGGATTGAGGCAGTGTAATTGATTGCCAGTTGTCTCTGAGGGACAGTGTTTTTTTGTTTGCGGTTCAGCAGTTTCTTTCATTAGAAAAGTAAGGTTGAAAATGTGTGTGTGTGAGAGAGAGTGTGTTTGTGTGTTTTATCTTCAGCAGCAGCAACATATTGAGCTTTGCCTACAAATTATGGTCTATTTGGTTGTAAAAAGGCGATAATACATCTTCTAATTTATATCTGCTCTGCGCAACGTTTGGAGCAACAAATTATTTTTACATTCACGCAGATTGTTTTCCCTCAAGTAAATTACGTTATAAATCTTTCTATTTATAATGAGGTTTTCTAACTTATTTTTGAAAAAAATAAAAATAAATTTCAGGGCCCTCAAGGAGAGCCAGGCCCTCCTGGACAGCAAGGCAACCCCGGTGCTCAGGTTAGTGCTGAACAGCGTGTCCGACATTTTTTTCCCTCTCATCCATCAAAGAAAGAGCTCTGAGCCTTTTTATACCCCCCTTCCCTCCCATGCCACAGGGACTGCCAGGGCCCCAAGGAGCCATCGGACCTCCAGGAGAGAAGGTAAATAAATGATACATAAATCAGGAGCCAGAATCTGTATATTTGTAGGAATTTGTCTCATTCATCCGCATGAGCAGAAAGTGGAGTTGCTGTCTCATTCAGTTTCAAATGCTTATCACACATTTATGCAAACACATCCTCACAGCAGGAGAGAATACTGCCTAGTAAACAGTACAGGAAGACATTAATGCTGATGTGTTTTGACCCAGTTTCATCTAAATCACATTTATCATCAGATATATGTGCGCGCTGTCAAATCAAAATGACTGATGTAGGTGTGATGTTTACTCTGAAACTAAAACACCATCATGTTTGATTAAGCATCAAAAGAAATAACATTTAAAACAGACTGAATTCAACATCATTTATTTGAAAATATTTGTTCAGCAAAGTAATGAATAGTTCAGACCGTAAATAAGAATAATCCTGCAGTCGTGAAGTCAATACATCAGTAAAATTAACCAAATTAGTTGAAAAATGAGAAAATGAAAGCAATAAACCATGATATACATTTTTCTTTTGTTATAAGCAAAACCTAGAGATCTAGAATTGCCAAAAGCAGTCTTGTGGTCTCTTTAGGCCGCATTCAATCACATTTTCTAGAAACGCCAGCAGGGGATGAAGACATTAGTTGCAAGAAACGGTTAATGGTTTTCTGGATTAATGTAAGATCTGCTCGCCAACTAAGTTACAATAACAAGCAACCACAATGTGCTTAAGGTGATTAACGCACAAAAAATATTATTTCTTGTGCTTTTATTGTACACACCCATTAAATATTCACAGTGCTAGAAGAAAAGGTAAGTGAACCTCCTGGATGAACCTTCTTTGGCAGCAATGGCTTGAAGCATTTGCAGGCCATCTAAACAGCTCTCTTGAGGTCATTCCAGCATTTCTATGGAGTTAATGTCCAAAAGTCCCATTCTTTGATGGCTTTTCATCATCACTTACGGTCATTGTCGTGCTGCATCGCTCACGTTCTTCTAAGCGTTAGCTTACAGGTTTAGCTGACCACCCTGTCATGAACTTGCAGCATATTTTGCAAAAGTTAGAAATTCATTTTCCCATCAATGAAGGAAAGTGAAGCAAGTGCAAATCATGATGCTCTCGCCGCCATGCATCCCCATGGAGATGTAGGTTGTGCCCTTTCTGCAGGATATTCAGGAAGAATATTCGACTTCCCAAGTAATGCAAGTTTGCAAAGTTTTCCTCTTGGATGACAAGCAGCTTCTGCATTCTGTCTTTGAAATTATTTTTGGCTGGGCATCCAGTAACAGTACTAAATTGTCTCCATTTATATGGACTGATTGATGTCTAAACACTATGAGATGACTCTGTGTCCCTTTTTAGCATGAAGCGGGACAATTACTCTTGATCGGACATCCTCAGAGTTCTCCTTCGTCAGCAGATGTGTCTTAAAAACAGTAAATTTCAAATGTTGTGAGAGTCTCTTACGAAACGCCTCCAAACTCATTTCACCAGTTGGCAAAATAATGACTTCAATTAGCTTTCCTCGAAGTAAGTGTTCACTTACTTCTACCCCCGGCACTATGAAAGTTTAATGGGCAAGTTGAATAAAAATCATTGTTTGGGTTTTAACATCTTGAGTACATTGTGTTTGTCTGTTATCGTGGCTTAGATGGACAACAGATCACTTTCTATGGCAAATTAAAATCAGAAAACCAGTGAAATACCAAGTGGTTCGTGTACATTTTCTTGCCGATGTCGACATTTGTGCATTCCTCGCTACACTTCACTGTCAAACAGCCCTGATCCGGTTACAGTATGATCATTTGCGAATTGCACATTGCTAGATTTTGTGTCAGTAAAATAATAGCTTCCAGCTTCGATGTCAAGTGTACTAACCTTTTGTTGTTTGTCAAGGGACCAACTGGAAAGCCGGGCTTGCCAGGAATGCCAGGTGCTGACGGTCCACCGGTGAGTTCATGCACCGCGCAGTCCCGATCAAATGCATGCACCCCATTTTCTGTTTCTGACACAGTTTGTGTTACTATGACAGTGCATGGATGTTCCCTCATCAGCCCTCCATATTTTAATGTTTAAAATCCAGTTAGCATACGCGCTGCACACACTGAGACAATTATACGCATGATGCAACACCTTAACACAGCCGTGCAACAGTGCAAAAAAATTACCCGCGCTTGTGTGCAAACGCTCGTTTGAATCCGTGCACAGACACCTGCACTGATGACAGATGTTTTTTTTTTTTTGTTTTTTTTTTTGGAAAGCACCAGGTGGCACTTAGAGATACGTGGACAGGATGTTAAAATGCTGTTTGGGAGAGAAAACAAACAACAAAGAAAAAAAAAGGCGCCTGTTCAAATACATGACAGATAGAGGACAGCTCTCACCCATTTCCTATTTTTTTCCTCCCTTTTTTGTTGGAGGATTTGTTGCAGATAACTTCAACATAGGGGCTCTTTTCTTTGCTTCTTATTTCTTCACCCTCTTGTATCTATCTCCTTTCTCCACACTGAAAACCCATCAGAGCAAAAAACTCCTTAACCCTGTGAGAATGCAATCAATTTCCTTCCACTCCTCTTTACTGGACATCCATTTGTGTATTAGATGTGCGTTTTGTGACATGTGCATTGTGTGTTTGTTCACCTCGGTGAGCAGTATGCATTGTGAAGTCCCACAGCCGCAGCAGTCTTGGCTTTTAGAGCCCAGTAATAGCTGCTAGTGCTTCTGTAATGCTGTCCATTAAGGATAAAAAATCCCAAATGAGATTGAACTCGAAAGGCCTTTTTTCCAATTTTCTAGTTAGATTCGTCCTCCAGCAGTTTTACAGCCTAATCCCTCGGTTATAGGAGTGTTGTAGTATTTATGGTGGTAATTATCCTGAAATGCTATGCAATAATATTACTGTTAATAATTTACAGGGTCATCCTGGAAAGGAAGGTCCTCCTGGGGAGAAAGGACACATGGTGAGCTTTATTTCCTTCTCTATTTTCCCTCAGTCTAACTCATATTTGTTCTTCTTTTCGTGTATTTAAGCTTTCTCTAAGTCTGTTTTCCCTGTAAGTGTCGCAGCTCAGACGTGTTTGCATAACATTGCACAACATTTTACTGATTAATGTAGAAAAATTAGCGCCCTCAGTTGCACGCGTGCTTGTACTTGTGTGTACGCTGCAAGTTCTCATCAATCATCCGTCTTTTTAGGGACCTGCTGGCCCTCAAGGACCCATTGGTTATCCCGGGCCCCGAGGTGTCAAGGTGAGTTGATTGTTGTTAATTTAAAAAACTACAGTTTTTTTATTATAGGGATTTATGCACAAGGACAATCTCTCTATATGTAATGATATTAATCCATGTGACTTAACGATTCTGATTTATGACTTATACTGTTTCCCTAAAAAAAAAGAAAAAAAAAGCCATTTAAAACAAAACAGTGGACTTAAATACTGTGTGAAAATAATGGTAAATAATCAACGACAGTAGGAATAAAATAGAATAAAATCAATCAAAAAATAAAACTCCGTAAGTGAGCCAGACCCAAACAAGTGAATGTTCAGGTTGGACTAAAACAGGGCCAGATCGGCAATGAGTCCCAAAGCTTTGGAGTCGTAACAGCAAGTGAATGATTCAGGTCCGGTCATCAGGTCCCCAGGTCGCCAGGTCCACAGGTTGCCAGGTCCCGGTACCAGCAGTGGACCTGGCGACCTGGCAGCACTAAAGGAGACAACCAGCGAGCTGTGCTGGGATGGTGGATGTTTAAAAGTTCTGATAAATGAGGTGGCACGAGGTCATCAGAGCTTTGAAAACAAACGTTAAAATGATAAAATCAATACGACATCGAACTGGGAGCCAACGGAGATTACAATCGTCTATTTGTGAGCTGATGATAGAAGATAACTGCGGGACAGGAAGGGCTTCATTTTGGTTTAAAAAAAAAAAAACGAAGCCAGCAAAACCTGTAGCATAGAGAGAAAAATAGCATAGAAACAAATGAGTGGATAAAAATGAATGATTAAATTCCATCATAATGGATGAAATGTGTCTTCCTTAATACAAACAGACTTTACTAGATGCCTCCATATCAGAACAGGATTTCCAAACAAATCTAAAACTTATGCGTTTTTAAACGCGCCCACATGTTGATGGTTTTCACGCCCCGAATGTAAAATGTCACACCAGTGTGTGCGGGAATCCGTTGTGGAGTTCACAGCAACAAAGAGATTTTATTTGGAGGTACGGCGTCGCTTTAAACAGCTGCAGTTTGAGGCAGACTCCCACCTGCCAATCACAGCTGTCATTCACAGCTGTTCAGCAGCTTCGCTGTTAGATGCTCGACTTTTGATTCATCCTGGGTTCATAAACAGGTGCGGGCAGCATTCAGCTGATAACTGTTTGAATGACGTACTCCGCCTCTTGTTTGCTGTCATTAAACTGCTGACAGAAGCGAGGCTAAAGAAATCCCATCAAATAATTCTCCGTAAGAGGGTGTGACTGATCCAATCCTAACAGCGTCCGCAGACAGACGGAATCACACAAACGGCTTGACTAAAGGCTAACAATCCCGCCTGTGGCACAGCTGAATCCTAGCAGCCGGCGAAATCAGATGATTATTGTGGATTAAGAGGCCCACTTTAGAGAAATCTGCCATCACCGTCGGTGGTGGATATTTTTCGGTCAAACATTCCCCTCACTGACCTGTAACTCGTGTCTTTTCTTCCGCCACAGGGAGCCGATGGCGTACGCGGCCTCAAAGGACACAAGGGTGAAAAGGTAAGAGGACGAGGGCCGGACATTATCGGGTCAGACTGAACATTAACGGAGAGATGACGCCGTTTGTGATTACAGTGATGATCATAATCTCAATTAAATCCTGCAAAAAAACACATGAGGATTTTAGCTGCCACAGGAGGAGGAGAGGAAGAAACAAAAAGGCTATTAACAGTTGCTATGGCAACGGAAGCCGTTGCCAAGACTCTGCATTTGTGTGTTAGTGTGTGCGCTAGTTTTTTAACTTGATTCTGTATGAATAAAAAAGCCTCATTGAAATCACTTTCATCGCATCCTCAATGTTACGTCGTCTTGATTCTCTCGCCAGGGAGAAGACGGCTTCCCCGGCTTCAAGGGAGACATGGGAATCAAAGGCGACAGGGTAAGGTTTTTTTGGTCTTTACGTCACCCAGCTGCGTCTCAGTCTCACCTCGGGTTCTTGTACTTCTGCTCACTGATTTCTTTTGAGCTGTTTGTGTTTTGTTTTGTTTTGTTTTTTTTGTTGGTGGTGACCTTTATCTGCACCATTTCTGCTAAGTTAGCTCGCGTCTGCCTTAAGTCTTTCTGACTGGCCTTGTTCCCCTCTGCTAGCTGCGGTCGTGAGTTTTAACGTGCACAGGTTCTGATTTCTTTTTCTTCAGTCCCGACCTCCTCGACGATCGGGAGAAAAGAAGCTCTAGATCAGGAGTGTCAAACTCTCATCACCATGGTTACCGCTGTCAGATTTCCTGCGTCACAAATTTGATAAAAAAGTTAACTTTTTGAAAAAAAACAACAAAAAAACACTAATAACCAAAACTTTATATCATACAATCACAAATGTTTTAAATGTTATGAAAGTTGGACTTCTTTTTCAACATTTTGAAGATCTGTTTTGTCCTAAAAAAAACCCCAAAAACAACAAAACATTATTTTTGTTCTACAAAAAGTAAGTTTTGACAAAAAAAACAGCAACTTTTTGATTTCAAATCTTTTGCAAAAGTTCAATCCCCAGCTGTTCTCCTCCCCTCAGTTGTTCCACTTTTCGATATCAGTGCACTGAAATTTCCTCAGAAATGTTCCAGTTCTTGTCTTTGCACGCTCTCGCGGGCCAGATAGAATGAAGTGGCGGGACGGATTTTCCCCGCGGGCCTTCGGTTTGACGCCCCTGATCCAGGTTGACACGTGCACGCTACATCCTGTCCCTTAGCGAGCCGTCTCCAGCCGAGCGCAGAAAGGAGCAAGAAATCAGTGGCACTTTAACCCCCTTCAAGCCCGCCAGAGACCCGGGACCTCAGCCATGTTTTCCTCTGGAGATGCTGCACATCCAGATGAAACCTGTGATTTGAGGAGACCCTCTGCTGCACCACACGACTCTGGATGAGTCAATGAAAAAGAGCGTGTGAGGGAGAGGGCTGGGATGAACGTGTCCTCCTTCAAGCTGCAAGCACAAGTCAAGTACAGTTAGCTTGATGCTGTTTAATGTGTACTTGAGCGGGGATGTGTGCGTGCGCTCGCTTGCTTTACAGCTAAGCGCAGACCTTTAACTAGGTATCTCTCACACACCAGCGGGCCGCTGCGGCGCTGCCTGACTGTCACAGTCGGTTTGTACTCTGCCATTTAGTGTGTGTCCTCCGAGAAACAGAGCGCACTTAAGAGGGAGAAGCAACAATGGGGATCGCTAACAGCTTTAAGGGTGGAACTCTGCCTAACAGTTCTCCTTTAAGCAACTTTACACTCAACAATTCTCGAGGGACAACCTGAACCAACTGAAGCAACTGCACTGCCCATGCATTTCTCTCTGTTTTTTGGCAATATGTCATGCAGGAGCAGGGCCTTTCTGACAAATCAGAGGAAGTAAGAATCTTTCAACCACATTTAATGCCAAGCAGATGAGAAAATAAGTCAATTTGCTAAATGCTGCTCCCCCTACTGGCCGATTGGTTACATTCTTTCCACAGGCTTTTATCAAAGATCTGCATGAACATCAGTCATTCACATAAATGTTAGCCGTGCAGATTTGATTGGTCGTTAGGCAGCCATTTTTAAACATCAGACTACCAACACTTAACTAATGCCAACAGGTTCATGACATATTCAGTTGTGTGTCTCTTGTGACTAATCCCAAATGTCGCTTGAATGGCTTCAGACTAGTTCATTTTCATACAGCTTGGTGTCTGTATGATGATTAGTTTTTTTCCTCTTCCAACAATTTTAGGGCCGAGAAAAAGGAGAAAAAAATAATAATCCTTCCAGAAAACAGTAGGATTTCAGTAGTTTACTGATTGGACTATCGATAATAGTTATAGCTTGAATATGGATGTCTGCGGTGCAGCTTTTGAAGCACACTGCAACGCAAAAGCAACAATAGACACCTGTAGAGGGCTGATTGAATGTTGCGTTATTACTTTAATGAACGGAAAGTGGTCAGAGCCAGATCTGGACAGATGTAGGGCCTGAAAACGAGACATCAGACCTCCACATCCATGAAGACCAACTGTTGCTTCTCGCAGACTGTCACTGAAGTCCTTAACCGTCGATGCCAAAGCTGATTTAAACGGCCGTCCAGACTACAACGTCTCAGCTCTGTCGTTTGTCTACAAGGACAAACTGATCGAGAAGCAGTTTGTTTTTTCTATTTAATTTGCTGCACAGTCTTCTGACGCTTCCTTTCCTGCACCATCAGTGTACTTAAAGTACTACAACTGTACAGACAAGTAATGTTTCTGCTCTGTGCTTTCCTGTTCCTTCCAGGGAGAACTTGGACCAGCAGGGCCCAGAGGAGAGGATGGTCCCGAAGGGCCAAAGGGTCGCTCAGGACTCCCAGGAGATCCTGGTCCACTCGGTCCCTCTGGAGAGAAGGTGAGACAATGTTGCAAGTTTTGCTTTTTTCTTCTGCATGCAGCTTAAGTCATGTGGACAGAAAATTATTAATGAGCAGAAAAACTTTGCTTGAACACGTGCAGCTTGAACAGCTCAGAGTCAGAGCTGAACGTGCGCAGTCTTTTAGGTGTAAATAACAGCTTCTGAAGACATAATTTTTTTCATTCGTTGTCTGTCTTGCACAGACACACACAGATATACTGTTTTCAGTCATTCAGATGCTGCAGAATATAGCGAGAAAGAAAAAAAAAAAAAGTCCAGATCAAGTTTATTATAATTTGAAGGGTGTGGTGGTTTAATAAATGCACCAGTTCCAGGGCTCTGAAGCTGTGCCAGTGACAGGAAACGAAACAACAATAGCTCTCTGAGTGGGGAAGGGCTTTAAAAGGAAGTCATGCAGCTGTCAGGATGCTGCAGAGCAGCAAGACGTGAGCACAAAGACACGCTGCCTCAATCAGATGGGATGGATTTTTACTCACTTTGTACAGCTGAGCTATTTTTAAATCATACAAACTGCGATTCAATATACACAATGCTTCACACTAATCAAACTATCAGGCACAAAAACACTTAGAGTGAATGATTCCTTCAGTGCAGGTTTTCCCACAGTTTTTAGCCAACAAAATAAAAACTACTTCTAGTTCTACATTCGAACTCTGAATTTACTGAAGCTCTTGGTGTTTTTTCTATCCTAAATCATATTCTAATGTAAAACTCCTCTCAGTTCGTGCTTGATTGGATAGCGCCTAAAGTGTGTGCATCATTTGTGAAACCCATCGATTTAATTTTCCAGAAATTAAACACTATTTTCTTACAAAGATCCTGTAATCAGTTCAGACCCAGTAATGAGAGCAGAATCCTGTTGTTATAATTTTAATTATTCGACAGTAAATCGTAGTATTTGTTTGTTATGAGATTGTTTACATTTGTATTTTTTTGTATATTTGCGTCATTCAGGAACTTTGAAGACCTTTGTGATAAATCGAAACATGTGTTTGTCTTCTTCAGGGTAAACTTGGAGTTCCCGGTTTGCCCGGATACCCAGGAAGACAAGGACCAAAGGCAAGTGTGCACATATTTCTAAATGTTCATGCCCAACCGGCAACCATCCCGGTTCTGGGTTGAAGCTCATCCAGGAAGTACGTTTGGTTGCAGTTCCTCCACTGACCACTAGGTGCTGACTCCAAAACAGAGCAAATCCTCACTGAACCCCCCATGTTAAAGTGCCAACTATTTTTTTTGTATCACACCAGATAAATTTGTATTAAGCAATAAGTCTGACACATCAGATGCCCTGACGTCATTTGACTGGCAGTTAGCCATTGGCTCTGCCGTTAGCTTTGATAGCTTTGTCCCACCTCTTGCACCACTCAAGGAAAAATGTGCTTCAAAGGTTCTCTGTACAAATCTGTGGGTCATGTGACCAGATGGTTTGCCAAGTATTTTACTGTCAGTGGTTAATACTCACTGATGCCTGTCAGGTGATGATGAACCGGTCTCGGCCCACAGTTGCCCCTCCTGCAGAGCCCAACGGAGCTATTCTAGCCCTTGTTCTAGCTCAGATAGCACTCGTTCCAGATGTTGTTTCTGTCACAACATCTGAAATTAGTATTTCACGACAGATTTGATCAGAGCGAACGTAATTTAACGGTTTGTATCATGTGTTAGCATCAGTTGCGCCAGCTGAGCATTATAAGCTAGCTAGTAGTAGTGGAGGTAAGTTGGGTTCCAGCTGACTTCCAGACCTAATTTTTAAGCTGCGTCAGTTCCTGCTAGCTCTGGGCGATTTAATGAACATTTTTTGTATCATTTTGTGTTTGTTTTGCCCTCATAGATCACTGACCAGGGCCTTACTGTAAATATAATTAATTAAAAGAAGAATATTGTTCTAATCAAAGAGAAAGTGAAAGGAAACACACACAGTTTAACTCTATATGGTCAATAAATTATTATTTTAAAGAAGAGAAGTAACTGAAATAAATAATATGAACAAGATGACACTGATTATTACTTGGTTTTGATTAATTTTCGGTTATCTGGCCAGCATGGCGCCATGCAGAGAAACAAAATGAGCCTTCAGAAGCGCTCTTCAGCAGTCCCGTGGGTGACTTCTCAGGGAGTTCGTCTTGTTCTGTGGTCCGAATAAAAGATGCAGTTCATGTAGCAAAAGAATTGATACTACATTTGTGAAAAAGAAGAGACTGAAAAATGCTCTCATGTGCCGCGCTGGCTGCTTCGCCGAAGTTCGGCTCCTTCAGCCTCTCAGTCTGACAACTGGACATGCTTGAAGCTTCCTGATCAAAGAGCCGAGGATTTAAATATGCTATTCGCTGTCAGCCCTCACAATGCACTGCCATCTCCATTTGCATATAATAAGCCGCGGGTATCTCAGGAAATAGAAGGAACAGGGGTTAACTGTTTAAGTTTTGCCTCTCAGATGAATAATTGCTCTTCTTTTCCACCTCACACTCACAGGGATCTCAGGGTTTCCAAGGATTCCCCGGTGCCAACGGAGAGAAAGGAACTCGGGTATGTCAGCTCTTCCGTTCGAAGGTTGGACACCGGCAGCGGTTCGGAGAGCTAGATTTATCAACCCAGTGGAAGCAGCATTGCTGCAGAGGACAGAAAGACAATGGCGTCCCTTCCTCATTAACACTTAGTCTTTTCAAACTATCAGAGACTTTGTTTATCACTTTGTAGCGCCCGAGCAATGTTTCATTTGCTTTGTTTAAGGGACAGTCCATTAGCTTGCCCAAAAGAGTAATGGTTTGTCGCCACAAGTGGAGCGGGGCACATAAAGCTTCTCATCTTCACAGAACATTTGGGATGTTTATGGGTGCGAGCGCCCGGACGAAAAGAGATGATGATGCCTTCAACACAGCTTCAAAATACTTATTTGAAAGTTAAAAGCTACACTTGTTTTCTCATTAAAGTTGGATGTGGCTACTTTTAACCGCTTTGCTATGAAATCATCATTTTGTGTATAACTCAAATGACTGAGGATAAATGTTAACGGTAACAGAAATCAGGTAGCTTCTAATTAACGATAAAAAAAAATCTGAGATCTTAGAGCTCCTTAATGGCCCGACTCTGCTGAGATCTGCTTTAATGCATTACTGTCTTCTGGCATTTGCTAAATATTTCTGCCTAATGATGTGAGCTCCGTTCCTTTGATCACTGTGTGTGTGTTCTTGGTGTCCACAGGGAACAGGAGGAAAGCCGGGCCCACGTGGACAGCGAGGACCAACGGTTAGTCTTACTCAGCAGTCCCCAGCTTATCTACAGATGGTGAACTTGGCACCTGAGTGAAAGTGGAGGCTCCACTTGGGCACTCTTGAGGGAAATCCAAGCTGAGACAATAATTCATCTTAGCGTTTTCAGGTCATCAATATCTCTCAGGAGCCCGTCCATGATTGTAATTACTTCTTCTGCTCTTCAGGGGCCTCGAGGAGAAAGAGGGCCGAGAGGACCAACAGGAAAAGCTGGACCAAAAGTGTGTAAACTATTCCACTTTCTTTACATTTTTTTTATTTTGTATATTGTCATGATTTACTCCTTAAATTTCCATTTCAGGGTAACTCAGGAAATGACGGCCCACCAGGACCACCCGGTGAACGGGTACGTACAGCCAATCAGCACACAAGAGGCATTTTATTCCTCATATTCTAGACAAAAATCATTGATCACTGACCAGAAATTATGCGTTTGTTCTAGGGTTTGCCAGGGCCTCAGGGACCAACAGGCTTCCCAGGACCAAAGGGCCCTCCCGTGAGTTTTGACTCCCCTTAGAAGCTCATCATTTTCCTTTGTCATTTCTTAAATTGACTTTTAATTGGTGGTTGTGCGTGAACTCGTCAGGGACCTGCGGGAAAAGACGGGCTGCCTGGACACCCTGGACAGAGAGGAGAGACTGTGAGTTAATGAATTTGACCACTCAGCTCTTCTGCATCCCCACTGATTCAGTTTTGTGACAGTTTTGTTGCTGTTCTTAGGGATTCCAAGGCAAGACAGGTCCTCCTGGTCCTCCAGGTGTGGTCGGACCTCAGGTCAGTCTCAATATCTTACCGTTTTGTGTTGCTGTTTTACTTTAGTTGAACAGCTTAAGCCAAGTATATTCAAGTGTTAATAATTGAATAGTTTGCAAAGTTAAACCGACACAAAAACAAAAGAAAAGCCTGAAGTGATTATTAAGAGCACTTTTAGTCCAGCAACAGTGCGTCCATTGTCTTACCTATGCTGTAAGAGCCATGACTCTGGTGTTGTTTTTCCTCTTTCATATTTGCATTTTGCTCTTCATCCATTATGCATGAATGTTTAACAGACTTTCCCTCCAAGCAGCTCTGCTAATGCCAGCCGAGAACCTTCATGGTTACAGAGCTGTATGGGGTTTTAATGACTTGTAGGCCTCCCACGCAGCAAATGCTCAGCTTTTCCTTATCGCATTTTGCAAGAATTAGAGAAAATGTGACTTAAATCATTGATTTTGCTCACTTTGTCTCATCTGCTTCCCTTTTTCTTTGAATCCTTTTGAATTTTAGGGACCAACAGGTGAAACTGGACCAATGGGAGACCGCGGCCACCCTGGACCCCCAGGCCCACCCGGTGAGCAGGGTCTACCTGGAGCTGCAGGGAAAGAAGGAGCAAAGGTGAAACTCTGAGCTCTCTTCTACATCTTATATCCTCCCCAGAGGTTTATTACATATGTGTAATGAAACTGTTTGCATCTATTTGTCTCTTTAAATCCAATTCCTTTGTGCTTTCACCTGTAGGGTGACCCTGGACCTGCTGGCCCTGCAGGAAAGGATGGCCCTCCTGGGCCAAGAGGATTCCCTGGAGAGAGAGGTCTGCCAGGCCCTGTGGTTAGTATTGCTTTCTGCTCAGTGTTGTATAATACCTTCTGACAAAATCAATATTTCTCACAGCTTGGTTATTACATAACACTTCTGGGCTATTTAAGTGCTGTAAGAATATGTTTAACATCAAGAACCAGATGTCTGATTGGGCTTTAGGAGAGGAGTTAAAAAAATACTCTAGACTGTTAATTTGTTCAGATTTTATTGTATAAGCAAAGCAAAATAAATTGTAGAGGCAGTTTTTTTTTCATAACTGCAGTAATCGAAAATTATTTGATACACCAGCTCCGCTATAACCTAAAGGTAGTTTGCTGCTACTCTGGTAAATTACTGTTTCTCCCATCTGATCAGCCTCGTCTCCGTGACTACGGGAGGTTTTCCACCTCACGCTGAGACAGTCTGAAGATAGGGAGCGAGTTGCAAGGCAGGATGTATGCTTCCCCAACAGATGTTTTTGTTTTCTGAAGCTTTCGTTTTATTTTGCTCTGCAGGGGGCTCACGGCCTGAAAGGGAATGAAGGTCCTCCTGGCCCACCAGGCCCCGCTGTGAGTAAAATTTACCGCATCCATATCCTCACTTTCACCTTCCTCATTCTGCCTCCTTCTCAGGGAATTGCCTTCATGGCAAAGTTTCCATCCTCAGGCTCTTACGTAATGTAATGATATGCACAGTTTGCTACTGTGCTTGCATTAGTAAGTTTTGACCTATTTGTTAAGGTAGAAGTGCCTCATGCTATGGTTTAGTCCTGATGTGTGTGATGTTTTTACATCTTACTTGTATAAATGATATTAATATTGATGCTTATGTAGGGTTCTCCTGGTGAGCGAGGGCCCGCAGGCCCCGCTGGGCCTACTGGGCTCCCTGGACGTTCTGGCCCCCAGGGACCCCCAGGCCCTGCTGGAGAGAAAGGCGGACCGGTAAAAAGACGACATTACAGAGAAAAAAAACATATGACATGCAAAACATAATGCAACTTTTGCCAGGATGACAACTTAACTTGGTGCTGTACAACCTCTAGGGAGAGAAAGGACCTCAAGGACCTGCTGGAAGAGATGGCATTCAAGGACCTGTGGGTCTGCCCGGACCTGGAGGACCCCCTGGGCCACCAGGAGAGGATGGAGACAAGGCGAGTTTCTTTAAACTATCTTCTTTTTCTGCAACCAAATGAATAACTGCATCCGTGTTTTTCTTTGAACTAGACAAAGACCATTTTATTGGTTGGCCAATTAATTGGTACAGTTATTAGCTATTTTTTACCCCATACATTAGCATAAACCAACACCTGGCCACGACTTGAGAATGGCCAAAAACACAGACACCTGCAGGAAACTTTAGCTCAGTTTTAGGACACTTTCCAACATTTTGCTCGGTCGCCATGTTGTTTTCTCATCTGTCATTACGCCTTAAGTCTTTTTGTTGCCTCTGTCATGATGTCCACTGGAGCTCTGTACTCTAGTTTCATCATCGTTGATGTGTGACATACTGCTGAAAAGTGATACGCAATTGTTGCACGAGACAACAGGGACAGGAGTCTGGTTTTTACCAGTGTTAGGGATAGAAGACCTAAGAATGAAATATTACTTCAAATTAAATTCCATCTATCATTAATTATTAATTATTTATACCAACTATTCATGCATGAAAAGAAAAAAGAGGGACAAAAAAAACATCCCCTTTGGTCTAACTGGTGGAGCCCACTGGATTTTAAGTAATTAAATGTACTGAATACAAATAGAATACCAATGAACTTTAGAGTCACTGGACATTTTGTACAGCGGAAATATAGATGCTGCTCCCAAAGAAAGCGGCATGAACGAGTATAAACCTGAATTATAAATGTATCTACGTGTACAGTTTAAAGGTAGTTATTTTCATTCAGGTCAAAGATTGCTGCAAAAATTGCTTCACCTGCAAAAGTCAAAGTTTTTTATTTTAATTGCATTAATACATTTTTTTCTCAAATTCTGTTTGACAAAGTCTTATTTTTAATTTAAACTTTATTTAATCTGTACACTATTTTTGAAGCATCATTGAGTTTTTTTTTTTCAAAATAAAATATCAGTTTCAATTTAATTTGAATACATACTGTATTCACCTTAAAATAAGGTGACACTTCTTACCATATATCAGAGCTACGTGACTGGAGTATGAAGCAATACTCAGTTTAAAGTCATAGAAATTACCAGTTCAACACACTGACCACTAAGTTTAAAACCAGTCATCAGATGCAGATGAATGTTGTGATGTAATGGACTAGTTTTGCAGCACAATCGCCAGAAAAAGCACCCATATCTGGATTTAAAAATAAATAAATAAAGTCTTTACTTCAACAAGCCAAGATACGATGTTCACATGGTATTTTTCTAAAATATGAGTTGGGAGTTGTCCTATAAAAACATAAAACAAGTGAGCTTAACCTCCACAACTCTAGGGGGACCCTCTGAGCTAAAATTGCAAAAGTTCCTTTTTGTCGTCTTCATGGAAAGCCTGCAATGCAAAATGCTAATTTTTGATTCAATAAATGTTTAAGTTGATCAGATTTGTGCAAAGAAAATTGGCCCAATATGAAGATTAAAAATAGAAATGGCATCATAAATCAGCCGTATAGAAAACTTGCTCTGCCTCTACTTTGGAGTCTCTGTCTTTGTCTTGGATACATATCAATGCAGACATCCCCTTTACACTAGTCATCAAAGTTGAGTTCTCAGCCATGTGTCTTTTGGTCTCTTTGTCTGTGACCTGAAAAGCTCAGAGGGGAATTTTTATCCAAGAGTTTGCGTCGACTTACAGATCATTAACAGACTAATCGGCCCTGTTGTCGCTTTGTGCCGTCCTGCACGCAGAGAGACCGAGGAGACGGGAAGAATTTTGAGGCAGTGACAGAATGCGTCAAAGTGACACTTTAGTATTCAGAAGCGAGAGAAACCCCCCCATCCCCTTCAAAAAACATTTGCAGGAAGATGAGCAGCAGAGATTCTCAGAGGATAATCTCTTACCCTTTGAAGAAGTTCTTAACTGGCCTCACAATGGTCCCCGCGGTGCAGACGGACACGGAGAATGCCGCGGGTATTTGCCATGCAGATAAAAAGGATCTTACAAGCTAATGTTTACACACTCAGACACTTGCTCATTATAAGTCCCGTCCAGGGGGAATGGACAACTCTCAGGGCTTTCTTTGAGGGACAAAGAGCATTGTCTTACTGAAAACCTAAAGTAAATGCCTTCAGCTTTGAAAGTTGTTTGCATTATTCCTGCAAACACCCACAGAAGACAAAGGTCTTCATTTTATGTATTTTTGATAAAACAGGTTCAGATGGGAGTAATTATCTCTCCCGTTTTATCTGAGACTGGTGACTCATGAGGTCCCTTGTGACATAAAGCATATTTATCAGAGTAGGAGAGACTTGCATGAAATATCTATACAGACTAGGCTGGTCCGGAAAATGTGTCATTGGACGTTGTATACAGTTGATTACAGGTTTCAATGTGCTCTAATATGTCATGGTCTAACATTATTCATTTTGCATCAGTGCATGCTTTTTTTAAATTTTATACTTTTCATATCATCTCACAGGGAGAGATCGGAGAACCTGGACAGAAAGGAAGTAAGGGAGACAAAGGAGAACACGTAAGTTCATTTTGAATTTCATCTACTTTTCTTCGAAACATTATTAAAACATTTTGTAAGCATTATCGTTCACTGCATTAAATAAATAATGTTACAGTTATATTAATTTGCTCCTCTGTAGGGTCCACCTGGTCCAACCGGCCCTCAAGGACCTGTCGGAGCTCCGGGTCCTGCTGTACGCATCCATTTTGTGTCCCTCTTCCTGTTGACCCACATTTCATAAATGTCTCTGGAAATGAAGTCATTGTTGGTTGGTTTGCACAGGGTGCAGATGGTGAGCCAGGTCCCAGAGGCCAGCAGGGTATGTTTGGCCAGAAGGGAGACGAAGGCGCAAGAGGCTTCCCCGGACCTCCAGGCCCAGTCGGGCTGCAGGTGCGGACGACGATGACTATTAGTAACTGTAACACTGGTCAAATACTTGGATAAGTCAGCACAAATTAAAATTTTCTGCGAACCCTCCAGGGCTTGCCTGGTCCACCTGGTGAGAAAGGAGAAACCGGAGACGTCGGTCAGATGGTAAGAGCGTAGTTTATCCACTTGCGGATTGTGAGAGTATGTTACATCAAAGAAAGTGTGAGGATCATATGCATCATTGTCGTAGGGTCCACCTGGCCCCCCTGGTCCAAGAGGCCCCTCAGGTCCCCCAGGAGCCGACGGCCCTCAGGGACCCCCTGGTGGTGTTGGAAACCCCGGTGCTGTTGGAGAGAAGGTATGCCTCTCTTCTTTTTCACTTCAGTTTGACAACCTTGATTGGTGGGAACAGTGTTGCATATTCAGCCAAATCTCATTGGCTACCAACAAAAATGTACAGTTGTAAGGAATTAATCGTTCTCCATCTCCTGAATGATCATACTTTAGGGCACACCTTCCAAAGGGAGGCCTGGCAACGCTTTAGAAGAAGCAGATTTAGTGTGTTAGCAGCTTGTTTGCATGTTCTGCCTCCTGCAGGGCTTCTGCATCCATTAACATTTCACATGTCTATTTATATGCCATTTTTTTAACAGTGCATGACTATTTTTACCACCTCAGTATTGCTAGGTGTAGGGAGTACGAATAGATAGAATCACCTATTGATAAAGAAAAGTAAAAATCATCTCCAGCTCTTATTTGCTTCTGCTGTTTCATTATAAAAGGGCCTGTGTTGGCAGCAGCTGGAATCTAATGCTGTTCACTTTCTCATCACTTTCTGTCTCCAGTATTGTCGCCATTTGTTCTATCTGGTTCCGTCAATACAATCCCCTTTTGCTCCTTTGTAATTTCCCAGAGTATATCCCCACCCGCCCCCTCGCGCAAACAGCGCTCTTTGGGCTAATCGCGCTTCAGCTGATTTGGCATTTTATTGGCCAGCCCAAGAAGCTGGCAAGCAATAGAACGCAGGCGTTTTCTGTAAACACTTCTCTCATGTATCAGTGATGAGCAACTGCCTTTCATGCTCTTAGTTTTTCTGCTCTCAGCAGATTTTAATAGCAGCCCTTTGGTGGACATAAGCAGGTTGCTGCATAAAAAACAAAAAAAACAAAAAATCAAAAAACAAACTGTGTGTTGTTAAAACATGAGGATCAGTCACGGTTTTAAGAAACCATCCCAACTGTTAAGTGTGGATATTCTTTTTTTGACAGCAACAAGAGAGGATTGGGCAAACAGCCCAAACACAAATTTAGAGTCTCCAGTGATGTTCAGAAAGACAGAGCTGTTCATGCTTGAGGGAGTCTGGAGATACTTATCATAACACATCACAGCACAGTCTCCGGCTCTGCAGAACCGTGCCATCGATCTGCTCCTCCGAACATGACACTGGTTAATATTTTTCTGCAAAAACAGGTGTACCGGACTGCATCCGGCGTAAACCCCAGCAGGGATGATAGTAGGCTTATGTGACAGTGAATAACGATAGAGCCTGGCCTATATAGGTGAGTCAACAAGACACCTATTCAATAAAGCAGGAGGAAGAGGACAAGATATATGGTCAGGGTCCAGCCAGAACAGTGAGGTCAGCGTGCTCTTTGCTGTAGCCACCCAATCTGGCTGAACGTGATAGATTGAAATCTCTTGTGTCATCTCTTTCTATTCCCATTCGGGTGACAAGGGCACAGGGACAACCTGGATTGCTGCCAAAGACGGGATTTGTAGAAGCACGTTGGGTCAACAAATCCCCTCACTGATAATGTTTCTGTCTTCCCACCCACTTATACCCCCTTCCCAACCTCCTCTCCTAGGGAGATTCTGGTGAAACAGGAGAGCCCGGACTTCAGGGAGAAGTTGGACCACCAGTGAGTTATCCGTTTTCCATTTTTGTTAATTTCATATAAGAACTAATCGAATAAAGGGAAATGGATGATTTCACAGCAGGTTAAATGCTGAACTATCACTATGTTTATCTGCTTTTCTTACTAAGAAGGAAGCTTCCTCTTTGCGTATTAATTTAGGGTCCGAGAGGAGAACGTGGAGAGAAGGGAGAAGCTGGTCCAGCTGGTGCTGCTGGACCTCCTGGTCCTAAAGGTCCCCCTGGAGACGATGGTCCCAAAGGCAGCCCAGTAAGTTATACTCCTCCTTTATGTAATGCTTTGTACATGTTTTATGCACAAAAAAAGTAATGCACCTTTTATCCACTTTTAGGGCCCTAGTGGTTTCCCTGGTGACCCAGGTCCACCTGGAGAGCCTGGTCCCGCTGTAAGTTTGTTACAAGTCATCCTTCAACTGATCTGTGGAAAAACGTTGCATAAAAAGTGTTTATGCTCTCTTTCAGTGGGGAGATTCTTGACTAAGTTTCTGCTCAATTTCTCATACAGGGTTTAGATGGTCCACCTGGTGACAAGGGAGATGATGGAGAGGCCGGTCAGCCTGTGAGTGTCTATGTTTTTTCTGAGGGCTGTGTCATTGCAGTAAAAAAAGAAAGGGAATTGCAAACTGATACATCTTTTTTTTTTTTTTAAATCCAGGGTTCACCTGGACCCACTGGAGAGTCTGGCCCCTCTGGACCACCAGGAAAAAGAGTAAGTACCGCTCTGCACTATTTCTGTCTTATCAATGTCAAAATGTTCTGCCTTTGTATCCCACATTAATCTTTGTCAACTATTCTTTTAAATAGGGGCCTCCGGGACCAGCAGGACCTGAGGGGAGACAAGGAGAGAAGGGAGCTAAGGTAATTCACACAACAGATAATTGGGATTTTTCTGTTCTTCCTTCTTCAATTTATATGCTAATGATCTGAAAATAACTAATGGCGAAAAATTAAATAATGGGTATGAATCTTGTTTGTG
Organism: Arrhamphus sclerolepis; assembly: GCA_037176975.1. Lineage (NCBI taxonomy): Eukaryota > Metazoa > Chordata > Actinopteri > Beloniformes > Hemiramphidae > Arrhamphus > Arrhamphus sclerolepis. The sequence continues at coordinate 3,710,447 of JBAMYA010000004.1, forward strand.
TGATAGGGTGAACCTGGCTTAGAAGGTCCACAAGGAAAGACGGGCCCTGTTGGCCCTCAAGGATCTCCTGGCAAGCCTGGTTCTGAAGGCCTCAGGGGTATCCCTGGCGCAGTTGTAAGTGCTTCTCACCTACATGTCATATCATGTCATATTTTGATATCCAGTTCACCAGATGGGCTGAAAAACTACTCGATCATTCTTTGTAGGGAGAGCAAGGACTACCTGGTTCTCCAGGCCCAGATGGACCTCCTGGACCTATGGTGAGTAGAAGTAACTCTGCGTTTGAGCAGATGTTCCATTTGTTTTATGTGCAGTCTGATTTTGAATGACTGTTGTGATATTCCTCTCACAGGGACCTCCTGGTTTGCCTGGTTTGAAAGGAGACTCTGGTGTTAAAGGAGAAAAGGTGAGTCACTCCAGCACAACGTGAATAATTTTGAGCATTACCGAAACACTAAACCCGATGAGCTCGTAGAGCGAGTTATGAGGCTTATTTGAATCTGGACACCAGACTAATGACTGGAAGGTGTGCCAGGTTGGTTTATTAGAGTTGATTTTGCCGTACTTCTGTATTGATAATATGCTCACGTGTTGCTCTTTCCCCTTCAGGGCCATCCGGGTCTCATCGGTCTTATTGGGCCTCCGGGTGAACAGGGAGAGAAGGGTGACAGAGGTCTTCCAGGCCCTGCAGGGTCTTCTGGTCCTAAAGGAGATAATGTAAGCAAAGCAAATAATTTAAAAAAAATGCCACAGTAGATCAGCATCACGTTCCACATTTGTTTTGCATCGGCTTTTTCTTCATGATAAAACCCTCATTTATCATTTATCCAGTCTGCCATAAGCACACTAGTTAGTGGCTCCTTAGTGGTCCTTTCTTTCTTGTAATGGGTGCAATGTGGGCTTCAGGGTCCTGCCCAGGGACACGATCGACAAAAGATCAGTCTGTTTGGAAGCCAACTCAACCCTTTATACAACAGAGGAGCCACCAGTGTGATATGGCTCATGTTCCTGAATACTGATCATTCACTGATGAATAAATGATGCTTCTTCTGTCGTCACAGCAGTTATAGATATGCTGTCTTTGTCCTTCAGGGTATCGCTGGTCCCACAGGTCCTCTTGGTCCCGTTGGCCCTCCTGGATTACCCGTAAGTCAACGCTCATAGCAACATATCGCTCTAGAGCCAGGGTGTGATGCTTGAACCGGTTCTGATTTGTTGATTATCTTTGTGTCTTTAGGGTCCTCCTGGTCCCAAAGGAGCCAAAGGTTCATCTGTAAGTGATTTCCTGAAAGCTGCATCTCATAAGGAACTAAGAACCTGCAGGTATCGTTGAACACTGAACCGTCCAGATTAATCATAGATCTAAACTGTCCTGCTCAGGGTCAAACTGGACCAAAGGGAGAGTCTGGTGTACCTGGACCTCCTGGCCCCCCTGTAAGTAAATACTCTGATTACATTTTACAAATTATCTGCCTCCGTCTCCATGACTGAAGGAAATGTTCACTATATCCCCAGCACTTCTCTGTAACTGCTTGTCTCCTTCCGTCTGTCCATGACAGGGCCCTCCCGGTGATGTCATCCACCCACTTCCCATCCAAGCTCCCATCAAAGGTAGAGCACGTAGGAACATCGACGCCAGCCAGCTGGTGGACGACGCAGCCACAGACGCCAACTATAAGGACTACGACGACGGCATGGAGGAAATCTTTGGCTCCCTTAACTCACTGAAGGTGGAGATCGAGCAGATGAAGCACCCACTGGGCACGCAGACCAACCCTGCACGAACCTGCAAGGACCTGCAGCTCTGCCATCCTGATTTCCCTGATGGTTTGTATCATGTTGAATTTGTTATGATGAAACAGCCAAAATAGAAATGTCTAAGAAGAAGCAGAAAGCTTTTGGATGGTACAGTGAGCTGTGTGCTGTTGTGGTTGTTTTATTTGTCCATATCAGGCTGATAGATGGATCTTGAGGAGGAGTTAAGGCCTGAAAAAAAAACTATTTCATGTCACATGATTCAGCGAGTTGTGTGTTGATCTAATCGGTATTATACACATTTCTCAATTAGCACCTAAAAGTGAGGATTTATTCGTGTGCAGTGTTGGAAAATTGGAGTATCGAGGAGAGAATAACGTGATTAAGTGCAGTGGAACAAGTTTAGTGACAAACAGAAATCATATGAGTCGAACAGTTACAGAAGGCTTCACTGAGCAGCTTCATTTGTTTTCTTTCTTCTCACGTTTCTCTGCTGCTCTTTGAATTATGTCATGCCTCTGCACTCTCATATCCATCATTGCTGAATTACAGTTGCATTTGCCGGCATATGGATTCTCTCATTAGTCAGTTTAAGTATTCACACTCTTTCCTTTCTCTCTCTCTTCACCTCATCTGTCTGGATGACAGTGTTATCAAAACAGCAGGAATATTTATCAAAAGTCAATCTTTTGTGTTTCACAAGATATTTGATGTTTACGGGAAAAAACACAATGCTGAGCGTTGTTCTCCAGGAGCATTTTGATTGCTTTTCCTATTAAATTCACACACAGATTAATTGTGATAAACACGAGATGCACAGCCAATGGCATTCAATCATTCTCCATCTGCTCATGTCAGAATAGACATTAAAATCACGTCGTGTGTCCCAGTATTGTAGCAGAGACGCAGTTTTCTCGCAACTATTTGTTGCATCGCTGTTTTGAGTCACATTAGCATGCAGAGTGGTTGTCTAAAGCACACCGGTGGTGGATAAAAAGGGTCAAGCCCTAGTCAGTGTGCCGTCGGAAAACCTGGGCATCGTGTTTTGTCGTCGTTCAAGTCACTGAAAGCTGCACCCATTTCAAAGGACATTATGGAGACTTACATTCATGTATGATTGAAAGTTCATCTCAACCTGAATGAGCGGATTGTCGCCACTGAATAATGCATGCCACTCTGTAATCGTATGCTTTCCTGCCTCTCCTCATTTTTCCAGGCGAGTACTGGATTGATCCCAACCAGGGCTGCTCGCGGGACTCCTTCAAGGTTTACTGCAACTTCACGGCGGGTGGAGAGAGCTGCATCTTCCCAGATAAGAAATCTGAAGGGGTACGTCTGGCCGCACGCACCCAAGCACACTTAAGACAAGAGTCAGGATGTGATTCATGCAGATAGAACATTCCAGATAGGAGAATAATGGTCTTTTATCCTCACATAGGGGAGTAACCGCTGTGTATGATGCATAAATAACCAGAACGTGTCAAGATTAGCAACACCTGCTCCGTTGTACCTGCTCATGTTCTAATATAATTAGCCTCGGCGTAATCACCTGGCGGGCTGTTGATAAGAAGTTGTGAGGGATGATTCACCAGTTGTTTCTCCAACATTCTCATCACAAGCACACACATTCACCCTGAATGATCCACACTGACGGTCCAGCGCCGTTTTTAGATTGAACAGTAAGAACGGTTTCAAATGAAAGCTTTTGGCAGGTGGCAGGTGCATTGTGAAGGTGTTTTTTTTTTTTGTTTTGTTTTTTTTTGTTCATTATTCACAAGTGTCGAAGACGGAGAGTTGGAGGGAGCGGAGACAGAGTCTCAGACAACCCGAGGGTTGTGTAATACCACGGTGCTACAGCCATCTTAATGATCCCACTCACCAAGCCTCTGAGGAGCAGGGGTTTGTTTAAGCTGGGAATAATGAAGCTGACTTTTTATAGCACACTGGCGGGCGGCTGCTCTCATTTGTGTCAGTGGGTGCAAAGAACAGTCCACACTGTTATTCCTGGCATACAGATATATATATATATATATATATATATATATATGTTCATCCAAAGTAGTTGGAATTAAAAGTCATTTGAACTCAAAACAGTTCAAATGCTTAAAGTGAGACGTCATGAAATGAGACCTTTTTTATTTGATGGCACCAACACATTAAAAGGAAGACATGGACGACCAAAGAAAGACAAAGTAGGTGATACTAAAAAGAAAAACCTGGAAGAATACCTTATTTGACTGTAAAAAGAGCATCTTAAAGAGACATGATTAAAGATGAGCAGAGGTTCACTGAACTGTGAAAATATTTTAAAATAATGTTCCTCGGGGTAAAATTACAATAACTTCTACAGTTCAGCCCTACTCCAACATCCTATCTGTGGAGGAGCACAGTTCACCAAACAATAAAACCCTTTTACAAAACCAAATATCACATCAGGACAAGCTTACAAATGAATTAAATCAGGTGCTTGTTGTATTGCAGTTTTCCCTGAGTAGATACATTGCACAAAACATTTTCCACATCCCCAGTGGCTCTGAGGAGGCAAAACTCCTGCCTCAGCCTGGCCTTGACGTTGCACATTGAAGAAGAAGAAGAAGTAGAAGTATTGATATTTGAACATGATCTAAAAGCAGCGCGGGCTGGAAGGGACGCATCCCAATGTAAAATTAGTCCTGGAAGCTGTGGATGCTGTGACGTCCAGCTCATTAGTCCTCCTTTCAAAACCCTGCAACACACATGCTGCTTCACATATAAAAAGGTATGACACTGGAAAAGTAGAAGTGCTGAATTGGTCAAAGGCGCAGATTCAATTAAAGAAGACCCAGGACTAGCAGAGTCACTGGTTTTCTTAGTTCCCAGACATGTATCGTTTCTACTGGTAAACATCATCGCGTCCTTTGTTTGAGAAATAAAACTGCCATCAAATTAAAAACTAGCTCCTATTTTTAATGAAATGTTAAAATATCTCACATTCAACAGTGTTTTCTACATCACACAAACCCGTAAGCATGGGTTTATGATATTTTCTATTTATTTTACGCAGTATCTCAGCGTTTCTTTTCTAATTGGGGTTGTGTTAATGTTTTTCTTGGAGAAGTGAAGGTGACCTTCAAGCCAGCGTGGCTGGAACGTTCTCCTGCCATAAAGTGATCTGCGGCCCATCCTTCATTAGCGCATTAAGCTCTTGATGACAGCACCATATCAAAGCCCGCTCCCCCCTATAGAGGGATTCATCATTGTGATAGCCGAGACCATTAGAGCCGTGTCTCCTTGGCAAAATCACGGCCCTTAATGACATAACAAAGTTAGAGCGCCCCGACTGCACGGCGCTAACGCTGAGCAGCGGGGACAGAGGCAGCGGTACGAGAACCCCTCGCAGCCAATCACTTCTTAATTAATCACTGTGTACTCATGAATTTTTCAGCAGACATTAGCTGCCAGCTACAGTTTGTACTGTACAAAAATGCTTTAATGATGGATAAAAAAAATCTGCAGTGGTCCAGTAGGTCTGCCGATCTCACTGAATACTGTTTCAGGTCCAGAGGATTCAACAGACGGTCTGTCTGTCAGGGGGTGTGGGATTTCTGTCAAATCTGTTTCCTTTCTTTAACACTATTTTTTCCCCTTCCTCCTCCTCCTCTACCTTTTTTTCTGTCAATCATTGCCCCCAGGCTAGGCTCACTTCCTGGTTAAAGGAGAATCCCGGTTCCTGGTTCAGTGAATTCAAACGTGGTAAACTGGTAAGACTCCCCGCGATTCCCAAGTCCCTTTCCCTTCCCTGAACGTTTTTCGTATTTTACAGAGCAAAATGGCAAAATGGCCCAAAGACTCGCCAGGCACATGGTATAGTCACTACAAGAGAGGTTCCCTGGTAAGTGGCCCTGCATGTGGTTCCGGAGTCCCGACCGAGGTCGGGGCGCCGTGTGCCTGAGGCTCTGCATGGTTCTAGTTCTGCAGTATGAAGTATGTATCAGGCCTGGCTCTTCGCTTGTTGGTTAAGTGACTCGACACGCGCTGCATCCACCTTCAGTCCAGCAACATACAGGCTGATGCTCTCGCAGGCAAATGGAGGAGAGGTTTGTGCACCGACTGGGCACTAAAACGGATGTGACGGAGCGGCACTCTAACGTAGTTCAACAAAATCTCGGCCCTGTTATCCGTTTCTCTACACCTCTTCTGCATTAGGAGAGCATCTCTTTAGAGCGACCGAGTGCCTCGACGCTCCTGTGACTCAAGAAGCCCAAGTGTAATAGTGGATTTAAAACAAGGGACCAGAAACAAGGGATGTCAGAGATGTTTGGTTCCCTCACACGTGAAGCAGCATACTACTTCTGCTGCTGGAGCTCTGAGTCCAACAAGTCAGGCACTCGGTCACCGCCCAGGGCCTTCTGGGCTCTCAGTCACTGTTTACTTGCAACTGTGATGATAAAGAGGTAATGTTTCTCTGGAGATGTCTGGCTGCGTACACTCTGCGAGGCAGGGAGGTGAGGGGATGAGTGAATGAGGAAAAAGCATGCTGCTTCCCAGCCACCTCTGAAGATCTCAGCGCTGACGCTCAGACATAGATCATAACCGCTCATCCAGGCAAATCGCTCGCTGGCACCAAACTATTGAACAAAGAGATGACAGTTGAGATTACGTCAGATCTGAGTGTCAGCGCTGAAGTTTTTTTTCTTTTTTTTTTCCATATGCATGTGTGTGCAAATGTTGGCTTTACGTGCAAGAGCGAGTCGAGGAGGAACGGTTTGCTGCTGCGGCTGCATGCTCTCTGCATGTGCTCTGTAATCAGTAAGTCCTGTCTGTCTGAAAGACAACGCGACCATGTGGATCTAATGGATTCTGGATGGTTGGTATGCAAATTGTCATTTACAAACATTAAAATAAACTGGGACTTATTCCAGATTCGTCTAATCAGTCAGGATTACGCTGTAATCACCTTAATGGGATAGAGCTCAGTTTTCCATAATGCGAGCACGGGAAGTGATTCCGGGCTAATTACAAGGCAATTAACACATCATTACTGCCACGTTTTTTTCTATTTGGAGTTTATATTTTACACAATTACTCAATTAAGATTAAAATTAGGCGTTGAGTTCTGCTTTTTTGTACCTTGTACATTCCATTTTCACTCATTATTATACAGTAGCTTCCAGGCATCAAGCTTTAAATATATTCTACATCTTAAATACACTTCAAATTTAGCTCAAATAAAGGCTTGTTTCATTTAATTGTCATTAAATGACCTAAAAGTCTAAAAAAAAACCAAACAATAATCATTTGGATTTATATACCAGTAACTATTTTCTCTCTGACAGCCTGATATCGTCCAGTAAATAACCTGGTGTGAATCCGCTGCGAAAAATAGTTCCATCATGTTTCCTCCACTTTGCTGAGATTGTTTAATCTAAGATTCCCACCGTCATGGCATCTTGGTGATACAGCACTTGCACTCAATAAGTTTTAGTTTCAGGCTAAATGTCAAATACATAATCACGATAAAAGATTTTACCATGTTTGTCTAATTTCACTGTCAGTGCACTGCAAAAACAGCCCAAAATCCCTAAATCTAGTCAAATTGAATTTATACCTCAACCTAAAGAGGTTTCCCTCAATGTTTTAAGAAGAGCACGAGCAGACATGTATCTTTCCCTACACGCTAATTATATAATGAAGCCTCATTCAGGCCCATGCAGTCAGAAAATCTGTTAAATACAATAAAAGGAAAAACAAAAAGTTTCATGTCGGCCATACTGACCCCAAAGGCTAAAATTTCAGAATTATAGCATAAGCTACTTCTTGATCCTGAAGTCAAGTTGTGATTTGGCAGTTGAGACAAGGTAGCTATGTGGCTAGCCATGCTAAAGCTTGGTTTATACTTCAGTATCCAACCAATAATGTGTAATTACCACAGCGGAGAACCCTGCGCTCTAAGCTACGTGCACCTCTTCATCAGGTCAACGCGGTACGTACGTATTTCTGAAGATTCATAAACCCCAGCTCACACAAAATATGGTTTATTTGCTTTCTTATGTCTGCACTAAAAAAAAAAAAGGGAAGTAAACAAATGAAGCTACAGCGCTGCATAAAAAACCTGCAATGCTATCTAGCATTTCGTGGCAGTAAAACAAGAATAAAAATTACAAGTCATAAATTTGTTCCCAACTGTCTTAAAAAAAACAAAAAAGCAAAAACACTGCACAGTTTGAACATGACTACAGTGAGCCAGTAAATCTGTCGTGTCTGCAGGATATTCTTTGTCTTTTTCTCTTTTTTTCCCCACCTCATTATTTACACAACCTCCAGTGGTGTTAAAAGATTTTCTGCTCAGCTCCCTTTGCTCTTGTCGCGTCTCAGCTTTCCTACGTGGACGCAGAGGGCAACCCCATTGGCGTGGTGCAGATGACCTTCCTGCGGCTGTTGAGCGCAGCAGCCAAGCAGAACATGACCTACAACTGCTACCAGTCAGTGGCCTGGCACGACCAGGACCAGGACAACTACGACAAGGCCATCCGCTTCCTGGGCTCCAACGATGAGGAGATGTCTTACGATAACAACCCCTACATCCGCTCCCTGGTCGATGGCTGTGCGGTAAGACGCGTGCATCACGTCAGTCACTGCCGGGATATTTGGGTTTCTGTCTTTGGAAGCCATTTATTATTTCTTTGCTCTCTAATTTTCCTCTCTCCCTTCTCTTTTTTTCATTGACAGTTGAAAAAGGGCTATGAAAAGACAGTACTTGAGATCAACACACCAAAGGTGGAACAGGTGCCTTTTGTGGACATCATGTTCAACGATTTTGGCGGTCCCACGCAGAAGTTCGGATTCGAAGTGGGGCCCGTCTGTTTCATCGGCTAAGACTTTTCACTGATCCAACGGAGAAAGAAAAAGCATATTTTTCTTGTTTTTCTCAGAAACAGTTGAAAAAAAAAATAAGACAATTCTATTTGTAAAAAGTAACTTCTTTTTCCATAAAGCAACAAGTATGAGTAAAATGAAATCATGCCAAGAATACAGTGAAATTCCATAGGAATAGAGGAAATAACCTTGAAACCTCAGTGTGCCTTCTCCCATCACATGCAAGTTTTGAAACTGGATGTCAGGTCCTTCCTCCTGCACGACACTCTCGCACACACTCAAAAACACACACACACACACACACAACCTGTGTCCATCTCATCACACTAGATTTTGCCAACAAAGGCGACGCTGAGAGCTGCAGCCGTTCCAGACGGCTGTGGTGCTCACTACGGACTCCATCTGATCTGGTTCTTCACTTTTAGTTTTGGTCACATGTTTCTCTTCATCTCTGTGCCTTTTTTTTTTTGGCCTCTTGTTGGTTTGTTCACTCATTCCCTACAGGAGCTTCCCTTGTGCATTCTGTATATTTTTTCCTGGCTGTATATTTTTTACTCCTGGCTTCAAAACATGCATGTGACGTTTTTAAAATTGTGAGGTAGGAGACCATCCCAGATAGCGGAGAACATTTGGCCCCAAACTGGCCCACTTTCGGCTTTGATTGACGGGATCGACTCAAGTGCGCTGCCTTAAATTCAGCCACATGTCCACCAGATCCACACATGCTATGGCCCATGTCAACACCAGCTTGTGAAATCTGGGCCACATCTGGCTCAGACGACACACGCCAGAACCTGAGTTTGGCCCAATTTGTGAACGTTGGGACGCATCTGGCCCACGTAACTGATCCATAAGTGCCAAAAATTAGTCCAGATTAGGTCCAAATGCGGTCTGCCGTCTGGGATGGAGCATCTAAATTGTGGAAACATATCAAAAGAAAGGATATTTGACTTGTATAATGAAAGACAAAGAAAAAACATTACAAAAAAAAATTGGTCAGACCTGTCTTTGTGGAGTAAACTTTGTTGTAATTTAAGAACAGAATGGAAATAAAAGACAAAAACATGCTCTGTGATATTATGTGACACTTTCAAACGAACAAAAGTAAGAATACATTCCTCCTTTTTTGTGCCCTCTGAACCGAACACCCACCTGGGTGGAAATATCATTAACTTAATAAACAGCTTCTTTGTTTTCCCCTGAAATACTCATCTGTCTGACTGTGCAGTGGGAGCTGATGTCACATGTTGATGAAAAACACAAAGAAACCAAAACCATAGGTGCTATTTTCCCTCTTCTGTGGTGCTATGTATTTTTTTTCTCATTTGTGATTTTTTTTTTTTTTTTTTTTTTTTTGAATGAAAGGAAAAGTTTATGATGATAAACCTCCATTCCCAGCAGCGCGCTGACTCGCTTTCGCCGCCACGTCCGACGCAGGTGGATCTTTGCTGCATCCAGTCTGGGTGGTTGTTTTTCTTTTTTTTTTATTATTATGATGAGTGGTGGTTTTTTTGCATGTCACTCCTCTACATATCTGCTCTCAGATCAGTGCAGCGTGGCGCCTTATGTTATCTCCCGCTTCAGCGGACCGCACAGATAATGAACGTGTCTGATGCCTGTCTGTACCAAATGTTGGAAGTTTGAGACGAAACTTTAGAGGGTGCCTTCGGCTATGTATATCGTTGCTCGGGAGCTTGCATTTTTGTTTGTTTTGTCTCTCTTTTTTTTTACTTCTTTTGTTTGTTTTTTTCGGTGAGGGTGAGGTCTTGATGTCGGATCATCTGTGCCACATCACGCAGTTGTTGGACGCATCAGACTCCGAACCTTCCCACCAAAGGTTTTTCACGCATGTACTTAGCTTTAAGTGGCTTGAAATCATGTTTGTAAAAGGAAACAACTTGAAAAGTCATCAAATTAGCCAGATGGAAAAGTTTGTCTGCTTCCTTTACCCTTAATGTAATAATAATGCTCTTTGTACAAACTATGCACTCTACGCTTTTGACCACTAGTATCTACCACAGAATTTTTACAGCTCTTCATACATAGTGTACCCCCCACCCCCCTTTTAAAAGAAAAAAGAAAATGTTCAAATGTGACTTGAACCAGTTCTGTTAAGATAACTATCTGCTTTTAGATTTTTTTTTTCTTTTATGGCTTTATTCCTCATTTTGTTGCAGTACACCCAAATTTATCATTTTGCTCTCATTAAAGAAAAAAAAAGGACTTTTTTTTTTGTAAATTTCCAAAACCAGCAGTGATGCTGCCATTGTTTTATTTTGTAGATTTCCTTTTGTATGTCTGTTTTGTTTGTTTGTTTTTTTCCACAGTCTTGTCAAACCTGTGTAAGGATAAGAGAATAGAAGATTATATTGGTTTTTATGTCAATAAATTCAAGTTTACTGTGGCCATCCACTCTTGTATGTCTCTTGAAGCATTAAAACCTATCTGTATGCATGAAATTGTAAAGTTTTTTCTCTTGTTATGAGTTTGTAGAGCCACATGATCTCCAGTCTACCCTTCAGGCATCAGGATATTTTGTTTCTTTTTCTTTAAATGCTACGGATGAAAAGAAAGATCATGTCCGCAATTGTGAAGTGGAGAGAAAAGTCTGAACTTGTAACTCTTACCAAAGCCAATGTCCATTTGTAGTATATTTATTGTATTATTTAAAATAAAAAATAAATGATAAATGATACCATAGTGTAAGTGTAAGAGGCCGCCTCTTTACATGCACACAGGAAAACATCATCTTAAGTTTGCACATGATATTTTACACAGTTTAAGTGTTGGAAATGAGTTTTTCTTTTGTCTGTTTAAGGGCTACAATCAGTGAAGCAGACCTGGTTTCTTTCTTTTTGTAAAATGCTCGTGTGTGACAGTGACTTGTCTTTTTAGCGCCTTGTACTGCTGTCATCTGGCCTGCAACAAGTGTTTTAAAGTTCCACAGATGCACCACAAGAGGGAAGATCTCTGGCCTCAACTCCTGATTAGAAACTACAGCCTTCCACCACTGAAGCCTTCCAGCAAACTCCGTCTTCTCGGCTTTATTTGTCCACCGACAGTGTATGTACATCCGTCACCTGCAGCTCATTTCCCACTGTCTCCACTTTATTCTGTTAAGCAGAACAAATGTGAACAGAGTCACTCACTGTATTCATTTCCTGCGAGCTCTCCTCGGTGATAATTATAATAAAAGATGTGCTTTAACCCTGAGACGCACCACTAATTTTAATAATGTGCTTTGATCGGATCTCTGCTGGGGGAGATGACTTGCAGCACTTCGAGGCTCATTTGGAGGAAAGATTGTGCAATGTGCATTAAGCCCAGCCAGATGGAATGGATAAACAAATAAAAAAGAAAAAAGGTTGTTCTGTATGATACCATGATCAATATTTAATGCAGAGCTTACAGGATGGATTCTGGACGAGGCAGCATCCTGGGTGAGTGAGGAAGAGGCCAAAACTGATCCATCATCCGAGCACAGAACTTGTCACAGCAGCGAGGGACACACATATACATGTATCTATATATATATATATATATATCTAGATATAAGTGGGGCATCTGAGTGAGGGATGGGTGAGGGTGGCAGGGGCTCACCTTCCTCCAATTATGACACGTGATGTGTCAAAAGAGGACCACAGCAGCCGAGTGGAAGGACTTTATGAAGGTAGATTCAGGACGTGGTGAGATTTAGGTTCAGCAGAGAGATTAGTTTGAATAAGTACAAGAAACCTGTGTCCCCAAAAAGGATTAGACCTTAGTAAAAGGCACTGATAGAATAAACTATCTACCCTGTGGGCAGCAATAACTGACATCTCCCTGGGTCTTCAGGTTGGAATCTCCTTTCAGTGTTTCAGTGTTTTCTTTAGTTTGTCCCAACAGGCAACAGTGATTTCTGGTATCGCAGAGTCACTCCCCTAATGCCAGCTCTCACTGCTGCCCCCCAACACAACAACCTCCATTACCTAAACTGAAAAATGGCTATGGCTACCTTCATTATCCTGCCTACAATATAGCTACCACAGCCAAAACAGCTTTACTGCCTTCAACAGATCCAGGCTCCGTACATGCAAACTCCCTTTATGGTGCACCTGGTAAGATTGTTTTAGCTATATATATATATATATATATATATATGTCTTTACCAAGATAGGCAGCAGCTTAGGTTTGTAACATGACAACACATCATGCTATATGTCATGTTGTACAAAAGGTACTGACAGCTCTTTAATCTCTTTTCCTTTTGTGTTAAAACTAAGTGGCAACCATCCCACTTCCAACTGAAGCTAACCCAGGAAGTAGGTGTTGTTGCAGTTCCTCCAATGACCACTAGGTGCTGGCTAAAAAACCAGAGCAAATCCCCATTGAGCCACACGCTAAAAGTTACAAGTTTGCAGCAGAATTAAATGTATTTACAGCCTGGTACAAAAATCAGTAGTCAGATTTTACATCCATGATAACTGTACGGGGATTGAATTATTTTATAGCAGATCAGGTACATTTATATTAAGCAATAAAGCTAAGCTATCAGATGCCTGGATTTATCTGATGTGCTTGAAAGAGCTATCCATTGGCTCTGCTGCTGGCTTTGACAGCTTTGTCCTTGGTCTTTGCAACATTGCGCTACACAATTCGAGGGAAAATGGACTTCAAAAGCTCTGCATTGACTATGGATGAATTATCCTGTCACGTGACCCATATATTTGTACAGTCCGTAAATAATAAACATGGTGTACCAGTAGGGGGTCTTAGTATTAAGCATATATCACAGGGGAGCAGCAACACTGAAGTCTTTCACCATGTCATTAATCATTCAACAGAAATTAAGTTTTTATTTATTTAAAGTATAATGTGGGCATTCTTTTATCCCTGGACCCATGTATCAACCTCCAAATATTTAAGCACCCCCATCACTGCAGGCCAAGCAGATGTATAATAGTCAATTACAACATTTTCAACACAAAAATCAGTCTCCAATATGTTTCAAAATGTGCTTAAATCCATTCAGTGAGACTGGCTCCACAGGGCTTGGGTGATTTTGCAGCTCATTGCTCATTGTTTTTCATTTTTGGAGCATTAAGAATAGATGAAGGCAATTGTTCTTGTGATGTTAGGCTAGTTTTTCTCATTACCACAACAGTATTTGCTCTTTCATTACCTTCTGCTTGGTTAAATTTTCTTCACCGTCATCTCTAACAGTTTTTTTTTTTGCCAGCTTGCTTTGTTTTTGTTTCTTTTTCTATCTGCTTTTTCCTATTAGGACTGATTTGAATTCCCTAGCTTTTGTTTATTTTGTAGGTTATTAAATTTTTTGTTTGAAATATCAACAGGCATGATGTAATCCAGAAAATCACTTACCCTGCCTTTAATATTACAACTGCCTGCCTCTGGTAAATCTGAACTGGTTTTTACAGAAAGCACAGACTGCCCCTATATCAGAAGTGTTGGTTGGCGCAGCTCTTAATTTCTGCGTATTTGAGTTTGGGTCACAGGGAGGGACAGGAACCTGAGCAGAGAGGCCCAGACCTCTTCCTGGTCACCTCCTCTTGTTCTTCCAGGGGGATTCTGAGGTATTATTTGGTCATGTAAGTCCTGGATCCTAGCTAGATGCTCAAACCACTTTTCATGGTGGTTTGAGCATCTGGAGTCCAACTCCCACTGGAAAAGAAAACGACTTACTGCACTTGCCTCATTGCCGGACGTATTAGCTTTATTTCCTGCTTTATTTTCTCCTTTGTGCATCCTGCTTTCCTTCCTGTCTGCTTCCTATCAGACCTGTATCAGGTTAGTCATCACTCTTCCCAGTTTGTACAGAATGCATCGCGAGCCAGACGCAAAGATCACCGTGTTCACGCCTGTCAGGTACTTATTTACTGCTGTGCCTCGATAGTAAATATCGCCAGTGACAATTTAACGCCTAAACAGGCTTTGTGACAGACACACAGCTGCATTAAATCTGCCTCTGTGCCTGAAGTACGGCTGCAATGTAAATCTGCTTGGTTTGGGTGCATCTTCATTCAGTTTTTGCTAAATGTCATCTGCTATGTTAAAGGGTGATTACAAGCCTTGAACTGTAAGAGGGTACAGATGTAGAGCGATACTCGGGAGAGGCTGGCATGTGTAATGCTTGGGTGGCTCGCTCTAATCACATTAGAAAGCCAGCATCTTGAACCAGAGCCTCTCTTAAATCTTAAAGTCCATTAGAACAGAAAAGCCTGGTATTAATATTCCAATATGTCAGCAACTGTGCTCCAACACTATCTCTTTCTCTGCTATCTGATTCATATGTAAGTAGGTCAGTGGTGCCGGGGCCGGGCGATGAATGGTTCTCTGTTAGCTGAAAGTCCACGGGCTCAAAGCAATTACGCTTTAACACAAAGGCTCCGTCCCAAATTTCCTTTTAAATGTCTAACACTTGACTCTATAGCTCCACCCCAGACATGCCAGGATCCCTTTACCTTTTAACATTTGGTAATTAGCCTTAAGTGGACTGAGCCAAACATGCTCACTCCTGTAAATACTTCACTTAAGCCACCTTTAAAGGTCCCTTCATGAGACCGCACTTTACATTAATCCATACTGCACAAACAAGCATCTTAATTCCTCTGCAATCAAAGAACAGAGGAATCAAGACAAGCTAACAAGTAGCACTTCTATTCTGTTTATTGTCCTGACTTCAGCTCATCTCAGAGATGCTCCGAGTCTGTGAAATACAAGATGCCAAAAAAAAAAAAACGCACACCGGGTATCACACAATTATTCCAACGCGTCACTCTTCAGTTTCAGCGGTTTCTTTCATTTATGTAAACGGGAATTTTTGTCATGCGGTCTCAAATTTTGCAAAATTTGCAACTTTTATCATAAAACTGAGGCTTTTGTACCAAAATCACAAATTCTTATAATTGCAAATATTGTTGTAAAAATAGCAGATTTTGCAATATGTTTTGTCATAAAATCTCAAATTTCACAAAAATTGTAACCTTTATCATGACATTTGTACTAAAATCACAATTTCTTTTATTATAAAATGACAAATAAAAAAAAAAAGGAAAGTCAAGTGCCTTTTTTTAACCAGCAAGAGTTTAATCGTACAATCACAAATGTCATGAAATTGTGACTTAAAAAAAGGCAAATTTTGTACATATCTGCTCTTCTCACATCAGTTATTCCACTTTATGATGTCAGTACTGAATCAAACTGGCAGTCGTATTAAAATTTCCTCAGAAGTGTTCTAGTTATAAGTACATGATTGTTTTTGCACGCTCTCGCAGCGGGCCAGAGTTGGCCCACGGGCTTTGAGTTGGACACGTGTCGTAGTACCATAAACCCAGGTGGTGAATAGAAATTTGCCCTCATACACTGGTCATGCATATAAAATCCAAAGCAGTTTTTTGTAAATGGTTGTATGAGTGTTTATTTGTACTGTAAAGCTGGACGTTTTAACATCAGTTAATACAAGCTGGATCCAAGGACCAACAGGTTTTCAGAATTGAGTTCAGTACAGAATAAACAAAAAATACAGTTCTTTGAATGCCCACTAGGGGCTGTCTTCAACAGTGAGTCTCTGTAGCTAGATTTGACATTCATCACGACTGTACATCAGTTAAACTCTCAGCTCATCAGGTAAAACTATAAGACAGAAATGTCTGCATCATTAGGGGTGTGGCCTTTTGACTGATGCTCAGCTGTGATTGTCATCGTTGCCTTGGTTACATACAGTAGAGATTATCACTGTCTTGACTTGACTTTTGAGTCTAACCAAAATCTGACTCTGAAATTAGAAGAAAACCTGCCAGTAAAGTCATGAAAGTTCAAAACAGCGTCTGCATACATACATGCAGGAATACGACACCTGCAGATGTGCAGAGGCAGAACGGGAGCCGACAGTCTCAAGGAGCTCATCTGTCAGGGCTCTAATTTAATTAGAAGTAGTAGACATGTGAATGTAATTATTTATTAGGGTCTAATTTTAAGATGATTATAATTATGAGATTAGTCAGATAATGATCAAAAGATCAGGGTGTCTGTTGTGATGTGGATGCTGGTGCCAAAGTTTCAAGAAGAACAAAAGAGGAGCACAGAGTAAAAGGATTAGAGAGGAGGCAAACCCAGCGACAAGAGCAGATGGGAGAGGATTGCAGGAAAGATAAAAGATAAGAAAGGCAAGCAGTGACGGGGAAGCATGGGAGACGTTTGATGTGCAAATATGCCACATAGCCGGTGATGATTTCTTTTTCAGGCATTCGGGTAAATATCAGCAGTATTGGTTCAGATTCATGATAATATTCAGATAAAGTGTCAGCAGATATCATTTACATGCTGAGATTGGATTAAGCTCATCATCCTTTGTTCCTCTTAGCTGTTGTCATCGGCAACAAGAACATCTGAGATGCAGCTAAATTCAGTTTCTCAGAGGATGAGAATCTCATGGGGAGATGAAGATCGCATGTCTTCTAAATTAAAACTAATCTAGTATGAAATTTAAAAAAAAACATATTAAAGCCTGATTACCAGAAACTGCAAGCAATCATGTGAGTGCTGTTGAAGGAAAACACAAGGTGGCTTTAAGAAAGATTTCTTGAAGTGATGCTGCAAGTTTGCTGCCAGGAAGGAATGACTAACAATCTGACTTTGAACCATCTCTTAGCTGGAGAGGCTTTGTCATACTCGTGTAAAACTCTTGACTTGATTTAATTAGATCATTTAGTTTCGTGTCCAGAAGGAACGGCATATGGTCCTGCACTTACCCCCCCCACTTCCACTCACATGAAGCAGCGCTGTTCTATTTTCAGGTTCCCAAAGTATCAGCTTTGAAGCTGCAGGCTTCTCCTCCACACTTTGGTGCTCCCCTGTAGAGAGACGGAGGTCAAAGAGACCCAAACAACAGCCAAGGACGGGCCCAAATTAAAAGCATTAATTACTTTAACCGACTCAGTGTGTCTCTTTTTCCTCTTGATGTCATTCAAGGGAGGCAAACAAGGAGAAAGTAAATTATTCACTGCCTTTCTGCCGTCTTTGGTATCAAACTGTAAATGTGATGTGGTACAAAAACTTGGCAGCAGACGCATCTGATTTTAATTCAAAGGCATTGTTTTCTGAGAACAGTAACGGTTAAAAAACAGGAAAATGTAAAATAAAATAAAAAAATAAAGCAAAAACACAATGGAGGACCGCATTACTCAGAAGGAAAGGAAATAGACTGGTGCTGTATTTGTGCTGGCTCCATCCAGGAAACCAAATATTTATTTACTTTGGAAGAAGATGGAGCAGAAAAATAAAACTACATCTCTCTGGAAATATATTTATGGCATTTTTCTTATCTCATTCTCTCTGGAGACTGAGTCACCAGAGTGCAGCGTGCCAATGAGGAAGGCTTGGTGGTGGATTCCAGAGAAAAGATATCTTTCATGGCTTGACATTTGGAGAAAGAAAGTTGAAAAGAAAATAAAATAAAAGCTCTATTAAATATCGTGAAGAAGGTCAATGAACACAGAGACCAATAGTGTTTACTCTGATTCTAAAGGGACATTTTAATTTATGGTTTCTGGTAACTGTTGAGAAACAGCTTTTTCTAAATTAGTTTATGATTCTGCTTTTTTCTTTTTCCTCCTCTCCTTTACTTTCATTCCTTCACATGCAGGCGTCCTAGCAACACAACGAAGACGCATTAGCAAAAACAGCACATCCAGTTCAGAATCTGGACGCTTTTATTGCTTTGCCCTCATACATTAACATGATTAACAAAGCAGTCAAGATGGGATTAAACAGAAGAAGTCTCACAAAAAAACATGAAAAAAACAAAAAAAACAAAAAGCAAGTATTTACGCAAGTAATTACGGCAACTTTAAAGTGCTCATGACACGATTTTGACTCCATGTAATTTTGCAATTCAATAACAAAGCATGACAATATAGGTGGTTCTGCGCAGTTATAAATGAGTCAGGCTTGTTGTCGCACGTCTATCCGACGTTGAAAAGAGCGCCGTGGCATCAGTTGGGTCAGTGGCGGGAAAAAAACCCCCCACACCATGTCAGCGGCAGAACAATTCTAACCATTCTACACTCATGATGGAAGGGGTTGAAAACACAGATGATCACTTTGATATTAACTTTTTCTTTTTATCAAAGATGCATGCACAAACATCAAGTTGTATGTTTAAAAGTCAAGAAAGTGAATACAGTCATTGGCGGCCCCTGAAATGCATGGCCAGCGCTGCAAATGAACAGTTATTGAATGGTCATACATACATAATTCTCGTAGACATGCTATTTACTGCCATTAACCAGGCTACCAGCTGCCCACCGCTGTATAGCCATATAGGATTTACTGTATGTATTTATGTATTAGCAATTAGAAGATCAACACTTACATGGTTGCAGTGCAGCTTTAAGCAGTTAGCATTGATCTGTGATGATGGACACATCTTTTGAAGTGGCCAGGGAAGCCCTGGTGCTGGTTTAGGATATGATGGACCACAGACTTCCACTCGTCCGCCACCAGCTCACCATCCTACGGAGGCGAAGACACAACGGACCAGCAGAGGTGGTTGATGATGCTGGCAAGCCTTCTCGCTCTTATGTCATTTCCGCCTCCTTCCTCATTCAGTGAGCGACGCCACAGTACAGTCAAATTTGCCCGAATGGCTGTTTTTTTTTTGTTTTTTTTTTCTTGCTTATAACGATGTAGTGCAGGCGCACTTGTAATTATTATATAGCTCATCAGGAATGATTTTTTTGGTTCATAAAACATGGCAAAAAAATGTCAAAATGGTGTCATGAGCACTTTAAGGGAAGTATCTCGCTTTTCTCATATGTGGACAAAGTGGGGAAACCATAATTTGTTAAAAATATATACGCCCAGCTCTCTTCGTATTTACACCATGGACAGGTGGACAGACCATCACAGGACTGGACAACCACACACACTCATACTCATTCATAAGGGCAATTTAGAATTATCAATGAACCGGATTCGGATGTTCTTGAACATTTTTTTTCTCAGAAGATGTTTTTTTTTCGTGTGAGTGAGAGCAAATGTGTCCTTCACCAGCTCTCTTTCACAGTCTGATCTAAAATATCCTACTTACACCTGACACCCTTCTGTCAGAGGACTAAAATCACCAATAGTAGAAATGAATAAGTAAAGGACAGGACAGACAAAGAGACAAGACAGCGATGGTGTGGTGAAATAAGGTGTATGTCGGTGAATGTGCAGCGGACTGTGTTTCAATAAAAAGTCAAACATGCAAACGTAAGATAAACAGATGTTCAGGCTGCTGAATTTACCACTGAAGAACAGTCACTACCTTTGACTTCCAAAAGGCTTGATTTGAGTTTAGAGCCATTATCCATTTGGACAGTGAAGCACCGTCAGTTTTGTAGCATTTGGCTGAATGTGAGCAGAGTATAACCTTTATACAGCAGTAAACATCCTCAATAAACACCACTGAGCAGCCATACATGCCCATACCATGATACCGCCTCCCCTTTGACACGCAATGTGGTATGTTTTGGATTGAGAGGCGTTATCTTGGTTTCATTACTGATTCTAGCACATGCGAGGCTTTTTCAGACATTTTCCGAAAAGTTTTATAAGTTTTCGCTGTTCTTCAGTGTCACCAGTGGTTTGCTATTTGTTGTATCCCACTATATTTACATTCACTTAAACTTTTTGCCATTTCCCTTATTGATTTCTTCCCCCCCTTCAGCCTAATAATGGCCTCCTTCCTTTGCACCGAGATCTCCTTGGACTTCATATTGGTGGCTCCAGTCAAACAACTGCCAAAGACCAAGTCAATACCTGACATCAACTCCAGACCTGTTATCTGCTTCATTACTCTTGATGTAACAAGGGAATGAGCTGTACTTTCAGAGTCCTCTGGACACAAATGTTGGAGGTACTTTGCATAAAATGGCTTTAATTCCTAAATGGTTATGTGCAACCCCTTAAATTAAAGCACTTTGATCACATTGTAATTGTTTTATTTTGAACCCACAGTGGTTGTGTATAAAAAACAAAAAAAATCACTTAAGCTCCGATGTTGAACAAGCACTTGTAGACATAACTGTAATTATTATTACGTAAGTGTGAGGATCATTAACCTAGGAGCATGTGAATTCCTCCATCTTTTTTCAGCTTGGAAAGTGTGTCAGCACTCCATCATGGTCTGTCCAGCACATTTGAATGAATCCAGTGATGAAAATCATTTCAGTGTCTGAGCACTCAGATGAATATTTTATGATGCTGTCGAAAGCTAAATGACAACATCATCATGTCATACTTTTTTCATGTGCTTTTACCTCCGTTTATGTCATTTACAGAATGACAAAATATCAAAATCAAGGCTAAATGATTTGTGGAAAAAAAAAAAACTATTATTTTGTACAATAAATACATCAA
>JBAMYA010000004.1:3731558-3784220 GCA_037176975.1 Arrhamphus sclerolepis
GGAACTTCTTTTCCTCCCCGAAAAACCCCCAACCCCCCACCCCCCCCCCCCTCTCCCTTCTTTTTTTTCTTTTTCTCTTTTCTCTTCCCTCCCCCCTCCTCCCCCTCCTCAACCCACCTCCCTCCCCCAACAACATGCACACATAACAGTAGAGTAATATTTTATTTTCTTTCTTAGTACGGCTGTGGGATGCTTTTCGGCACATCTTGCCACCCTACTGCCTCAAGTCTGCTGCTCCTAAATAGAGAGACAGATAATGAGAGCTGTGGAGCAGCTGTGACCGTTGGCCCCTCCTAGGCCCAGTTCCCTGAACCACTGCTCCCCCCCCTGCAGCTGTGCATCAACCGCACCCCACCACCACCGTCCAGTGATCCAGATCTGTCTAACAATAGTGTACTGTAGGAAAACATGCCAAAGGTGTGATTCTGCATAAAAGTGTGCATCAATAGTGGCATCTGCAAATTACACTTTTAAACAGTTTGAGTCTTAGTCAAGCAAAATTTAAAAGAACGACAATATTCAGCAACGTAGAAGTGAACTTAAGGACTAATGATGTTAAAGTATAAAACAAAAAATGGTAATGTTAATTGCCGATTTATTACAAAAGATAGGATATTATGGATGCTAATATTAAATACTAATACTGCAAAATTTTAATATTTTGGCCACTTGATAGTTTATACATAAAGAGAGTCATCCTGGCATTCACATTCAGCTTCCCTGGCAGGAGTGGGCCCCTCGACAAATTCTGTTCACACATGCTTGAAAAAAAAAACCTGAGAGAAACTGTGAGATGTTCATTTGTTCTCCCCAGACACCAAACTGATGACACCTGATGTCATCAGTCCCAATCCACAGGGACCCCTCCCCAGCAACCCACAGGGCCCATGGTAACCAGGTACTAGATGCCTTAAGAGAGTCTCAGATGCTCTTTTTGTTTTTTTCCCCAGATCTGGCTGGGCAAAACCCTTTTTCAGAACAAAATGATCAAACATTGCAAACATTAATTCTACTGGAATATTATCCTTAAAAGGAGTTTTGGTTCTGAGCGAGTTGTTCTGAACATTGTGTGGTTTCACTTTGTGTCCAGAGATCAACAGATGGAGGCTTTTCTGTGACGGATGTTGTGAGGGGCAGCGAGTGCTCGATGGTCTGGCACCATAAAACATTTTTAATGCACGCAGTTCAGAAATTAAAAAGTCTTCAATCCAAAACGTCTCATTCTGTGAACTTTCCTAAATGTAAAGTGTTACCCGTTGAAATTCAGAAGACTTTGTGATAATGAAAATTGTTGCTCTTAGGTGCAAGACTCCTGGCTGATTCATGCAAGTTTTTACACTTTTATACTAAAATCAGCCTCTAATTAAAATGACCTGTGTTAATTATGGCCGTTTAATGTCGACTTTTAAAAGTAAACGTAATTAAACTAATTGTGGATAAAAGATTATACTATAAATATATGTGTGTATATATAAATATATATATATATATATATATATATATATATATATATGTATATTTAAATTCATTTTCAAATATTCTCACAGATGTAGACTGATAAAATTGCCAGAAATGTAAAAGAAACAGGACGAGACGCGCATAACTGGACTGCAACATTTTTTTGTCCTGTAATGCCAAAATCTGCTACCAGATGGCGGCAGAGTCACGCAAATGAAAAGCTCAGTCACTCTAGAAACTGAAATCCATCCATATTAATATTAGGCTACGTTGCCATCTACTTGTATTTTGTGCAAATTTCTGATTTCTTTTTGACGTCTGGGCTCTACAGTTGTGCATCTGAGCAACTGTTAGAGTAAAAAAAAAAGGCTTGTTTTCAATCTGTTTCCATGCAGAAGGCAGCGCGAGCTTATAGTTCATTATCTTTTTTTTTTTTTTTTAATAATAATAATTTATCGAGGTTCCTCAGGGGTCACTGTCGGCCAGTGGCTCACTCTAAACACCGGCCATTAGTATGAACTAGCCACAACCCGGCTGACATCATCGCGTCTGGCTCTGCACAGATCCGTGATACCTCCTCCTCCTCCCTCCTCCTTCTCCTCCTCTTCCTCCTCCTCCTCCTCGCATCCACTTGGAAGCGCCTGCGTGCGTGAAGTCAGTGGCACTTCATCACTGAGCGCACCAAGGCAGGAGGCGGACCGTCGGGCGTGGAGCAGATAGTATCAGCAGTTGGAGAGGCAGTAGTGAGCGGGACAGAGAGAACAGAAGACACACAGAGAACAATAAGAGCAGGATTCTTTTCTTTTCTTTGGTCCTCCATTGGGTCAATCCCTGCCCTGCAGTTCCGTCTCGATTCCGTCCTTTCTCGTTTCGGTCTCCTTCATCGCGTCCGAGCCGCCTGCAGGCGCTTCCTCTGGAGATGTGCACCAACATACGAGCCGAGCCGGAGTCCCGGTCCAAACGTCAAGATGCTCCTGGCACCGCGACTCCTGCTTTCTCTGCGGAGTGTGTAGAATAATGAAGAAGGATTAAATCAAGTCCGAGCAGAGCGCAGAGATGTCGGTGCCTTTGCTGAAGATCGGGGTCGTGCTGAGCACCATGGCGATGATCACCAACTGGATGTCGCAGACCCTCCCCTCTCTGGTGGGGCTCAACACCACCAGGCTCACCGCGGCGCAGGGAGGGTACCCAGACCGGAGCACGGGAGTAAGTTTCACGGGGTTCCTTTGGATACTTTGGCCTTTTTATGACTCTGTCTGCAGTAATTTGAACCTCTGACATTAAATAACGTAGTTGATCGTTTAGACCTGAGCTTCTGTCATGCGCCTGCATCTGTAGAAGACTTGGAGGCGCATCTCAGATTCCTCATCTTGGGTTTGATGCTTCCTGCACCGAACATGGAAAGTTGGTTATTTTTCTCAGGTATCCATATAAATAAATATAGATTTGAAGCGCTAAATTAGGAGTATTGACAGGTGAAAGCGCTCTCATATTCACCCTGTTCGGCTTTCCTTTTACTGTGTATGTGTAAGAGAGAGAGAGAGAGAGAGAGAGAGAGAGAGAGAGAGAGAGAGAGAGAGAAAGAGAGAGAGAGAGAATGAAGGAGGCGCTCAAAGACAAGGCTGGAGATTTCCGTGCCTCCTGTGCGCTCTTGTCAAATAAAAGGCAGCGAAGGACTTTAAACTGAAAGCAGAGGATGCAGTGAAAAGTGTGTGATGATTTGAAGAAGTTTTCTGGCATTTATGTCCCAATTACTTCAGCAGCACAGAACACACAGGTTCTCTGGAGGAACTGTCTTTGTCTTGCCAGCACATTTATCCGTAGAAAAGCCAGCTGACACAGAATTGCTATCATTGCTCCTTTCTTTTTATTTGGTGAAGTCACTCCTTGTCACTAATTGAAGTAATCAGCAGGTCTGTCGAGGCTTTTTTTTTTTTTGGCACTGATACAACAATGACCCTCCATTCAAAGTCATCTCTCCTCACTCTTATCTGATTGGCTGGTTTGTGAATTGAGCAGTCTTAAGGAATAAAAAATAAAAAAATAAAAATACATAGATCTTGACGTCATACTCCTCACAAAGAGCTTTCACATTACACACACGTCCACACCTACTGATTAAAGGGAATAGCTTCAGCTGTTTTCATAGGTTGACTTTTTTTCTGTGTGGCTTTAAAATTGACAGTATTGGGGGTATAAAAGGGTGGCGCTTGGACATCTGTGATGCTCTGGCTGGTATTTTATTGTATGGGAATTATTCTGCTATTTTAAATACAATGCCCAGCTCAGTTTTTTTTTTCCTTTTCTGTTTGCACCTTTGTCCACTTCTTTGCATTCAGGTGTTGCCAGCAAACCCAGAGGAGTCGTGGCAGGTGTACAGTTCCGCCCAGGATAGCGAGGGGAGGTGTGTCTGCACTGTGGTGGCGCCACAGCAGTCCATGTGCTCACGGGACGCACGCACCAAACAACTGAGGCAGCTGTTGGAGAAGGTAATTATGGGTTAACTACAGTGCAACAGCAATCAATGCAAAGCAATGCCCACGGCATCTTTTTTTCCCCTCCTTTCCCCCCCATTGGCATATAAAACTGTGCACAGAGATGGCGGTTTAATCTTGTTTTGGCCACCCAATCACCTTTTTGCCCGCTGGAAAAGTGTAGAAAACATGCTCTAATGAGCTCCCTGGAAACCTGATGCATCATGGGAGGTGATTGCACACTGACTTGGTTTCCGTTGCGCTTCGTGCACCCAAAGCAACATGTTGCATGTGATGCAATCCAGCTCAATACCCAGACTGGGAGCTAAGACTGACACGTTTGCACAAATGTAGCACGTTTATGAACAACTATGCTTTATGCAAATCCAAGATAATCCAAAAAAAAAAAAAGCAGATTAGCTGATTCGCATGAGTGTTAGAGCATACACACAGACAGATCTCTCCTGAATAACAAGAAGATGACTGAAGGCTTTTGTGGAACAGAAAACAAATACATGCAGTGTGCGTTCCACGCTCGTCCATGAGTCCGAGGCCCCTGACTAGTTGGCCTGATATCAAACTTTAGTGATTCACTGCGAAATGAATGCCAAGAGAAAGCAACATATTGAAAGCCTGTTACATTTTCTCAACAAGTAAAACCTGAATTACGATGTGTGAGAAAGAAAAGAAAAACAAGAGAGAGAGAGCTGTTCATTTATTCAGACTAATGTATATTAATGGCATCCCAGGTCCAGAACATGACCCAGTCCATCCAGGTTCTGGACCAGCGCACCCAGAGAGACCTGCAGTATGTAGAGAAGATGGAGGTCCAGCTCCGAGGTCTGGAGACCAAGTTCAGGCAGGTGGAGGAGAACCACAAGCAGAACATTGCCAAGCAATACAAGGTCAGTTCTTCTGCCATTCATCTGAGCATCATCCCTTCATCTCCTGCTGCTCTGTAGCTCATCACTAACAACCCAACCTCATTTTGTGTTTATGTGCTTCAACTGTGGAGAGGCTGAACAGCTGCCTAAACCACAATATTCCATATAAATACATCCATAATGCATGCGTTCATAAGGAAGTCAAATAGTTTCATGAAGTCAGCTGTCACCACAATGATGTTTTATTATACGATCAATACTCTAATGTATTAGCCTAATTCTTTAATATTAGACATTCACCTCAAGAGGAAGGATATTTTATATTTAAAGGAGAGATGGAACGACATTAATATCTTAACTGCAGTTGGCCCGCCTGTCTAAACTGGGCGCAGCAGGTGTGATAACATATTCAAAGAAACCTCTTTAAATTAGTTGTTTTAGTGCCTTTGAGTGTTGCCTTTTTGATGTAGCTCCAAATATTACATTTTATCAAATTACTGAGTACTCGTTTTTAATTTGGCTGAAAACCAAAAAGTTCCCAAAGTGGTGCTGCTGTTTTCGGCTCTGCAATTAAATCAGTTTTGTTAAAGTTGATATAATTTCTCTTGATAAACAACTCTTCATTCAGGCATCATTATGCCAGAGAAGAAGAGGAACACGCCACAAAACAGCATAACTTAAAAACTTACTTACAGTACTGAAAAATACACATTTTTTTCTTAATTTGATTCAAATATATTTATGCAGATGATGGTAAATTTTTCATATGATAATTCCCAGTATCATATCATTATAACAGAAAGGATGATCGCCATTATGATTGTTACATTATGATTGCAACAGACACGAAAAGTATAATTGGAAATTAGGGAAATGTGTACATCTAATGTTGATTGTGATTACCACATCATGTTACTTCATGAAAGATCTTTTCACATTAGACAGTTTGTTGACAACTCTATCATTTCAGTTGGTTTTAAATGCATTCATACTCACACCCTAAAGCAGCACTGTGGAAGAAATATATAATTTCTCTGGGGTGCCCCCTACAGTTCGTATGCGGTCCTGCAAGTTGTCACAAATTAAATTGTACCTACAGATGGTGGTACATGTACAACTAGCAAAGAAAGCCTGTAGCCTACAGAATCGACCAGAGATGCGATGGGTCAGGTTTCAGCGCAGCAACATAGTTAACTCTACTCCAGCCTACATGCTGTCTCTCCATCAATGTAGTTTCTGCAAAAAGCACTGCACACAACTCTTAATAGTATCCTAAAACAACAAGAACTAAAACACAAAATTAAAAAAAACATTATCTGATTAACAAGTACAAGTACATGGACAGTTTTACAGATGTGGTGCTGACAGATAAAGAACAAATAAATTTAGTTCACAAACTTTAGAACCAACTGACACAAAATGAAACTTGCATAGCTTGAACACAGAGACAAAAAAAGAAACAAACAAGCAAAAAGAAATTGCAGAACATATTGTGCGCATCAAGCTAGGTACTAACAATAAAACGCTGGCTGTGTTTCAAATAGCATACTTTCATGAATAAACTCAAACAGGGTATAATATGTACACTGTGTACTTATTTGCGCAGAGTTCTGCTTCTATATATAAGTGCCATTGTGCTCTTACTGGAAGTGACAGGGCAACTTGTCCTTTTTAGCCACTTTACCCAATTTACCGCATGAAACCACCAAGGTTTGACTTCAGGGCAATTGTAAATTCCAAACAAAACCCTCTTTTATGAGGGTTTAAAGCTGAGCTGTGGTTGATGCTGAAGACGGATTGTCGTCCTCTTTTTAAATGAAAAATTTGTGTCCCACCACTTCTCCCACGTCAACAAGATGTTGACGTCAAGTGTGCAAAGTGTGCAGTCATTCACAATGACCCGCTGACTTCCACTTGTTCTCATTTCAGTTTTACCAGCATTCTTTTCAGATACTGATAGCAAGTGGTCTAGTAGGTCAACTCTGAAGGGTCCAAGGCCCAATGTTGCTTTACCAGAAGACCCAGATACTGCGAAAAGTAGAGGGTGATAAACTAGAGGTAGCCCAGCTGGTGTGCTCGGGTTAGCTCTGGTGAGGCTAACCCAAAACTGGTCTCTTAGTGAGTTAACAGCACAACAATCCATTTTTATTTCAAAGATAATATGACCATGCTCTGTTAGGTTTTTTATTCACCAACCAGAAGTCAAGTCAGTGATAACCACCGAGCACTTTGGCTATACCAGCTGTCAGTCAGACTATGTCCCTAATTATGCATAAAAAACAAGACAACACAGTGCTGTTTTTAAAACATTTTGCTTGCTTCGATACGTCTATGTGCTGTTGTCATTTGTGCATGATCAGATGTTCCATGTCCAGTGCATGTGTGCAATTTACTGTAACGAGTGCAGTGTTCGAAGTGTGCGTGCCTTTGTGTGTCTGTTAGCCAGGTTAGCAAGCGCGAGCCCCTGTCAACAGTTTGTCATTTTCTTGCTTGCAGGGCTAACTTTAAGACATGTAAAGAGAGCCACAGGGAAGAAGAGGCAGGTCATTTCCAGATTCCCCTGAACTGGGCCACAGTATTGAGAGTTTTTTTTTTTTTTTTGGGTGTCAAACAGTTAATTTACCCTTAGCACCATTAAGACTAAGAATCCCCACCCTTTTCCCAAACCGACCCACCACTGATCTCTTCCTGCATGTTTCTGCTGTCAAAGTTTTCCATCTAAAAGCTTTTTCCAAGCGTAAATACAGTACATTATTATTATTATTATCATTATTATAATTATTATTATCATTATTATTATTATTAATTGTTGTTATTCATTTTATTTTCCTTTGGCTTTTGTCTATGCATATTTGGTTACTAAACAAATCTCTACGTAAAACTATAGACGTAAAAATTCGAGACACTTTGTTGTGTGTGACATGTAAAAGCATGTAACCCTTAATACGATGTTGCATTTTAAACGATGATGACCAATAAAGAGCTTTCCCAATTGTTGTCGGTGTTCCGAGGGCTTGCTTTTTAACGGCCGCTCTGCCGGGACGGAGCCACCTGCTCTGCTCGTCCAGCTGGTGGAGAAAATTCTCCGGGTTTGTTTGCTCAGACACACACTTGCACAGAGGGAAAAAAAAAAAAAAATACAAAAAAAAGGCACACAGCTGTTAACACATGCATATAAAAATACACCTAACACGCGCACAAATAGTGAGAAGTCAGGATAGAGTTAGAGTAGTCAGGCTCAGACAGGTGTTTTTATTTTTCCTTTCTTTTCCTTTATGGACAGCGGGTCTCCCTTTGTCGCGCATGACACTCAACCGAGCTTATTCTAATCCTTTCAGGCCATTAAAGCGAAAATGGAGGAGCTTAGACCGTTGATACCAGTGTTGGAGGAGTACAAAGCCGATGCCAAATTGGTATTGCAATTTAAGGAGGAGGTCCAGAATCTGACGTCAGTTCTAAGCGAACTACAGGAGGAGATGGGGGCCTATGACTACGAGGAGCTCCACAACAGAGTGTCAAATCTTGAGGAGAGACTCCGAGCATGCATGCAAAAATTAGGTAGGCACAGAAAGTTGTTGACACACACTTTGCCTCAAACACGTGCATGCAGAAACACAGAAGCAGTGATGTCATGACCGGACGAAAACAGGCATATTTACACGATGCAGATTATAACAGGAACATCCCGCGTGGCTTTGATGCAACTTTGCCAAATAATCCTGCACAAAGTGGCCTTCTGATGGGGTGTTTAATTGGTTTACTTTTACTATGTGAAAATAATGTAATAATAGAGTCCTTTGGAAGATTATGCATGAAAGCCAACTCTTGGGTGAAATTGCAATCAGGTCTAGAGCTTCAGATAATTCTTTCTGCAAACCATTACCAATTTTTACACAATTATGTAAAAGCATTTCATGGAAATAGAAACTCTGGGTTCCAAATGAGGTTTTCCAGGATGTTCAGGAGTAATTGGCTTCTTTGAGAAGGGAAAAGCCTCCTTTGCTGCAAATATGAGGCTTTATAAATCTTTTAGGTGCCGACCTTGAATCTAAGAAAAGAAAAAAAACAAAAATCTAATTTTGATTTTAAAAGGAGATAACTTTCTCAAACCGCTTTAATGAAATGTGGTCAAACATACCATAGAGATAGCACAGAGAAAAAAACTAAACAAAAACAACAACAACAAAATCCCTCTTTAAGACCATGTCTTCAGAGCTCTGTTGACAGCAGCCAAAGATTGTATAAAAAGAACTGAACAAACTCCTTTTACATCCCAGCAAAGCTAGTGAACAAAATGTTAATAGCCTGATTAATCTTTTAGGTTGCAAATATCTTAATTTGTACTGCAAAGGTGTGAGCTTTTAGCCACTTGTGGAGCTAACGCCAGCCCAAACCCCCCGCTCACGCATACGTAGAGGTTGAATGTCGTGACGTAAAGTGTTACTGACCTAAAGCTCTGTAATTTAAAAAAAGAAAAAAGTAATGACGTTAGGTCATTTCATAAAATTAGCAGGAGAATTTTAAGCGTCAGCCAATCATATTGCAGCAAAACAGCTAACGCTAGGTTGATGACCGTTATGTTTAATGATAATAATTGTAGTTATAGGCTATATCATGTTATTTAATTATTAAATAATTAATTAGTGGTTGGGGTATTGAATTGAACTGAATTGCACTTGCTGGTTCACTTCAAAGGAAAACTAGGAGTTCCCGCTCAAAAGCAGGACGTTTTAGGGATGAAGAGAGCCACTCAGACCTACTCAGCTCTGCTTTTCTGGGGGGTTTGATGTTTTTGAAGTGAATGTGAAAGCTTGGCTTCACCCAGTTCTGAGATACAGCAGATGCACCATGATGTAACGGCGAATGAACACGAGCATGATGAGTCTGTACAGCTCTACTCTGGTCTGTGTCTGTCATGCTGTAGTCCAGAGAAAATGACTTGGTGAAAGAAAAACCTTCAGCCTCAGACCATCCCAAACGCAGCTGGCTATGTTACGTAGCAGTTTTTATTTGAGAGTGACTTAAAACTTCCAAATAAATGCGAACAAACACAGGAAAACTGACTTCTTTAGATATTTAATAAAGTAATCAAATGTATGTTTGACTGGTGCTCTTATGGATGCACAATGAGTAAAAACAGGCTAAACATCGTTTTTCAGGAATTTCTTTAAGGAATAGTGCCCATTAAGAGTCTAAAGCTACTTTATTCACGCACATATTCAATTTAATCAACCCCAGAAATGATAATTTGTTCTAAAATAATTCTGAGAAAGTAAGTATCAAGGTTAACGTTGAGATTTATTGAATTTCAATCAATAGCAAGCCACAACCCAAACTGAAAATTGGGTGTGGTCCTGAAAAAAATCTGGGATTTCATTTTTTAAACGCCCCGTCCTAATTAAATGTAAACTTTGGCTACTTAACGGCTGATATCAAAGGACAACAAAGAAAGCAGGCTTTGCTGCTCCATCTCCTGTTGTTCTTCAGACCATCATTAAGGCATTTAGCTAAATGTTTATGTTTTAGTCCATTCCCATTCGACCACAACAGCTGCAAACTGAACTGGGTGTACAACAGGTCAGCATCTTCATAATCAGAGTAGTGTTGGTGCCAGGCAAAACCACAACAAATGCTTCACTTTTCAAATTAATAATGTATTAATGTGGTTGTAACCAGATTGTTTGTAGGATTTATGGCAAATATGCAGGAATTATCGAGTCAGTGACTTCGTCTTTGGAGTCATACCCATTCAGCTCCTGGAATTCAGCCATTTCCAGCAGTATAGAACTGAATGAGCCAAACACAGCTGGGCAGGGATGGCTTCAGAATAGCTAGTAATGCTTTGGACCAACGAGTTTTACTGCAAAACTGACAACAGTCGTTCACCAAGCCTCCTAGTCCAATGCAGGCCATTTTGGACATCTTTTATTCTAATCTAGTTGTCGCTCTGCCTACGTCATGTTCTTTATTTCTGATTGGTTGTATGCCTACTCATCGGTCGTGCACATCTTAGAAAAATAAGCAATGCATATGTTGGATGCAATATTCATTTGAATGCAAGAGGCACTAGTTTAGGTCAGTGCAACCGCTGACCACAAGTGGGCTGTCACAAAGCTCTTCTACAGTTACGACCTGTATGTACAGCCACTAGCTGTGTGTGGTGTTGGTTGTGTTGAACTATGGCGGCGGCCTGATGAAGTCACCAAACATCACAAAGAACGTACGGAAAATACTGTCCATGTTTCTTCACAATTTCCCACGTCGATAAAACGAGACAAACAAACTCCTGTCTTGACGACATTGATTTTATCGTCTAACAAAACATTTCTGGCTCTGACCACAACTAAAGCAAATGAATAACTACTTTTGTCTCAGTAGTAGTACGGAGCGAGAAACATTCTCAATGCAGCTGCTTCAGTATGCAAGCGGACGCGAATGCATAATGCATAACCAAACTGCAAGTATATCCCAGGCCTAATGGCACATTTTACTCCAACTAGGGGTGGAAATACATATTCAACATTAAAATTAGACTCATTTGTTTTGGATTGTCTTTACAACCCTATAAAATGCTTAATCAAGCATTGATGCCTTGCATTATTCCACCTTCACACATACAAATATATAACTGAGTGGCATGCACATGATGAACGCTGCAGCGCTGACGCGGATTCAGCTTGCAAGTTCATCATCACATCAGATTCGTAGCTTTGCTTTTAGCCCCTTTGCTCAGGCTTTTCACACCTCTGTCACAGCCCTCAGTGCTAATAGATGCACACCCACACGGTGACTAAGATATATTACAAGAGCAGAGACACTTCCATGCGGCACATCACGGGAATATTGTGTCCCTGTTTCAAAATTATTCAGTGTGAGATTATACCAAGAATCTGAGAAAAGCTTTGGCCACATTACCCTATGCTCCCTGAATTTAAATTCATTTTATCTTGCGAGTTGCTTACTAAGTGTCACTCTTTGTCTTTATCGAAACACACACATTTTACACCTACTGGCCTGGATCCAGAACCCCCTCTTTTTTTTTTCACTCCCAGTTCAGTGAACATGCCACTCCTCATGTCTGCGGCGAGGCTGCCAAAAAAAACGAGCGGGCAGGGACCTGTGGGACTTAACTAGAGTGTGTGTGCAAGATCAGAAGCGATAAAGGCGAGGTCACCCAGCAAGAGACCGGCTCGGGCAGAACAGAGGGTGGCTAGCCCTTTTATCATCACACGGTTGCAGGCGCACTCATGCATAGTGCAAACAAATACACTCCAGCACGCTCCCACTACCGAGATTAAACTGGCGAAGGTCACTAGCCACATTTGCATCGGAAGAACAACAGGAAAAAAAATTGGGGGGGGTTGTAGAAATTTTAGCACTGAGTAATGGACAGGAGGAGCTGATAGAAGGTGGAAAGGACAAAGTGAAGACAAGCAGGAAAAGTGAAGGAGAGTAATTAGAGTATCCGCAGAGCTGTCCTTCAAGTTGTTTGGTGCCTGAGAGACTAACAGCCGAGCGGCTGCTGGACCACAATGGCCATCGATCAAGAGGACACGGCAGCTTGCTGGGCAATAATCAAATAAATAAATCTTCCTGTGTTGTGCCCCTGCACTGTGGAGGCATGGAGAGCTTCAGGCGAATAAAGCCTCTGTACATGAAGCACTGATGAATGGAGCAGGAAGGTCATTCCTGCACATCAACACTTGTTCCATCAGCTCTGCTACTGTTGTTTTTCTCTTTCCATTTCATCTGTAAGGAACACGATCATGATATTTATTTTATTGTAAACATCCTCACCCTCAGCCTTCACTTAATTTTCCATTGTTAAAGTTAGGGTACTATGAACAAATATTGGATCATCTGAGTCTCTACCATGTCAAAGACTTTTGTAGTTCCAAGCCCATCTGTTATTCGGTGATTTGCATGGTACAGTGACATCACAGACCCAGAAAAGAACACAATTATCCAGCTTTTCCATCCAGTTTTGTAGGTTTTTACTCGACCACAGAGTTGGATAGTGAAACATGGAGTCGCATCGTATGTCTGACACTGCCCCATAAAACAAGCTACTATAAATAGTCCCATAAAAATGTTGCTGAAAAAAAGAGATTTTTTTTGTTTTGTTTTTTTATTACCAAAATATGTCACAGGCATTTCATTAAGACGTCAGGAAATGGTCACTTTTAAACTGATCATAATAGGGAGGGAAAGTGAAACACAGTGATTCTAGAGGTAGCGTTCCTAACCTGAGAGCCATCCTACTGAAAATCCCGTAGACCAGATTTTTAAAAGAATCCCACAAAAACACATTAAACTTGTACATTAAAAATATTTTTCAGTTTATATATTGGGATGAGCTACGAACTGTAAAGGTGTTGTGAGAAATTTTGTCTTCTTTTAATAAACTGAAATTTCACAAATACTGTCAGAAACGGACTACGAGACAGAGTCGCTCATATTACGTCAGCGTCCCACACAACCATTATAACCAAGGGATGACCAGAGAAGAACCATGAAGATGCTGTGTTTTGTGCCAGACTGTTACCATCAGTCAGAGACTGACGGATGTACATTTTTTACTCCGCCAACCATGCTACGCAAATCGGCATGTTGATTATACGCCGGCCACTTACTGTGGAAAGGTGGCAAATTCTGTGATGACATCATACACACAACATTTGGTCAATGTAGTCTTTTATCGGCTTATTAAAAAAAAACATTAAAAACAATTCAGATCAATGGAAAAAATTAAGTATGACCACCCGAATCGATAAAGCCGCCCAACACGCATATCATATGGAAGCCATTACCATAACCTTTAAGTGTGAACTGAAATATAAGTTTTTGAACAGAAAATCCCATTCATTTTGCTAAGGAGGATGGAACACATCCAGCAGGGGTTGGTGAGATTACTGTCCTTCAACATGTCTCTTTTAAATGGTACAGATAATGACCTAAAACAAAATCACGTCAAGTCCATTTTATTAGGTGTTGGAAGTCACTCCAAACTGGTGAAGGATCTGAAGGTTTATGATACACTGTATCACAAAACTGTGACATCACAGACCACAAACTCAACTTACTCATCTTTAGTCTCACCCAACATCAAGTTACATTGAAATTGCTGCACCTCAGGAGTTGGAAGCACAAAGCGATACCACAGCTTTCACAACAGGCACACCGTGGTTGACTACTACAAGTACTACTGCTACTTGTAGTAGTAGTAGTAGTAGTAGATACCATTTTTCCTTTCCAACACCAATTCCAATACCTGGGCTTTAGGTATTGAGCAATATTTAGTACCTATGCAATACACTAATGATAGATATTACATCAGTACAACAACAATTTACATGCAGCCCCTTCTCCACCTGTTGACTCAAAAACAAGCTGCATGTATGTACCTGTGGGTAGCTATGCAGCAAAGAAGAATTAGGATTTTGTTTCCATGGTATCAGAAGGTGCATAACAGAAATACGTGCCGATCCCGATACCTTTATTTTTGTCAGGATCAGAAAGTATTGGTATCAGCACAACTGTATTATGTAGTATATCTTTGTGGTATATTGATTGAAGGACATTAACCTTTCCCTTCAAGGAACAAAAAAAAAAAATTAAACAAAAAGACTAAATCAACTGTTTTTTTTTAGGAAATTCTAGAAAGCATTCAATCTGTATCTAAATGGTCCCACTTTGATTTAAGGGATAGTGTTTTCGTTGCATCAACTCCAGTTCCCATTAGCGTTCCACTTGCCTGTCTGTCTGATTTAGGCCAGGCAGATTCAGGCCAAAAGTGGATTAAACCATGTTAGTGTCTCCCGAATCCATCAGATCCATCAGCGTGCTCCCCCCAGCAGCCTGAAATAGTAGCGATCATCAGAAGATAGAGGCACGATTACAGAAAAGAAATAAATAAATCAGAAGCCAATGTATTAACGCAGACTCTAATCCCAGTGAGAGTTGCATAAGGGATTCAGCCCCCACTGGAAATAGTAGATGCTGCTCATGTGACCATGTGTTTGTGTCTCAGCTACAGTTGAGGTGAGATGCCCACACATTCTCTCAGGCACGACATATGCTGCACATAGACACACACAAAAACAACTTTCATTATGTAAGACAGGAATGTGGTAGTGAGACAGGTTTTAGAGAGTACCTGATAAAGAGACAAAGCAAAAATCACATCTAGATTGTATGATTACAAAGTAATATGATGGGGCTCTGATAGTGAGGTTGGACTTCCAACTAAGGAAGTAAGCAGGCGCTTACAAAGTGACAATCTGTAACATTTACATAAAAGTGTGGCTCCAATTTGACCCCGATGGCTTTCATATAGTGGTCCAAACAAGGAAGAAAAATCCCATAAACACATGTCCTTGAATACCCAAGACTGGAATTCCCGAAACAAAGGTGCGACTCGACACTGTCCGCATGAAATGTCACGTGACGCACATTGTGTGTCCGTAAATGAAAACAACAATGGAGGACGAAGCACAAAGGAAAGTTGTTTGGGTTGGTTGTTAAGTACCAACTACTTTCATCCTCTGCCCGACAATTTAGAAGTTCTTTAATCTCTTCATCTCCCCAGTCCAGCATTGCTATGTTGACAGAGGCTTAACAAAAGTAAGAAATGGCGGTTACATACACGCACAGACCGAGGGGGGCCGAGAGAAACATCACCCTCCCTGACCCACTACTCAGTTTGCATTCTTGTATTCACTTGCGTGTTTGCGTGTGTGAAACGTCATCAGTCACCGCCAAAGTACCGTTCCAGTTCAAACTCCGGACCTTGGCAGGTATGGTCGAAATTCCCAGATGTGTTGCTGCTCCAGCCGCTTCATCAAGGATGCATCCAGTGAAAAATGGCGTAGACTTGAAACATCAAAGTAGCTCAGAGCTCATTTCCCATCAGCAAGTAGAAGTAAAAAGAAGGAGGAGAAAGGTCATTCTACCAGACTTAAAAGTAACAGAGAAGTTGCAAATCAAAGACAAAGAAGAACAGATTGAATCAATTTTTCAGTTGTAAACACAATGCGCTGTTACATTTGCAGCTATTTGCCCACCAACGGCTTAGCTTCAGCATAGCTTTGACGTAGAAGCATAAATCAGGCTTAAGTAGTCGTGGGAACGAAAGTTTCATGAGAGACGACGGCTATCAGGATGTTCCCCTGAGGGAAGAGCTTCCGACCTGCTGGATGGGCAGCCTCAGAGAAGCTGAGATAAAATCCTAGCAATAGAGCTTGACGTATTTGGACATGAGCAGAACCCATATCAATCAGGACTTACCAACAACCTCCTGATCCACACCGCTCACAGTCCTGCAGCTCTGCGAGCAGTTGGACCTTGAATTAGGGGCGAAGGGACGTGTGACAGGAGCTACCAGTCAATGTCAGAATGAAGAAGAGACTACACGTTCTTAAGTATCTCGTTTGGCACAAATGAGTCTGAATGTTGGACAGTGATGATCTCATTCCTGCTGTGTCGCTAACATGTCAAAGCAGTGTTACAACTAATGGGACTAATGGAGGAGAAACATCAGAAAAGCACACTGATGAAAAGCACAAATGTGGTAAGTGATAAGCCTCAAAAGAGGTTTCCACTAGTGCTTCTTTGTGGAAAATGTTTCAGAAACATAAGAGTCCGCTGTCTTTGGAAGGTACTGGTTTTTTTGGGGGGGTGGGGGTAAAATCCTGTCTCTCATCCTGCCGGCGCTTATTAGAGGATGTATTTCAGTCAGGAGGAACACAGAGCCCGGTGTTAGTTTTGTCAAATTTACATTAACACCTCAGTCAACACTAATTAACACTGTGGCGGCTTACAAGTTTTACACGGGAACGGAATACACAGAGACGTCTTCACAAGTCCACAGAGTAAAACAGGCATTAGTATGTGTGAACTGAATAATAAGCATTTGTTGTAGAGTGCATCATGGAATTAGAAAAAGCACAGCAACAAAATGGACATGAACTCCCTCACCCTTCTGGCAAAATTATTTGAATTTAAAGTATAAGCATGTCGTTCCCTTCCAGCGCTGTTTTTAATATGTCTAGATACCCAACGGCGAGTTTCTGCAGATGTTCCCATCTCCCTTTTTTCCTTCCAGCATGCGGCAAACTGACAGGCATCAGTGAGCCCATCACCATAAAGACGTCTGGATCCAGGTTTGGCTCCTGGATGACCGACCCACTGGCCCCTGAAGGGGATACTCGGGTATGTACAAGACGCAGTCACAAGTGCTTTTTAGATACACAACTCTGTTACTCCTTTTCAGCCAACTTTAGCCAGGTGCCGTTATGATTCTGTGCTAAAGTCATTTTAGAGCTGGAACATTTTAAGAAGTGGTTTGCTTTTCTGAATGCAAATACGTATTTATTCAATGAGTTTTTCTTTTCTTTCCTTTTTCCCCCCAAAATGAATGTGCTAATATCACCTCTCTACT
This sequence comes from Arrhamphus sclerolepis, assembly GCA_037176975.1. NCBI lineage: Eukaryota > Metazoa > Chordata > Actinopteri > Beloniformes > Hemiramphidae > Arrhamphus > Arrhamphus sclerolepis. Next base: position 3,748,814 of record JBAMYA010000004.1, read on the forward strand.
TTTATCAAGGTTGTCATATCAACAGTGGGCATCTGTGAACAGTATTTGCTATGGAAACAGACATTTCCTAAACTGACCAGGATTTATACCCATTTTTTTTAGATCCATAAATGTTCAACAAGCAGACCAGAGACGACACTGGCTTCACTTTTTAAAATACAAGTAATCGAAATGTTGTTGTCTTGCCGGATTGTTATATCGTGGAGGCAGTCACAATGTTTTGGTTGGTTATGAGAATCTCTAGCTCGTAGTCCCTGAAGTAATAAAGACTAGGGGCCAAGCGGGTTTGTGGGCCAGTGTAGTACTGGTCCAGGCTCAGAAGTGGTTCTTTCTTCATGGTTCAATGTCAAAAAACAAAAGAGCTGGTTCTAAGTAAGGAAGTTATATTGAAAAGACGTTGAAATGACGACTATGTCAGGCGTCTAGACAAGGTTTTCGATTTCACTGAAGAGCCGTAACTTTTTGAGACGTTAATAATACATTTAGCACGGCATAATGGCCAAACAGAGGTGGACTTTCAATGTCTTCTTCTGGGCTAAATAAGTTCTACGATGAGCTGACCTTATTTATACTGAAAAAAAGACATCGATGGACGTCTGATGTTTCATGGTGAATCAGCACCAGATCAGCATGGAAACCACTTGGGTGGAAAAGGGCCGTAAAAAGACTGTGAAAGGTTAGAAACCAGTGGGGTCCAGATTAGCTACTAACAGCAGCTGTTTATGCCTTTTGTGATGTTTTGCAGCCATGGAGGCATGTTGTTTGGGGAAGTGACCATGTGGTATGAAGGGTACACCTTACCGTAATTTTTAATTTAATATTATCCTCACCATATATTTTGTTTTTTAGCAAGTGAGAGCAAAATTGGAAAAATAACCAAGTGCAAGTGACAGTGCAGTAATAAACTGAAACATTGGAAAATGTTTGGTCAGACGGTTCTCAAACTTATTTTTTATTTTACATAATGACATGTTTACCAAAGTGACGAATGTTCATGTCGTCATGTTGAAAAATTTAATCCAACAACACACTTCATCATCACCAATGTATTCAACTCACATCCAAAGACTATAAACCAGAGTTTTGAGTCACCAACTAAAGATTTTTCCAACATCAGGGTGATTAAGAAGTCAGTATTTACACGACTAAAACCAGATTCTTCCCACAATTAAAATGACATTAATGCCACTGGTGGTTGTTGACACCATTTTCATCATTGAACAAACCCCAATCAGCCTGACACAAGACAAAAAGACTGATTGATTTTGCAGTTTAGCATCTTACATCAAACAAATTAAATCCCAGGAGCATCCCAATAATCAAGAAAGTCTTCGACTGTCAAAGCTTGAAAAGTCTGGAAGTGTGAAAGTTCTTGTAAAATTGTTTGGTTTTAGATTTGTGAAGGCAAATGATTTTGGAGGCAGAAAATGCAGTCTTTTCTTCTTTTTTTTCACAACTTTTGTACAGTGGCCAAAAATGGCGGAGACCTGGGAATAAGAGTTTATTTCAATTCTGCTCTGGGTCTACAAAACCAATTAGTAATCAATGCAGAACTCTGAAAGTCACGTTGTAAGTTTGAGAGCGCTCAGCAGCATGCAAGACAACGTCTGCATAAATATACAGGCAGAGTTTCTTCTTGAATGAACTGTTTGACAGTGTGGTCTGCATATCATTTTGTATGAGCAAGCTAGGGCCCCCTTGTTTAAACTAAAATATTATAAAGAGAACACCTGAGAGGTGAGCTATCATTGATTTAAGCAGACATTTCTATTCCACTGCCTTTAATCTCTTGGTTTCTTTACATTTTTTCTGTGTAGCCATTTTTAAAGACTAATCTCAGCTGCACATTGAGCCAGTTATCAGAGGGGCTTCAGCAGGATCAGTCCCACTGAGGACGAGGAGGTGTTAGTAGATCTGAGATGGACACCACCACTGGGGCCAGCAGGAAGCTGCATAAAAGCAGCTGAGGCAGGCCTTTTATGTAAAATGACAGGCATTATCCCCACGGGGGCCCGAGGCTTGCCACCCTGCGGCTGTCATCAGGACTGTTTGTATTCAGAAACTTCATTTGCCTCCTGAAGACATCTCGGGGCTAATTTAATTGGGGTGCCTGTTGATGGTGTGATTTGATTTATTCTCCTTGTGAACTGTGTACTACGTGGTGCTACTCACAGGGGCCTGCTGACTCATCATGAGATCCTGTGCTTTTTTTCTAATTTCTCTCTCTCCTTTGTTTAGGTCTGGTACATGGATGGTTACCATAACAACCGCTTTGTGCGGGAGTACAAGTCTATGCATGACTTCATGACGTCAGATAACTTCACCTCCCACCGGCTGCCCCACCCGTGGTCGGGAACAGGTCAGGTGGTCTACAACGGCTCCATCTACTTCAACAAGTTCCAGAGCCACGTCATCATCAAGTTCGACTTCCGCACCTCCTCGATCAGCAAGTCCCGGCAGCTCGACTACGCCGGTTTTAACAACGCGTATCACTACGCCTGGGGCGGTCATTCCGATATTGACCTGATGGTGGACGAGGGGGGCCTGTGGGCCGTCTACGCCACCAACCAGAATGCCGGCAATATCGTCATCAGCAAGCTGAACCCCAACACTCTGCAGATCATCAAGAGCTGGACCACCAACCACCCAAAAAGGAGTGCCGGGGAGTCTTTTATGATCTGTGGCACGCTCTACGTCACCAACGGCTACTCAGGAGGCACCAAGGTCTACTACGCCTACTCCACTAACTCCTCTACTTATGAGTACATTGATATTGCCTTCCAAAATAAGTACTCGCATATCTCCATGCTGGACTACAACCCGCGTGACCGTGCCCTCTATGCTTGGAACAATGGCCACCAAATCCTCTATAACGTGACACTGTTTCACGTGATCCGTTCAGAGGAGCTGTAATGGAGACGGGCTTGAGACATAAATGCATATTGTCTGTGTTGAAATCTCACTATATTCAAAATTATATCTACGACATAAAAGACTGTGGCAAGACAATTTATAAAATGAAATTACTACCGAGAGACTGCAACATTATTGAATGCAAACTGGATTGAATGTGCATATGAAAAACAAACAAAAAAAAACATTAAAATCAAAAGGGTTTCATTCCAAAATGCCATATTTATTATATTACATATATATATAAAAAAAACCTATATCGGTTAATGTTATAAAATCTGCGTGGATTGTAAGTAAAACAGTTATTTTGTAAATAAAAGGTGTCAATATGACTTTAACAGTTAGTCTTATTAGACTTTATTTTGATAGTTTCCATGATTTTATTTTGGAATGAAACTCTTTAGCCGTTTGCTGTTTAGAAAATGATTGTAAAAGTAGAATATATATATACATATATATATATATCAGACTTAAAAGAGTAAGAACAGATGCCAAAAAAAAAAGAAGAAAACTATCATCACGCCTTTTTTTTATATAATGGAATATCAACCTAAGCTCATTCCTGCGGCTCCAGCTCTTCTGCAGATATCCTCCCTGGTGAACTCTTCATGTGGTCGTTGGGGGTCCAGAAATGAAGACTGTTAATAATAAACTGTTGGACCCCCCATGTCGCATGGACAATAATGGGGGGAGGGGGGTGTCAGTCTGGTCAGGAGACCTGGTAAGCAGTCTGTCATATCGTTTTTAATCAAATACAGTAGCAAATTCAAAGTCTGTAGAGAAACAACAATAACAAATCCACGAAAAGACCTGAAGGCACTGACTGTTGATAGTGCAGTTTTGTTTTATTATCTTTTCTTCTTTTTTTTTTAATCTAATTTTCCTGTGTTGGTGACTACATGTGAAATTGGCTTTCTTTGCATGAGTGTTTTCAATCCCTCCAGTCTGCTCTTCTGAATGTATTTTGCTGTATATTATTTGAGAAAAAAGAAGAAAAAAAAAAGGTCAGGTGGATGGGAGGAAAAGAGCACCTCTGGGATTTGAGGATTTGCAAGTATATTTACTTTCTCCCTGCTTCTTTCAATTTACTTTTGTTTTGTTTACTTCTATTTCTTTTCAGTCATTTGATTTTTCAAATGTTCTTGTATCACTGTAACTGTTGGCACCGGTTTTGCCTCTCTATACATGTCTATCTAAGTCACATCTCAGAAGAGAAAAAAAACAAACAAAAGAACGAGAATGTATGAAGTATTGTATCCTGGATAAGGGAACATCGTTTCTTTTATCTTCCAGTCACATCATGCGCCTCAAGTGGGGACTGTTTTTTTTTTTTGTTTTGTATTTTTTAGAGGATAACCCCGTCTCATGTCATGTCTCCCCACACTGCTAGTGAAGGATAACGTTGTTTAAATGTATACATTTTGCCGAGAACAGAAGCTTTTCACTCTTTTTGCGCTTTGCTGACTATGTGTTGTATCTGAAATGAGATAGTTAACGATTCGTGTCAATAAAACAGAGAAATCTGACTCTGAGATTGTTGCCTTTATGAGCGACAAGCCACCATGTGACAGCCGTCTTAGTCCATCATGTTTAAAGTTTAAAAGTTTTAGAAGACGTTAGACGTTATCTTTTCATTTTAACTTTGTTCGGTGAGATAGAAATGTCCAGTCATACCGCTCAGGAAGGAGACACGTTCTGTGTCCCAGAGATAAATGTACTTTGGTATGAAATGTGATTATCAATTCCAGAACAAAAGAAAAACACCTTGTGAAGGTGTTAGCTGAAGCTGGCAAGAGAAAGAAGATGTCATTACACCAAAAGCGGAATATATATATATATTTAAAAAAAAAGCCATATTACAGTTTTTAAATTCACACAGGGACAAAGTTCTCAGTTTGTGGAGACATGTCCTGTGGTCTGAAGACACTAAAATTGAACTGCATGGCCGAAATGACCATCGTTGTACCTGGAGGAAGTCTGCAAGCCCGAGAACACCATCCCAACGTTGAAGTACGGGGGTGGCAGCATCATGTTGTGGGGGTGTTGTGCTGGAGGAGGGCCTGGTGAACTTTACAAAATAGTTGACATCATGAGGAAAGAACATGATGTAGAAATTTTGAACCAGCATCTCAAAAAAATCAGCCAGAACAACGTTAAACCTTGAACAAAGATGGGTCTTCCAAATGGACAGTGAACCTAAATATTCTGCCAAATCAGGTACAAGGTGGCTTAAGGACAGTAAAGTTAATATTTTGGAGTGGCCACCACAAAGCCCTCATCTCAATCCTATAGAAAATATATGGGCAGAGCTGAAAAGGCATGTACAAGCAAGACGGCGTACAAACATGACTCTATTCCACCAGTTCTGTCAGGAGGAATCGGCCAAAATGAGTGAACAGGAAAAGGTTAAAACCTCTTGTTTGCTTGAATATATTCAGGTTTTAATGGATGTGAAACACACAATTCTAACTAAAACAACCCCTGGAAGTGACTTCTGTTCACTTTTCAGCTCTATAATGTCCCCTTCTTGCTCACACAGTAGTTTTCTCTCCTTCGGTATCAACTCCATTTCACTCACCCCAGCTTTGCCATCCTTCTTCTGCTTCAGCCAGTCTATCTTTCCTGCCTGTTGGTGCTCCATCTCCCCTACTGCCTCTTAGTCCTCTGATGTTTCAATCAATGAATAAATGAGTGCTTCTATTTTCACCCTGAGTGCTTCCCCAACACAAACTGCTTTGTTCCCCAGAAAGAAAGAGATGGGATTTTGGGAGACAGAAAAACACACACACAGAGAAACATGTTCGGTGAATGAGTGTTGTGGCACTTGACACAAGGAGTTGTCACTCAGGAGATGAATATATCTGCATATTTCAGCAGTGTTTGGTGCATCAAGAGACATATCAGCACTCCGACTTTCCCCTCTTTCCAGCCCTCTACATCTCAAGGGCACATGATCTGATAGTTACACTTAATTTCATTATCATGCACATTGGTTCTCTGCACCGATGTCATGTTTACTTTAGATTTTAAAAAGTGTTAAGTAGGCTAATTTACTGTACATGTGCACACCTTGTCCTCTAAATGCCACAATCACTGCAGAAGCACTTCAGGGACTAAAGGACAGCCACAGCGAGAGGTTTGACCTCGCTCAGGCCAGCTGTAAGGTGCACCATTTCCCCAAGGACCAAACCACTTACCAGTGATCGAGAGCTCCAGCGCCAACAGTAGGCTTGCAAAAAATTTTGCATAGTGCTGCAGTAACTCCATTTTGCAGCGCAGAACTATATGCCAGATTGTCATAACTGAAAACCTTTCCAATCATCACATTACGTAACTCATCCTTACCACAGCCCTCTTTTGCATGCATATCTGGCCTGTTTTTGCATCCACAAGTTGAGGTAAGGTATGCAAACCAGGACTCAAGGTTTTTTTTTTTTTTACAAAGCGGGTTTAGTTCCCTCAGCACAATCTTCATTCCTGCTCGGGGACTTTCCTCTCTGACCTGACAACCCCCCTCAATGTTAGGTAAAAGTTTTTTTTTTCATTCATAAAAATGCTGATCATGAACACCATGTCTAGAGATGGAGAGAAGCCGAAATCACATTTCACAAATTCTGTTCACAAACCAGTCAGCAAATTGCAGCGCTGGAGTGTAAATATTCCATTAAAAAGACTATTTAGGGATTTTAGGTTTGAACATTTAAGTATGCAGTGTTATTCTATCATTCTCATATTTGGAAACAGGTTTCAGAGATTTGTTTTTCAGACAATAAGGCAGCGTATTGTCGGCAGTGTTTTCCATAAAATATGATCAGATTTTTTTTCAGGCACATTAATAGACAGACACAATGTGCTTAAGCTGATAACCAAGCAGCAAACATCCCAATTCTGGGTTGAGGTATGTTTTGTTGCAGTTCCTCGACTGACCACTAGGTGCAGTGCCTGTTGCACTTTCAATCTACCTGTTTGACTGTCACTTTAATAAGACTGATCATGGTTTTTAATGTAGATTTTAGGTTGTGTATTATAGTTAAAGTATATACTCTATGAAAAATGATTGTTGTGTTTTTATAGTGCTTTTAAACTGTGTTAATGGGTCTTGGCGAAATGCTCTTTTGTTTATTTATTTTCTTTTACACCATGGTTTGAATAGTTGAGAACATGTTTGATTTGATTAACATGATTAATTCCAATTAATCTAATTCCGATCTCATATAGTTTTACTTCCCACTGTGGGTAAAGTTTTAGATAAGATATCAAACCTGATTAATTCTTAACCTTTAAGAGAACAAAACCTGTAAAAACATTTGGACAGTCTCCAGGTTTTGTTTCAAATAAGATGCAGGATTATACAGGCTGAACTTATGTCAAACACAGTACTTTCCTTTTTTACTGTTATAAAAGCTTCCGTTCAAATCCATCACACTAGCAGGGAAAGAAACAGAAAATAAAGTTTAGTTTTCACTGGATCTGGGGGCAATTTCCAGGAAAAAACTGTTACAAGTCCAGTGTGGGTTGGAATAACAGTGGATAATAAATCCATATAACCATAAAGCACAGAACTGAGAGAGAAAAACACCAATAAAGACAATTCATTTTAATTACAGTGCAGTAAAAGGCAAAGTAAAATAAACTCAGATGCCCCCTTTTGTGATTCTCGGTGCACTGGTTCTGTTTACAGTTTTGTCCTTGTCAGCAATTCAAGCACCTGTTCTCTAACAAAATGACTCCTTAATTTGCATTTTCCTGAAATGCGCTTTTCTTCTAATCTTGCATGTATGCACATACAGAGCTCAGACATGTGTTTATACTCTGCAACAAACCAATCTTCCCGTGCCCTGATAAATCCATCAACTACAAGACTTTTTGCACGAACCATTAATGCTTCATAAACCATCTAAACCTTTAACATCTGTTCTTTTTCAATCTGTGAGGTTTGACATTCATAGTGTCCCCGCAGGGCACTACGGAGGCTTTGGTTTAACTCTGAAAACGTCATCAAAGTTAATATTTGCTGATTGACACCTGACACAGGGGGAGTAGGTGGGTATTCTAGTGGTAAAATAAAATGAACATTGTGAGGAGTGTGAATGCTTGCTTGTCTGGGTCGTCTTGTTTCCACTTACTTCTGGAATTACTTCAATGTGTGCAGATGTCCATTCATTCTTATGGGAACATCTGCAATCTTTAATATTGCTGTGAAACCCCTCCTTCCAGTGTTTCTGCATTGTACAAAATTATTTCAACACAGTTCATTTGTTGTGCTTTTTTTGGCGTATACTAGTGCAAGATGGCCTTCAAGCATCCAACCAGCCATGAAGAACTGCAGGTCCTTCATTTTAACACTTAGGTACATTTGCACTTTTCATATGCCAGCCTGTTTGGTTAAACAGTTTGATGGAAAACCATCTGATGCAAAAATGTCACACTTTCGAAATCCACGGTGCAGCTGCTTGGAAAGATACAAAGCTGGTGCTGGCGGCTAACTGTCCGTCTTGCAGCCAAATGAGCACGACAGCGCCAGTGGAGCTCATGTGATCCTCTGTTGAGATTTTATTCCAGTTGGACCTGCTGAAAAAGAAAAATGAACAGATTCAAGAAGAAGCTTAAACTAGTTCATGGTTGGCATGAATAAAGCTGCGCTGAAATACCTAGCTGGTGGTGACTGAAGTTAGGTGGGCGTGTTCCAACAGACTACCAGGATAGTTTGTCCTGACAACTTGACCATTTTTAGTTTAATCAGGGTTGGGTGGAGTCACCTCCTGCCACCAGAGCTTTCACAATGAAGCTCCAAAGCCATTCTCCTGAAAACCTATGGTTGATGTCACAAAGGTTTTGTCCAGGTCTTTATATAATCTCTGTGCGCTGAATACTGAACAAAAGAAACTGTAGTGATTGCTTCTGTAAGTTAAGAAAATACCACTAAAACCTCCAAAAACTTTATTAAAACACGAGGCCAAAAGAAACACATCAGCTCTATTGAATTCAATTCAATTTATTTCTATTGCGCCTGTTCAAAACAAGTCATCTCTAGGCGCTTAAGAAACCCAGAGCATGACCCCCGAGCACATGGCAACGCCATCAGTGGCAAGAAAAAACTCCCTCTTGGGATGAAACCTTGAGCAGAACCCGGGTCATAGGGGGACCCTCCTGCTGAAGACCAGCTGGGTAAGGAGGACATGAGGAGAAGCAGGACAGTGGGAATGAAGGACAGAACATGTAATACAAGAATATATGATATGAAAATATATACATATGCAACATGTAAAAGTACGTAATAAGTATAAATATTACATCTAAATATGTATTGATATGTAATAAGTTTATATATATAAATATTTGGTGGTTTGCGGGTTGGACTGCAGGAAGGCCACGGCAACAAGCATCTCACAGGGGCATCCAATCGACAGGTGTAGTTGACAGCATCACCATGACAGCATCACCATGACAGCGTCACCACAAGAGTGTCTGAAGAAGGAGAAGAGAGCGAGACTACGGAAGACAGACAATGTTGATTCTATTAAATGAGTCAGGACAGTCTGGAACTAATATAGGAAAGATGCTCAGTGTCCAAAGGACTCCCCCCAGCAGCCTAGGCCTATAGCAGCATAGCTAGGAGGTGGTCTAAGAGACTGCAGAGTTAAATTCTTTACATTTTAGCCAAGAGTTAAGACCTTCCTTTTTGATAGAGAGGGAGTCTGCCTCCTGGACCGAGGTTGGGAGTCGATTTCATCACAGAGGAGCCTGATAACTGAAAACTCCTCCACCCTTTCTAGACCTACAGAATCTTGGAACAGCAAGTAAACCTGCTTTCAGGGAGTGGAGTGTTCTACTAGGACGGTATGGAAAAAATATGATTTTTCACATAGTTTAGAGCTTTATCATTCAAAGCTTTGTCTGTACAAAGTAATATTTTAAATTCTACTTTAAATTTAACAGGTACCCAATATAGTAAGGCTAGAAATGGTGAGATGTGATTCTATATCCAGTTCTGGTTAGTACTGGCGCTGCAGCATTCTGGACCAGTTGAAGGTTTTTAACAGGGCTGTTTGTTCAGCAAGAAATTAATGCATTAATGTGGAAAGCATCAGAAAGGCAGACTGGCAACCCCAGCTTTATCAGCCTTGCATAGAGATCATCAGGAGGGAGAAAGACTTGTGCAGATGGAGCATGGTATGTGCACTGTTTTTTAAACAGTCATTGCTCATGTGCTGCTTTCTGCCTCCAAACTGTCAACTTGTGCCAGAAAACCAGAACCATCTCTAAACTCTCATTCTCTTAAAATCGCATTAGAACGTTTTCCAACATCACCAGAGCAGCTCATGCAGTTATTGGCAGGGGGGATGTCACCATAATACTTTCTTTGTGCAATTGTATCTTCTATTCCATCTTCAATTTTGTCATATTTTTCCACATCTGTGTCACAGCATCATTTTCAAATTGCCCTAAAAACATCAGCACATTATCACCACATACTCTATCTTTAAAAACAGCAACTTCGCGAAAGCATGGTTTTCATATGTAAATATTCTTTAGGACCTAAACATATTGGAATTAAGGTCTGGGAAACTGAAACAGAAATAAAGTAAAAAATAAAATCAGAAGCTAAACATTTGTTTCCTGTCATTGTGTATGGTTTTGTTTTGTCTGTTCAGCTCCTGTTTTGTGTTTAATGAGTTTAAGATATATTTCTTGCAATCTAGAATCTACTGCATTCTTTTTAGTCTCTAGACGGTTTTGTCATTGGATTTCTGTCCTCAGTTACCCTTATCATATCTCCAGACTTCTACTACACCACCTATTCCTAGTTCTTCATTTACTCACCTGCATCCACTCTTCTTGATATCCCCAGCAGGATTTAGTCTCATTTCTTTCCTTGACATTCTTCCAAAACCCTCCTCAGTATTTGCTTTCGTGGGTTGTTTCCATTCCTCATACGGGTATAGTTTGGTGTCTGCATTGCCCCTCAGCAATATATTCAATTTGTTCTTTGTTCGCTGCTATTTAAGTCAGAATCCAAAATGTACCTGAGCAGGAACTCGCCTGAGCGGACATTTATTCAATCCAGTAAAACAATTCTAAACGAGCTTAGAATATCTGTTGTGGATTAAATGGGTTTGTTTTGAGATTTTTTTTGAGAGAAGTGGTACATCAGTGGGCACCAAATCAATTCTCACAGTATATAAATTAAAGCAACCATACACATTCAAATTTATCTCTCATGAAATAGCTCTGGGACCCCTTCTGTTCACAGTCATTTACACCAGAACAGAACGTAGTGAACCAGTTGCAATGATGTTGAAAACAGCCAAGATGGCTGCAAAACTGACAAGTCATTCTCAGTGTTGTTACTCCACTGCATACATTTGGATTGTCCATTATCACCAGTTGCCACTCTGCCATCACACGCTTCATTTCTCTGATTGTCTGTTCTTAGTATCAAAGAAGAAAATAATTAAGATGACTGGCCAGATTTGTTTAGATTACGTTTAGCTGCCAAAAGTACTTGATAGTTAACTCAAAATTAGGTGTATCACACAACCTCATTCCAACTTAACAATGTTAAATCTGCAAATAGACAAAAAGACCTCAAAGAAAAACCAGTAAGTTGTGGTTTGAAACTAGCATTTCCTGAAAAATCTGTTATGTTATAAACACATGGTTGAGGCCACTGGGATGCAATTCTACTATTTATTTGAAGCCTAAAGTCATTTGCTTGATCAGGTCGGTTTTTGAAAGGAAGGGCAGCAGACAGGTGACAGGTATGATTTTACCTTGTGATGTTGTTGGATAATGACTGGTTCCATTAGCTTAAAATTTAGTATTTCTGACTGGTGCACTGGTGGATGTCTGCTACATTACACTGCCCCAACACACCAGTGCCAACTGTGATCCAGGCTGTAGTGCTGGTTGATGTTGAGGAAGTGTTGGAGGTCAAAAATAAATGCTTTATGTCTGGCAGCTGGGCTGCTTATGCTTTGGTGTGGATCAGGGGAGTTGCATCAAACATCACATCACAAACCACCATGAATTCATTTATATACAGCACATGTATTTAGCATGCTACACACTGTCTTTGACTATCCTACTGTCCTTTTTGTGCTTCACTGCTGGTGATTTTTAGTCCTCTCTAACAGAATCAGGGTTTCAAGTGTTAATAAAATATGGTAGAGGGCTGGTGAAGGACACATTCACTCTCTTTCACACATACAAACATGGAAAAAAAATCAAACATCTGCTGCAATATCATATATACACAACTGCAACATGGCTTTCAAGCATATCCTACGATTGTTTGGCAAGTCAGCTGTGCACATCCTCCAAAAATTATGCGAAGTGTATGGGAGATGCAATCTATTTCAATGTGACAACAGTGAACTGTCACAAACATCTTCGCACTTATGGCCTTACAACTGCTAGCAGTGTGTGCTGTAGGTTATGTTGAACTAGGGTGGCAGCTTGACCCAACCAGGCACCAAAGATCAACTATGTACAAAACAAAATATATCTTTCTCATAAATATCCCACATTGGTAAAACAAGGTTGAACATTACATCTCCAATGACGCTGGTGTTGTTCTTCTGGCCATGACTGCAACAAAAACAGAAGAATAACTTCTGACTTGCTTCATCTATAGGTTTGTATTTTTGATTCTGGTTCTGCTCTGCCCAACGGAGAAGAATCATTCACAATGCAGCTGGTTATGTATGTAAATGGACATGGACACACAGTCAAACTGCAAGTATATCCCAGGCCTTATGGTACTATTGGTACCAAAATGTAGACAGTTGGGGGGAGGTGGATAAAATCAAATTCTGACCCAGCAGCTTCTCATTCTAGCAGCTTGTAATTTTTGGGCTCATTTTGGCTCAGGCAACTGTCAGATAATGTGGTCCCTGCTCTGCTTTGAACTCAATGCCTTGAATTATCTTCTGGGAGACCACAGTAGACAAATTGGTAGATTTTTTTGGGGGGAACATTATTTTTCTCCATATGCAAATGCTGTCTAACGCTCCAAAAGTGTAGTTAAGTGTAGCTGTGTCTTGTCTGCTTGGTAGAGCAGTTTCTTTCACAGTTAAGTGGCCACATGTAGTGATGACAGTTATGCTGCATACTGTAAAAGTATTTTACCCAAGCAGTACGGATGGTCCTCTTCCAAGGGTTAAGCCTTATGTGTGTGCACCGGCTCATACGCACTTGCATGAGTGTGTGCACTTGTGTGTGGGTATGTCTTGCTAACAAGCCGTGGAGGCAAAATGCGTGCCATCTGTGCACACAGGAGATTTCACACTCTTGAGCTGTGCCAGTATTCTTTTCAGGGACGTTGGCCAATCATCACAGGGGACCACAGAGCAACAAGCTCCAGCCTGTTAGGCAGTCACATGTGCATCATGCTGATTTTCAATAATACAGCTATGAACGTTAGTACCCCCTCTTTTAGTTCTTTTTGCCAAATATGCCCATCAATGCCCATTCAATAGCTTGTAGATCAACTTTTAGCATGAACAACTTGAATTAGATTCTTCTGTGTGACTTTATCACAGTCACATCATAGTGGAAGAATTTTGGCCCATTCTGCACAACGTTGCTTCGGTTTATTGAGGTTTTCAGACATTTGCCTGTGCATGGCTCTAATTCCACAGGATTTCAGTTGGTCTGAGGTCTGGACTGTACTATTTCATTCCAAAACCTTGATTCGTTTATTTGCTGGTGTGTTTGGGACAATTGTCCTGCTGCATGAACGAATTTTAACCAAAGTTTAGATGTTAAACCGATGGCCTTATATTCGCCTCCAGAATACAGTATCATGGTCCTGTGATGCACGATGATGACAATGATGCAAGTGGCTTTAGTAGTAAGTAAGTAAAGTTTATTTATATAGCACCTTTCACAGACAGAAGCAGTCAAAAAGTGCTTCACAGAAGAAAAATAAAATACAAATGCAATAAACTGCAAAGTACAATATAAAAAAAACCTGAAAAACTACAATCACAGAATGTATATTTTTAAAATAATATACTGATCATAAAACAACCCCTAATCTGCCATAGTTAAAACACTTGGAGGAACAAGTGGGTTTTGAGTTTACTCTTAAAAGCATCAGCAGAGTGCAAAGAGCGTAAGGAGACGGGGAGCTCGTTCTAGAGCCTCAGCGTGACAGCCTGAAAAGCGCGGTCTCCTCGGGTCCTAAAGTTAGTACGAGGGACCACCAGTAGGTTCTAGTCCTGTGATCTCAGCGTACAAGAGGGGGTTTAGGGACATAACAAGTCACTGATATAGGAGGGAGCCTGGTCATGCAAGCCTGATTCAGAACATGACTGGGAGCCGATGAAGGGCTTTGAGAATTGGAGTAATATGAGTCCTTCTACTGGTGTCAGACAACAACCTTGCAGCAGAATTTTGAAACTGCTGGAGACGAGACAGCTCTTTTTTTATTCAGACAAGTAAAAAGACTACAAATGTGTGAATAACCAGCTCCGGATCAGTTTTAGAAAGAATTCTCCTACGTTTGAAGATATTTATATATGTATATATCAACTGAAAGAAACAATTTCTTGCCAGCTGTTTAGAGTGATGCTCTAATAACATTTCCTTGTCAAAGATAGTTTCTGAGGCTTGATTTAGTGGTCAAGCTCAGATCACCCAAGTACCGGTTGATCCCTGGGATGACCTCATTAGGGGCAAACACACCAGCACTTCAGTCTAATCTGAATTAAGTTGCAGTGGGTTCGTGCTTAGTCGTTGTTTTATTTGCACAAGGAAGTTCAATAAATTTTTCAGTTTCTGGGTCTCAGAAACCTTAAAGGAGTAATACAATTGGGTGTCATCAGCAAACAATTGGTAAAAAAACAGGGCTCCACCCAACATAGAGCCCTGGGGTACTCTGCAAAACTAGTCGGCATGGTCAGACAGGATCTGGTTTGTCAAGACACTAAAACAACTACTTGATAAATAGAAAGCGAACCATGCTATGACAGGACCTGACATTCAAACCAGGTCACACAGTTTTCTTAATAAGATGTGGTGGTCAAACAGTGTCAAATGCCGAGGACAGATCTAACAAGACTAGGACCGTGCAATTCCCAACATCACCATGGCAAGACCCAACATTACCATGGTAGGACCCACCATCACCATGGCAGGACCCAACATCACCCTGGCAGGACCCAACATCACCCTGGCAGGACCCAGCATCACCATGGCAGGACCCAATATCACCCTGGCAGGACCCAACATTAGGTAGGACCTGCAGAAGGAGAAAGGAGAGAGGCTACAGAGATAGACAATGTTAATGCTAATTAACTCACTGACTGCTATTGACGTCTATAGACGTCAATTGCGTCATGACGCAACGGGCAGCCGCTGAATAAATATCAGTCTTCTGATCCACTAGATGGCAGCAGAGCCCTTCTCAGTGACAACGCAACTCGCTGACCATCCGGTGGACAGTATGAAATGGGGGGGTGGAGAGAGAAAAGGGCACGGCGTGCGTAGTCCAACAACTTGAATCTGCTTAAAATTTAACTTTTTTCGGTGGCAGGAGTTCGGTAGTGTGTGGCGACAGAGAAAGAGATGGCGATTGGAGACGAGCGTGCTGCGCTGGCACGTGTGCCACCGGAGCGGGACCAAAATGTGCCAAAACCCGCTGGTAGTGAATGAGTTAAATGATCCGGGACCATCTAAGACAGACACAAGAGACATGGACTAAAGATACTCAGTGTACAATAGGAGTCCCCCCAGCAGCTTAGGCATATAGCAGCATAACTAGGAGGTGGTCTAAGAGACTACAGAGTTGAAGCCCCTCCACTGCCTCGCTTGACAGTGGGTATGAGGTGTTTCCTCAGAAATGCAGTGTTCAGTTTTTGCCAAGCAGAGTACTGCTTTAGATCAATCATTTATTCAGTACCAGCTGATTATCAAGAAAGAAAAACCAAAGGATAGAATTTAAATAATATGAGTGATTACAGTCAGAACTTCTTATCGACTCATATTTTTTCAATCACCACCTGCTTCTGATAAATGGATCCATACATATTCCTCCCTACTTTGTGTCTGGCTGGCTGCTTCACCATAAGATGTCACTAACACAATTACTTTTATACCTTAAGGACCCCCTCACATGGCATGCCTCAGTATTGTCAAATATCTTCAATTTGGAAACTAATTCAACACTGAGTCCAATCATTTTTCCCAGCAGCTGTTCTGCAGGAGTCCTGTCAGCGCAGCCTGATTATGTGGTTTTATCTGACACCTTTCGTCTTGACAAAAGCAGTGAAAACAGAATTAGATGTTAGCAGATCAATACCTGAAGGCAGTTTGCCCCTGTGCAGCAGCACTACATAATTATGTTCTCCAGCCATCCACCTCAATTGCATGTACAGTGCCTGACCTGCACTCTAAAGGTTATGTCAGGCACATAACCACCTCGCAGCGCTGTTTCTAATCTCCTTAAAGAAAGTAATTGTGCTGCTTGTCTCCATCGGTGGCATGTTTTATCTTCCCCTGTCTCTGCCTCGCTCATCTCGAATGCAAACTGAGATTGACAGAGCAATCGTGAATTCCATCACTGCGAGACTGAAGCAGCTTGGTCAATAAAGAGCTGAACGAGGGTTAGTGATTCAACTGTTTTCAGTATCTGAGGTTGTGCGTCATTTTGTGAGCGTGTTTAGTGAGGGGTATCATCAGCAAAATCTCAGCGAAGCCTGTGAATCATGCTGAATATTAATCTTTAGTCTTTTCTGATTCTGTACATGATGTACAATGTATGAAGGTGAACTTTGGTACAACGATGAATCCAGATTATGTCCACAAGTTAGCACTCTCTCTTGTAATTCTATGTTTTTAGTGTAATTTTGACATTCCAAAATGGATTTGCAGATGAGCTTCAGATAATTGTCCTGTTTTTTGGTCCAATTTTGACCAAATTTGAGCTTTTGAACAGATCGTCTCCAGATTAATCTGGAATACAGTGTTCATGTTCAACCCAATGTCCCTGTCAATTCTCCGCCACCGTGTTTGAGAGGGGGAATGAGGTGCTTCTGAAATGATTTTATCACCAAACATGGGGTAATGATGAGGTGGTTGAGCATCACCACATGTCCAGAAACCTCTAGGCCTTGTGCAGCCAGCACAGGTTCCAAATTTTGAATGATGTCCAGTTGCTTCACAAATATAAAAAGAGAAAAAAATCCAGGTTATTAAAGCCAAAAGGAAAACAAAGAAAACTCTTTGGTCTCATTTATCTGTAAGACATTGTTCCAAAAGTCTCGTGGTTTTGTTTTCGGAGCTTAGTGAACTTCAAACAGTGCTGTATGTACATGAACTTAAACATTTAACATGCTCTGTGAGGTTTTTTAAGTCTGAGAAGCAGCTTTTGTTTTGTTCTGACTCTGTTGTGGGTTCCACTCATGAAAATACTGGCAACTTGAGTACTTTCCATTTCTGAATAATCTTTTGAACTGTAGAACATTGGACCTAAAACTTTGCTAATGGCTAAACCAATCAGCGAGCCAGGGCCACCATAGAGGTTCCTGAATGCCTTTGTAACAGAGCCGTTCCTGGTAATGGAGACGTGTCAACAACTGGACCCTGAATAACTACCGCAAAATCGCTACTGGAAACACAATTTATGTCTTTGTACACCTGCTGATGGTTACTTATTCAAAGGTGATGAACTTAACGCTCTTAAATTCTCTGGAAAAAGCAAAGGGGGTACTTTAGAATTGCTCCCATGTTTATTCCCTTTTTTACACAAAAAGATGGGATTAAAAGAGGTAATACTTTGTTCTGAATGTTTCAAAGTTAATCTGCCTTGGCCACTGACTAATCTAAAAACAGTACATTGCATAACGTATCCATGCTGATGCCTATGCGTTTGTCTGTATATTCATTTGCATAGATTTGACAGCCGCATGATTTTATAGATCTATGTATTCCATTTTAAAAAAAAATAAAAACAAAAAAAGCAACCAAATAAACAAAGAAAAGAACAAGAATCCTTGAATCGGTTTAAAAACCCAGCTCAACCTCCGACGCCGTCTAATACAGCCCCATGCAGATCTTCCTTCCCCATCTCTGCCCCAGGTGCACTGAGGCAGAGAGCAGAATGGAGCAGAGCTGTGTGCGGTGACAGTGACATCCATCGCATGCAATGAATAATCAATGAACACCATCTGGTGCATACAACGGGGGAGCACAGCTCCAATCGCTTACTCCAGGATGCCTTTTTTATTTATCCCCGCACACTATGTTTCACCATGTCTCACCTGCTTTCTCATTCTATATTTCCCTGTTTTCCCACATAAATTCATACAACTGTTGTCCCATCGTTGCCGTTATCGTCTCTTCATTTCTATTTCCATTTTAATCGAGGGCCCTTTAGGCGCCATACCTTCCGAGCCATCGCTACTCTCCATGCTCCTTAGTGGTCTCTCTGACTTTCTGGTCATGGTATCCCTCATTTTAATTCAGTGGTACAATTTCCAGGCAGCTAACAAAGCGACCTTCCAAGGACATTTGTTTCTACGATTTATAGTAACTGAACAGCTTAGAGAGGGAGTACTGTAAAAAAGTACACTAATATCATCTAAAAGACACCTGTTTTAGAAAAGAATTTCTTACACATAACTTATTAAAGGTCTCAGTGGTGATTTTATGCTCCATTTCCACCTATTAGGTTTTTAATGACTTCAAAAATTTAGTAATAATACCTGCCAGCCATTACTGACGGAGCTCATTTGCACTTTAAATCAGACGCTGTCTGATGGTCCGTCTATAACCCTTTCTTTGCATGTTTCTCTAAAATTTTAAAATGGGCTCCAACATCTTGATATAATGAAAGTCCTGGAGAAATTATTATTGGTCTACTAAAGCACAGACCCAACAGGACCCACTGCAGTTTGCTGAGTCTCCTGAGGTTCAGTTAAGTTTTTATTCAGTATATTTGAATCGCACACATTCACAATAAATTTTTACCTCCATCTACTTTACATACGAAGTTGAGAGATCCAACGCAACAATTTTTTTTGTCTTTTCTACCTGTATCTTTGTCCTTTTCTGTGTTTGATAACTTTACTTCCTGTTTTATTTTGATGATCTGTTTTCATGTTTAGTTTTGTTGCACTTTATTTCCCTGATTTGTCCTGATTCTTTGCACCTGTGTCTCGTTTGCCCCTGGGTCTATATATTGTCTTATCTTCCCTTTCTTTTTTCTTTTTCTTGTGTCTGCATATATGCTTTGGGTTCGTGCCGAGATTGACAAGAAAACCCTTTTACTTTTATATGTAATTTGATCTTGCAGCGATTTCCTTGTGCACAGGTGAGAGTGTGGGTGAAAGTGTCCTGTTGACTTTCGTATAAAAAAAAAGGCCACTTTTGTTGTAAAATGGCAAATTTTACAATATATTTTTTTGTAACAAAAAAAGTCAATTTCTGTGTTTTTCTTGTTTTTTTCTTTTAAAATATTTTTTGTGAAATCATGAATTTTAAAGAAGTATTTGCTTCATATATACATTTTTTTTTTTTTTTTTTTTTTGGACATTATCTAATTTGTCCAACATTTTAACATTAAATTACAAATTTAATTTCAACTATTGGTCCTAAGAATCACAATTAATTAGAATTTTTTTAAAAAGTTACATTTACAAAAATGACTTACAGCAACCATTTGCTAAATCAGGATTTTATTTATTTATTTCATGTAAACCAGTTAGTCTCCGCCTCAGTCATTCCACTTTTTGATGTCTACTGAACCAAACAGGCTGAAATGTCCTTGTTAGAAGTATGATTGTGTCCTCGTGGATTTGGGCCTTAAGTTTGACACGTGCTATTCAGTCCTGGTTCTGGTCCTTGTTTTCACAGCCTGTTTTTCATTATCAGATCTGTTTATCTTTTGAATATTCCTACCCTGGCAACGCTTTAATTTTCCATTCAAGGACCTTGTGCTGGATCACTTCTGCCTCTCGGTCCGCTCCATTTGGGTCTCTCACTATGTGAAACTTAACAGCCTCAGCCTGCTAGAAGATGGTGATGAGTATACTGTAAATTTGCATTTGGGACCAAAACAACTCGAGTCAAAGCCGTTTCAGTTAGAAAAGAATGTGTTTCCAGCAGAGTAGCAATTGATAAAAGGACAGGGGGCAATTGACCTTCAAAAAAAAATTACTATTTCAAACCTCAAGTGGAATTACATTCTGAAGTGACAGTGTGGATAAGGTCCCTACAGATAACGCGAGGTAATTTTAACTTGTGTGTTTTTTGTGCAGGAATCTCCATCTGTACGCTGCTACGTTTTCATAAGTCAGTGCAGGTTGACTGCTGATGTCATGTGAACTACTGCCATGTTTTCCTTTCAGCCGTTCTCTTCAGGGGCTTCGCAGCAAATCAAGTGTCTCCCTCTAACCCTCTCCTCTGCATTCTCTTCTCGCACACCAACTAACTTCATGTCCTCTCTCACGACGTTCATAAACCTCTTCTTTGGTCTTCCTCTAGACCTCTAGGATGATGAGTTCCAACCTCATCATCTTTCTACCAATATTTCTACCATCCCTCCTCTGTACATGTCCAAACCATCTGTGTGTCCTCTCTTTCTCTCCAAAATATCTAACATACCATACAACGAGGTCTCACCACCTTTCCTTTCATTCTTGCTGATATTCTTTTCATCACACCTGACACTTTTCTGCCCCCCGCTACAACCTGCTTGCACATGCCTCTTCATCTCTTTTCCACACTCTCCTTTGCTCTGGACGGTACCCAATCAGATCAGTTAACGGTGCAGGCCTGAGTGAGAGTTTCAGGTGTGACACTTCCTAACAACGACCCCATTTTTATTAGTCACAGTAAAGGTGACTGCTGTCCTGTCTGCTGGGGTCCACGTGGTACAAGGAGTTGATAAAAGATGGTTTGGCCTGAATCTCCGGAGTCCTCGCACTTTCACACAAGGCAGGCAACATTACATTGGAAGAAGACATACTTTATTAATCCCTTTGCAGATAATTTCACTGTTTTACATTCACATCATGTTTTGAAATATGCAGGCAGTGCTCACGGTGCACTGGTTCCTCTCCAGCTTCCAGTTACATATAGTCTAATCAGGTCTTGAACCTTGAACTTGGTCTTGAGTCTTCAACTCAGTTTCAAAGCCAGTCATCATCAGACTGAGCTACTAAATGGCATTGGCTTTAAAAGACTTAGTCTTTTTGTCAATGCACATTCACTAAAATACAGCTTAAGACAACATTAAAACTTCCTTTTTCTTAGTTCTGTAACTCTGCAGCTTCTCTCCCTCATCTTTCTCCGCTCTCCTCCTCCATCTTGCTCCCCTCCCCTCTCATTTTCCTGGCCTCATCTCGCTGATTGGCTCCTAACATGTAATTAAAGGGAACAATTTACTTTTTAATAGTCTTGCTTCAGCTTTTTGAGTTTTTTAGGGCACTGTTTTGCAGAGTGATGAATGCCAGTGCTGCTCAGGCAGCTGAACATCTCCAGATATAATTTGTCGTTCTTCCTAGCCAACAAACAAAAAAACAGCTGGATCTCTTTCACTTTACGTAAAATGTCAAGTCCTGGACCATCTTTTGGTTTTTCTTCATCGAGGCATTTGCAGCAAATGTTTAAAATGATTAATCATTGTGTTCCAGTGATTTCTGTTTACCTGAGAGGGTGAGACATGATTTCCTGTTAGTAGAATACCCCACCCCCACCCCCTCCAGGTAGTTCCTCCAGGCTGATCTGACTACTGCTCCTGCACCAGGAACCAGCTAGAGGCTATTCAGGGTAATTTTACAACATATTTCCAGACAAAAAATGCAGTCTTGAACTAAATTGCATGAACTAGTTTTTCTGCATCACTCTGTTGGGGGATGTTCCTTAGCTTGGGTTGGAGGTTGGAGCTGAAGATGCCATTGGGTTGGCTGACTCAAAGAAACAGAACAAACTGAGTAGGAGGAACTGTTCTGGGGATTGCTCTGGAGCCTTTTTAAGCTGATTGTGAACAGAGGATTATTAAACAAGCTGTTAAACATGACTTTAAACATTTCTTTTCAGAGTATTGTTAATAATTTTAACATGGTGATCATTGGAATTTGCCCGTAGTGTTCTGTCAAGGATCTGCACTTCCAGGATTGTGTCAGTTTTTTTGATTGATACCGAAAGATGTCAAGCAAGAGGAAAATAAAATGTATGGGAAAGCAGGTGAAGGCTCCATTAGCCCCTGAACTAAAGAAAGCTCTGTGCACGTTCCAAGAAAGTGCACAGAGAAATGTA
The DNA here is from genome assembly GCA_037176975.1 of Arrhamphus sclerolepis. Taxonomy (NCBI): domain Eukaryota; kingdom Metazoa; phylum Chordata; class Actinopteri; order Beloniformes; family Hemiramphidae; genus Arrhamphus; species Arrhamphus sclerolepis. The sequence goes on from JBAMYA010000004.1 coordinate 3,770,993, forward strand.
TGACAGCCCGTCAAGTCGCTGGGCGAAGATAATGCTTCCTTTTTCCATCCTGCTATTGAAAAAGTGTACATTTGAATGACAGTTCAGCATGTGAATGAAAAAACGAGGGCTTGAGTTAAAAAAAAAAAACGCAGCACTGCTGAGATGTGTCGTGCACGTCGTTTGATGTACGGTAAATACATGTAAACCGCATACCTTTTTTCATTTTTCTGCTTCAAAAAAACCCCACTCAGATACAGCTTTTTCCAAGTGTTTTTCACGTGGATGAACTATTGATGCCACAGTTTGGATTGACAGAGAGATGGATCTCTTCGCATAAATTTAAAGTCTTTTCAGCATCTGCAAGCTGCAGAGGTGTGTGTGTGTGTGTGTGTGTGTGTGTGTGTGTGTGTGTGTGTGTGTGTGTGTGTGTGTGTGTGTGTGTGTGTGTGTATAAAATCTTTGTAGAACATGGAGTTGTACTTGAAAATATATATTTTTTGTATTATGCAAGTTGTAACATTCAGTACAGTAATAGGAGACAAATACAATTCAATTTGCCTCTGGTAAAATATCTAATGCATCTAGTTTTACTTTAAAAAAAAAATGCATTTGCACTTTATAATAGATGAACACTTTATTATTTTTTTTAACAACTCTAACTCTGGTTCAAAATTAAATTGCCTTCTTATCTTATTACTTTACACAAAAAAAGTATTCCTATTTGCAATTCAAATTCCTATTTCCCCTGTTAACAATATGATTTAATTTTCTTTCCCTGGCTTTATTTTTTTTTCTTGTGTTTTCCTAAGGATGCTTCTATCCTTAACATAAACAAGGCTCTGGGATATTCATGTCTTAGTGAAGAAGGAGTGTAAACGTAAAGGGGCACAGTAAAGGGTTTGGCACAGTTATCTGTCAGTTGTAAAGTTAAAATGGTGCTTTGGTCCACAAAACTTGAAGTCCACTTGGTTGAAGTCTTCAAATAAAATGTAAATCACATGCATGTGACTTAAAACTTCTTTGGTTGCTTTACCAGATTTGCATCACGATTTGACTTTTCATCAATCATAGATTCCAAAAAAAATGAACCCAGTTTTTCCAGTTTGAGTCTAATCTTTCTCCTTTATGAGAGTCAAAAGCTGCACCATCATGGGCACCATGGAGACTTTTTTTTTTTTAGTCTGGTCAGGGACTTAATTATCCTGAAGTCGGCTGGTTGCCCTCTGGGCTACTATTAACAAATATTATGCTGCAAACGAATATTCAGCACCAACACACAACCACTTCAGTCATTTTGGTCCCTAACAAAAGTCTACATGCATGAAAGTCTAATGCCACACCTTGGGGCGATTCAACTGAAAAACTACCCCCCCATCAACTTTTACCTGCACACCACCATCATCATAATAATAATAATATTAATTATATATGTATGTATGTGTGTGTGTGTGTGTATATATCTTTTAGCAGCACCTTTCAAAACACTCAATGACACATTACAGATTGATAAAAGTGCAGTAAAATAAAATCAACAAAGGGTGTGGATGGCTTTGAAGGTATGGAGGAGGATTTCAAAGGTGCCTTGGAATTTTACCAGGAGCCAATGGAGCTGTTGGAGGACGGGGGTGATGTGATGAAAGACGGGGGTTCTGGTGATGATGCACGCTGCTGAGTTCTGGACCAGTTGAAGTTTTATGGAGGGATTTGTGGGGGACACCAAAGAGAAGTGAGTTGCAGTAATCAAGACGGGTGGTGACAAGGCTGTGAATGGATGGCAGTGGTGTGAGGGGGGGCAGAGGAAATTGATGTTCCGTAGATGGACATATGTAGACTGGATTATCTTACTGGTGTGAGCGTTGAAAGAAAGTGAGATGTCGAGGATGACACCCAGGCTCTTAACCTAAGGAGAGGGGGAAACTGTGAAGCTGTCAGTGGTAAGGGGAAAAACTGTCAGCTTTGAAAAGGGTGTTTTTGGTTCTGATTAGGAGAAGTTCAGTTTTATTGCCGTTAAATTTGAGGTGAACCAGGATTTGATTTTTGAGGCAGTGGGTGAGGGATTAGGGTGGCAGAGTGGAATTTGGCTCACTGGAAACGTAGAGCATGTTGTCATCTGTGAAGCAATGAAACTGGATACCATATTTATAGGAGATGAAGAGGAGGGGGCCCAGGACGGATCCCTGATGCACACCTGAAGTAACTGGGGAGACCTGTGAAGTGAAGGATTTTAACTGGATGAACTGAGTGCGGTCAATGAAGTAAGAATGAAACCAGTGAAAGGGGGTGTGAGTGATACCTAAAGAGGAGAGTCTATTGAAGAGAATGGGGTAAAGATGGTGTTGAAGGCAGCACTCAGATTGAGGTGGATGAGGATGGAGATTAAGCCAGAATCAGCAGCCATGAGCAGGTCGTTGGTGATTTTAATGAGGGCTGTTTCAGTGCCATGGCAGGAACGGAAACCGGACGGGAAATCTTCGTACAGGATGTTATGCGTGAGAAGGGAGTGGAGCTAAGAAGCAACAGATTTTTCTAAAATCTTGGATAAGAAGGGAAGTTGAGAAAAGGGACGGAGGTTATTGAAAGAAGAAACTTGTGCTCATCACTGCTTGGCGACCAACTGATGCAACAATGACGTAACATGGACATGACAGACATTTTTGCTCCGTCATGTAAACTCAGTTTTTTGCTCACTAGAAATGAATAAGAATAAAATACTAAAACCATGACATGTTAATGTGCCAACATGTTAAAATACACATTTTCTCTAGCTAAGTGAATAATTGAGTATTACTCTGAGATCAGAAACCTTAAAGTTCCAAGTCCACTCTCTCTATTCAGCAGTTAAATGTAAAAGAATGACTGTCACTCTCACCGAATGACAGACAATTCCTGAACAATGAGGTTTTACCTTTTTCTTTTAAATTAATGATTTTACTTTTTCAGCTGATGTCTTTCTGTCCAGAGGTGATAATGATGGAAGTAATTAAGGCTCAGAAGTTTCCTAAATCTGCCTCGACTATAATCTCTGAGGTTTTCATTAACTCATGGACACATAAGGTGAGAAATTGAGCAGTTGATTTCATATACGTTCATCAGGTGTAAAATGAGGTAGAATTTTCATTTCTATTATTTTTTAATGACTCTAAGCATCTAAGTGCAGAAGCAGCCAACAGTAAAAGATTGTGTTATGCCTTTACTGCTGCCTGGGAACTATAAATGTCACCCTCTGCAATCCTCTGGGATTTCTCTTTCATGCTCCAAACATCCAGGAATCATCACGGGAAGACTCATATTGCCCCAGAATTCACGAGGGCGAGCTGTGGCGGTGTGGCTCCATTGGCCTGTGAACACTGATCTGGCATGGAGTCCCTCAGCGGTTGGCACACACCAAGCAAATATGGCTGAAGGACAGGGGAAGAAAAACAGTCCTTTGTGTTTAGTTAATCCCAAATGTCCCATCGTTCTGAATTGATTTCAACTTCGGTTCTTGGCTTGAGATTACGAGGCGAGGATTTTGAATTCCCTCGCCATCTGACTGCTCATGCTCTCTGTGGATTGAAACAATGCAGATGGCAGCAGCCGTAGATGCACTACATCACAACAGGCCATCAGTTACATCCACTATACCTACGAACAAGACAGTCATTTCCTTGCTTTCAACTTTTACAATTTCAAGCCTTATTAACAGCTGTTAACCAGTTTGATCCATTCACCACAAGATAAAGACTTGCATTGCCTCTCAGTTGGGTGCATTTTTATTCTTGTTTAATTAAGGCAAATTATAGGACAACCCCCACTGCTGCCTGCATTGAGAGCTGCCACCGATGCTGATCTCTCAGTATAAGGGCGACGAAAATGGCAATGGTGGTAGCAGGTCACTTTTAATTAGTAGCCTAGCACCAGGAATCAATTCCTTTTTATTTTCTTTGAAAGTCAAGGTTGAAACAGCCGTATTCCTCCTTTTAGAACTAAGTTAACTGGAATAAAACTCACAAAGCAGCCGATAGATCGATGCTGCCTTTGCAATTAAACATGAAACATAACGGTTATAATTAAATCATGTTCCTGTATGGGTCACTGGTGATGAGAGCCACATAAAATGAAACTTGCCCACGGATTTTTTTCTTTTCCAAAAGATAACCAACACATGGATGTAAAATGCTTTGATTTGTTTGTGACCATAGTTTATTATCAAGTGAAATGGAAACACAATCTACTCCGGTCAGCTCTGGTTAATGCAAGAATGGACAAATGGAAGGAAAAACTGTTTAATTGGAACATGCCTAATTTCCTCAGTTACCACAAGCTAGCTCTTTTAGCTCATGTTAGATTAGCTTATGCTAATCCATGATGCAAACTAATGGTACCTTATATTCATTCTAATTGAATCTGACCATCCATCGTCTTTACATGTCACTACCAAAATTCCATCTGAAACATAAGACTGCCAGAGCTCTGACCAAGCTCAACAGCCAACTGCAAGTAGCCAGATACTAGCTGCAGTCTGTTTACGTAGCTTGACTGGAGCAACAGTGGGACCCTTCCAGGCCAGACCCTGCCGATGGTTCTATATTATTTTACCTGGTGAAGTACATAAAAATTCACTCCTGTACATGGGGCCTCATTCATTAAATGTGAGCAGAACAGATTTGTGCATCAGGTCCTGCTCAAGGATTCTTCCCAAGAGCGAGTTTTTTTTTTCCCTTGCACCCTGTTAGGCTTTGCCATGTGCTCAGTGGTCATGCTCTGGATTCCTCAGAAGCACCCGGAGACACCTTAGTTGTAAATAGATGGTATATAAATAAAACTGAATTGAACTGTGAGCAGAGCAAAATGTGTCTTTCCATTCATGAAAATGTTCTTCTGTAGCTATGAAAAAAATCTAGACTGTTATTCTCACAATATGAAGATACCTTTTTTAAAATTCACATTTTAAAACATGAGTTGTATCCAACATCATATCAGACCATCTTCACCTCTTGAATTCTTCATTGGACAAATGAAATTTTATTTCAGAAAATATCTGCTTGAACTCCTGGTTGCACATGGAACACAATATACATAGTTTGGGGGGGGGGTTACAGACCTCAGGTCTCACTGCGAGCATTGCTAAAATGGAGCACGTGCCTGCAATACTTACGCGGCTGGATTCGTGAGATTACGAGTTTACCTGAAGGTTTGAAACCATGTGAGAACTGCGGAGTCGTCGCTACATCTCGTTATATGGTGATCCCTGAGCATGATTTGTGCTGAATTAATGAGCTCTGTGGGAGTGCTCCCAAACTGTGATCAATTGGATTTCACTAACATGTACGTTTTAATTTTAAAAGTGAGACTTTTTTTTTTTAATGCAGTGTTCATGAATCCAGAGTAGATTTCTAGTAAAGTGATTTTTACTTATTAATTTTTTTGTAGCAATCTGTAAATATGTTTGGGAGTAAACAGAGATTTACTTGCTTTTAGAACCATTAGAATAAATTACAATAACTAAATCAGGTTTTAGCATTTTTTCTTTTAAAGGGCTAAAGAAAGCATGTTATGCTTTGTGTGTGAGAGAATGATTCCCCTAGTATATTTCTCACATTTATGTTGGAATAAATCGTAATTTCGAATGCATAACAAGATGCCTGTTTTTTCGATGAGCCTATCAAGACTACATCTAGCATCACAAACTGGAACCAACACTATAAAGGAATGGCGGAAAATATAAAATGTGAGACAGATAAATATGTTAATACTGAAACATTCTCCACAGCGACTGCATACTAAAAGAGCTGATAAAGCAACTTCTAATAACAACTTTCAATAAATTACTGCATTCCACGAATGCCTCACTGCACACACGTAACTGTGGATGACCAATTGGTTTGGGCTTTCATGGGCAGTAAGAATCATTTATTTGTTGGGTTTTCTCTGTATTTTCTCATTTTCATGTGTGGTCACTGATTTCTTTTTCCCTGCTTTTTGTGCTCTGCAGACAACTAAGACAAGACACAGTTCTTCATGTAAAGGATCTCGCTTCTGTGCAACGTAGCTTGAAGCTAAGGAGTCCACTTAAATGAAACCAATGAAGACAGGAAACTGGCCGTACATTTTAATGATCTCGCCAAGATGAAGTTATAAGCCAGAGGCAACATGTAGAACATTATAAGAAATAGTTACAAAGCAGCTGCATTTAATTGGAATAAGAATTTGTGCCAGGAGAGAAGGTGCTTTCCACTTACAAATACATTGGTGTCATTTTGAACTCTACGCCCACTTTTGTCAAACAGGAGAAGTTTACTCCAAAGACAATATTCAACAATTTTAGGATCAGTGAAAAACCTGTATGGTTGTGGGTGTGATTTATGCACAGCTGTAGGCGTGAGAGTGGAGATGGTAGCCTTTTCCCACCCCTACCACTTACATCAGTACAAAAAAAAGCCCTTGTTGAGCCACTGCTGTTCATTGTTAGTCATGAAAGGAACATTGGGCTGTATTAGTACGTGATTTCAAACAGCATGTGTGATGGGATCAGTTATGAGAAGAGCACTGTTGGTTAGAGCAAAATATTCCACCAATCAAGCCAACTTCATGGTACATGATTTTGAATGTGATTTGCAAACTCATCAAACAAAAACCCGTGATTGGACACAGGATGGGGAGCAGTGTTTGCTTGATTGTTAGAGGTGTCAACGATTCCACGTTTACTGTTGGTGCACTTAACATTGTAAACTTTGTTTGATTTCTATGTAAAGTGCCATGAGAAGACTTTACTCTTAAATGGTGTTATACAAGAAAAAAAGTTAAACCAGTTATTGGGGAATTGCACTCCTCAGCCTCTCAGGTGAAATCGATGGAGAAGATGGGAAGAGTCCAGTTGACTCCAGTTGAAGAGTCCAGTGCTTGGGAAGAGTCCAGTTGAAAGCTGAGTCATAACTACTGTAAGACAACGATGCAGGTTTCCGTTAGGGTATTCTATGGGGTTGCTATGCTTAGGGTGGGGTTTTGTCTCCATAAGGACTACCCGTTGTTACCAGTTCTGGATCTCAGTAAGAAAACGGTGGAATAGCATCCCTGGGTTTGGGATGAAGTGCTGCCTCACATGGAGTATTTTGCAGTCTTGTTTAGAGTCCCTGCATCTAACCCTGGATTCTGTTGCTCCTCTGAAAAGGAAGATGGTTAATCCTAGTAGGTTTGTCCCCCGGTATAATGCAGAGATGTAGAGTTTGAAAGAAACTGGCACTCTGCTAATTTAAAAGAATCCCATGCAGCTTGAAAAGATAGTCTGGTAATGGGTAAAAAAGCTTGAAAAACTCGTTATTCATTGTCAATTAGAGAAAATCCAAATAACCTCAAATTTATTTTCAGCACCGTTGCCAGGCTAACCCAGAGTCATAGCTCCATAGAGTCATGCATCCCATCACATTTAATTAGTGATGATTTTATAAACCTCTTTATTAATAATGCTCTAACACATTTTTCTGTGAAAAGTTTGAGCTTACACTGAACACAAAAACTTCATTACTAGTGGTGTTTGTTGTTACATTTTACATAACAATAAAGAATCTTAAAATCTTGGAATTAAATAGTAAATATTAGAAATCAAATTTATCATCATATGGGGATTACAGGTCAGCGACCTTGGAATCAGCTGTAACAACTGTTTCTTATCTAGATTACTTGATATTTGTGAATTAACCTCAGTTGTATCTCACGCAAAGCCATTTATGTACTTACTGGATCCTATTCCTACTGTGCTTTTTAAAGAAATCTTTTCCACGATAGGTTCTGTATTTCTGGATCCTGTCAATGCATCCCATATAAGCAGATATGTACCGAAACATTTTAAATTAATTAAATGGTTGTATTTATCCAATGGCTTGAAATATAAACTAATTTTACATTTAACTTAAACATTTTATTTATTTATTTAAAAAATTGCTGAATTTTCACATTTTCCATTCAAATACGGGGAAGAGCAGCACAGTGAGGCAGCAGCAAACTGAGCCTCACCTTGGATTGTTGATCCCTCACAAACTGTGCTCTGCCATGCAATGAGATCGTGTTATTGTCCCTGTGTATGTCGCCAATCAAATGTTTCAGACTTTATTAATATAGCCCCCCTGATTTTCCGTAGTTTAGCAGATGTATATAATTTATGTGTGTAACCTATTTCGTGTGTTCAGCGATTTTACAATGGCAGTGGAGAGGCACTAGCTGAGGCTGGCAATTCTCTTGCTTAATGGTAGGGGGCAGTCATGAGCCCAGAGATTTGACTCAGCAGCTGCAGAGCAAGTGTCAATGATCTCTAAGACGGATAGACTAAAACTGAAAGAAGACAGGGACGACTTCAACAAAAAAGTAACAGACATTTTTGTCTGGAAGGATCGGCATGTGGATTCATTTATGAGTCAAGGTGAGACCATAACTTTTTTTTTTTTTTAATTAAATATGCTTCACATTGGCAACAGTTTGTATGTGTAAAGGCTTATATGACATATGGAACATAACCCACTGACTGCTGCAGATCAAATGGTGAATAATCTACTCTGTTGGGTTTATATGTTTGTAAATCTGATTCTGATGGAGTCAGTGCCTCACCAGCCTTGACCCTCACTGCACGTCGCTGCTCATCACAATATAGAAACTGCTTCGGTCAAAGTCATCAATGGCCTTCTCATGTCCTTTGATAGTGGATCTGTCTCTGTTCTTGTCTTTTTGGATCTCGATGCAGCATTTGATACCATCCACCATAAGATTCTTATTAATAGATTAGAGCAGGTTGTTGGACATCAAAATAGTTCAAGTGATATCTATCAGGCTGATTTCAGTTTGTCTTTGTCAATAATGTTCCAATCGTACTATGTTCAGCTGTGGAGTAGCTACCACAGGGCCATGTTCTTGGACCAAAACCCTTCTCCTTATATATACTTCCTTTAGGAAATGACATTAGGAAGCATAACATAGATTTCCACTGTTATGCCACTGATACTCAGCTGTATTTGTCCTTGCAGTGCTGCCGGGTTTTTTTGTATACAAATTGTACAGTCTGGGATATGTAACTGATTAACAACAGCACTGATTATTTTGCATTATTAATTTTGAGCAGGTGAAGCAAAATTTAAAAGAAAAAATCTCACTCAGCTTGTTTGTATACAAAAATGGCCACCGCTTGTTTAAATTTACAAAATGCTATGCAATTATCCATCCGTCCAGCCACTAACTTCTGCTCATCGAGTTTCGAGTCATGGGGGCAGCACCTCTCTAACCCTGGCTACCTCCTCCAGCTCTTTTAGCCAAATACGAAGGCGTTCCAGGCCAGCCAAAATATATAATCTCTGCAGCATGTCCTGGGTCTGTCCCAGAACCTCTTTCCGTTCAGACATGCCAAGTAGTGTTGCGAAGTTCGACTCTTTTTACTGACTCGGATCTTTTGCTCTCGGACAGTAAATTGAACAAATCTTTTTTTTTGAGTTGTTTCGTTCGTTTTTACAGCAGGTGGCGCCATAGCCCCCTTGTAGGCGTTGTAAAAAAGGCCGTGGTTCTCAACATTAAACACTGAAAGCAACATGACTTGCTTCAGCTGAGCTGACAAAGTATAAAACACAAAATGCCTCAAGCAATTCAAACCATGTGAAAACCTAGGAAAGCAAATACAGACCACATATAAGTGACTTGTGTCCTATTTCCTCCAGCCATTGTTGTTTACCAGCACAACTGTGACTAGGTAGCTGTCACGTGAAGAGGGAACGGTTCAGCCTGAGCCGCCTGTTTGAACGATCCAAACGACCGAACAAACCGTTCAGCCTGAGCTGCCTGTTTGAACGATCCGAATGAACGAGAACGAACCGTTCAGCCTGAGCTGCCTGTCATCTGACAAATGAACAAGAGAATGATGGTATGAATGATCCATATGAATGAACTGTTGTGCTTACTGCTCGCCACATGGCCTGAATGGCCTGGCTGTCATGTAACAAATGAACGAGGACCTGAGGACTGACGCACAGTTGAGTGAGTCGTGAACGAATCATTTCAGTTTCCCGTCCTGCTGACTGAGCTTATGCAGCTGCCTGCCATGTGGCGAGGGAATGTACTGCATGAAAATGAACGAATCACTCACTGAGACGACTCATTACTTCTGAGTCATGTGAAAGATTTGTTCATATTGAATCATTCATGAACGACACATCACTAATGCCTAGAACAGCTCTCGAGGGAGGCGTCCAGGGGGCATCCTTGCCAGATGCTTGAACCACCTCAACTGGCTCCTCTCGATGTGAAAGAACAACAACCTGATGCTGAGTCTCTCCCAGATGACTGAACATCTCACCCTCTTTCTAAAGGAGAGTCCAGCCACCCTAAGGGGGAAACTCATTTCAGCCTTTTGGCTCAACTCTTTCTCCACCACAACAGACAGGTACAGAGCCCCCATTATTGCAGATGTTGCACCGATCTGTCATTCAGTCTCTCAAGGGTAGAGTTTAGAATAAAGCCATTTAATCTAAATTGTATGATTATTCATATAAATGTCAAGAAATCAAAAAAATGTAATTTGCATAGGTTTCAATTGGCCAATGTAAACAGTATATTTTTGATATTTTTGAAGGTCTTAAGTTAGAAATTTAAAAAGTGAGAACAAAATGCAGACCCTGCTTCTTAATTCAGATAAAACCTGAAGTCATTGGAATTTGTCCCAAGCACCTCAGGGAAGTACTCTTGAGCTGTATGGTTAATTTAGATGACATTTTCTGGTCTAAATTACTAAATGAAAACAACTATTTCACAAAACTAACCTCATCAACTGAGAGAATACTACTAGAAGGTGTGTTGGTCAATAACTTCTCTGATTCTCGTATCAGTTACACTTCTCACCTACCGTAAATGGAAATAAGTCTTGGGAAAAGAAACGGGATAAAGAATGGTTGCAGTATACGATCAGACCACTAGATGGGAGAAAATCTTACACGGTGTCCTTTAAGAACATTAGAAACAGAAAAAGACTAAGAGATTTTTATGGATCATGAGATGGCTGGGGAGAATGAAACCTGATTTATGCTTCTGCGTTATTGCTTGCATTGCTCTGTTACAGTATTACACCACCAACCGCGAGCTAGCAGTGTGACGTCTTTTAGTGCGGTAGCTTGCTATGCCAAGATTCCTTTTGTTTACGTCTTATATGTAGCTCAGACATAGCAACAGAACAGATAAAGTATATTTTAATGTGTGTTGGGACTGACAAATGTCACACTTCCAGTCACATTTCTTGCAAACCACATTGACGCGACGTGTACTTACATTTGGAGAGAGGCACACGTCAGGCTACACCACAGCTTAGCTTTAGCACAGAAACATTAATCAGCCTTGAGATGTGCGTCTCTCTGCTCAGGGTAGTACCTCTGCGACCCAAACTTGAATAAATTAATTCCTTCACTGTAATATTTGTGCTGCTTATAAAGTCCTGTCTCATGGGTTCTTCTCTCACAATTGAAAATAACACCAGTAAAACATTTACAGAATATAAAATAAGTCCCTTTTGGTACTGAATGAAAGAATAAAAAAAGTCATCAGCATGACACACTGCCTCCTTACGGTTTAATTTACTGTGAATGTTAAATAGTCTCAGTGCCTGTTAGATATAACTGCAGATATGAAAACCAGACTGGACAAGCATCTTCCCTGTTTATTAGAGTTTATGCTGGGACAGATTAACATACGGGTCTTTTCTGTGATTTGCTTTGACTGCCTTCACCTTCATCATCCGTCATAAACTAGATATAAATAAGAAACTGTTTATGGGCTCCCTGCCTATCACTTATCATGCTGCTTACTTGATTCTTTATTCCTTTGCTGGTTTTATAGCTTAGTTCCTTGTAAATGGGTAATTTAACATCTGGGCAAAGGACAACAATTGAAATGCTGCCATTTGGATACCACTTTCAAATGTACTGAATACTGTTGTTCCTCATCTCCTGGAATCTAAATTTTGCTAATTTCTTTTAATAGACACCAGTGGTGCACTAACACATAGCTGTAATTTTGTTATAAGGCTGCTTGCGTGACTTGGGCAGGATTTTTATTTGTTTAAAATTGTCAACAAGTCCAACAGGAAAATCAGAAGTTTTTTTTGAATATGAAAAATATTTGATTCATCTGAGGACAATTGCTTTGCAGCAACTGCAAAGGATAGTGGTGACAGTAATATTATAAAGCACAAAGCAGCTGCAGCATCTCTGACATGCATCTGTGAGTCAGGGACCTGGAACTGCACAATAATAAATACACCAAGCAACTGACAAGCAGAGTGATGGTAAGGCAAGGTCATGTTTTCTGTTCAGAAATGAAATGTCTCTGTTCTTTGCACAGAGGAGTCATGGATATGGCCGGTTAACTGATTTGTCTGTCTCCACTGTCATTTTTTTATTTTTCATTTTTTGAAGCATGGCGCTGCTATGGATGTATTTCATATTTTAATCAGAGGCAACAGAACCATGCAGCAAGGACAGCTAATCTGATTAAACTACGTTGCCACAGCAAAACACAAAACCACTAACATGGGTTGACAATACTTTAACAGAAGACAATACCTTTTACAATCTGCGGAAGGCCTCCACTGATTATATTTATAATATCCATTTTACTCTCTGTGAACATGATTTAAACATCTTCAGGTGTTATTGGGAAAAATATCTGCAATTATGCAAATTGTGTGTGTGATTTATAGGCAACCAAAGCACTCCGTGTGTCTTTGAGTATGCGTGTGTAACATTAAATAAAATCGAAAAACTATATTTAACAAAGGTGAAACCAAAAAAATCATGAGAAATACAAAAATGGTAAGTTGCAGCCAGGTGCTAATTATCAGACCTTGATGAATTGAGCATCAGCAGGTGTGCTTGCTGCTATAAAAAGCAGATGTTTTGGCAGTTTGCTTACTCTGGAGCAATGAGGTGTATACTAACACAGTGCCAAGAGGGGAAAACATAAGTAATTCTGTTAGAGAAGTGATTGCTGAGCTGTTGACCTCAACTGGGGACATTGTCGGGCGGTGGAAGGAATACTTCGAGGATCTCCTCAATTCCACTGACACGCCTTCCCTAGAGGAACTAGAGGCTGAGGACTCAGAGGTGGATTCATTCATCACCCAAGCTGAAGTCACTGAGGTAGTTCGGAAGCTGCACAGTGGCAAGGCACCGGGAGTGGATGAGATCCGCCCTGAGTACCTCAAGTCTCTGGATGTTGTGGGGCTGTCTTGGTTGACACGTCTCTG
>JBAMYA010000004.1:3787478-3826667 GCA_037176975.1 Arrhamphus sclerolepis
GAACTTGGCCACAACTTCAGAAAAAGCACAGAAGGCCTCTTACTTAGTGGCTCAACGGATCGCGAAAAGTAAAAAGCCGCACTCAATCGGACAAGAACTCATTCTCCCAGCGGCAGTGGAAATGTGTGAAGTTGTGCTTGGGACAGATGCAGCTAATAAACTCAAAGCTGTCCCGCTGTCAAATGACACTGTGAGAAGGAGAATTGACGAACTTTCGGCTGACATTCAGTCACAGCTACTGGATAGGCTGCGTTCATGTGAGCAATTTTCCATTCAATTGGACGAGTCAACAGACATTTCCAGCGCGGCTCAATTGATTGTTTTGGTGCGCTATCCCTGGGAAGGAGAGATTTTGGAGGACTTTCTGTTCTGCAAGGAGGTGCCGGGCAGGACAACAGGTGAGGAAATATTCAGACTTCTGGACACTTTCATGACTGAAGCTGGACTAAGCTGGGGAAAATGTGTGGCCGTTTGTACGGATGGCGCAGCAGCGATGACCGGCCGAAAGAGTGGAGTTACTGCGCGGATAAAGTCTGTCAATCCGAGGATTATTGCTACTCACTGCATGCTGCATAGGCAAGCACTCGCCTCTAAAGACATGGAACCAACTCTTCATTCTGTTTTGAACAGAGCTGTGACTGCAGTTAATTTTGTGAAGTCAAGGGCACTGCAGTCACGTTTGTTTGGACAGCTTTGCCGGGATATGGATGCTGGACATGACGCACTGCTATATCACTGTGAAGTGCGATGGCTCTCTCGTGGTAAAGTTTTGCAGCGGGTGTTTGAGCTACGCAGAGAAATGGCAGAGTTTATGAAAGAGGAAAAACCCGACATTGCACAGTTTTTTACTGACCCCGAGTGTATGGCAACGTTGGCATATCTTGCCGACATATTTAACGTGCTGAATAGCCTCAACCTTTCCATCCAAGGAGGCCACACAAGTATCCTTGAAGTGAGCGACAAAATCACTGCCTTCATGAAGAAAACAGACCTATGGAGAAGGAGGATACAAGAGGGAATAACAGACATGTTCCCCCAGCTGACTGAGTTTCTCCACACAAGTAACCTGTCTGTGGCTACAGTGAGGGAGGTTGTCACCTCACACCTCATGTCACTGAGCCAGCACTTCAGCTCATACTTTTCCGATGTGAGCACTGATGCCTGGGACTGGGTGCGCGATCCTTTTGCACCAGCTGCAACAGCAAATGGCCTGACAGGTAAGGCAGAAGAGCAACTGTTGGAGCTATCCTGTGATAGGACACTGAAGGCCCGATTCCAGCAGGTTAATCATACAAACTTTTGGTCCTCCCTCTCACATGAGTATCCCGAACTCACTGCTGAGGCCATGCAAATATTGCTCCCCTTTCCTACCACTTACCTCTGTGAATCATCTTTTTCCACTTTGACTGCAATGAAGAACAAGTACAGGGCTCGTTTACAAGTAGAGGATGATCTTAGAGTCTGTTTGTCATCCATCTCTCCAAGAATAGAGAAACTGTGTTGTGAGAGACAGGCTCATCCTTCTCACTAACTTAATGAGTTATTGTTAGTGATGTGTGTGTAAGACTTTGATAGAGCCTAAATATCCATGACAAGGCTTAATTACTAATACTGTTATGATGTTGTTCAGTTTTCTGAATAAGGGGCAATAAGTTATGTTAAAGTTGAAGCACTAAAGTAAGCTTTAAAATAGTTTTGAACTGTGCCAGTTTTAATACTGTTCATTTTCTGAAAGTTTTATGATCTATAACTTGAAAAATAGAAATGTTTTGAAGTCAAAATGTAATTTGAATAAAAGTAACATGTGTGTAAAATGAGAAAAATGTTTTTAAAATTATTCAAATTTAATTTGGTTGTGTCCATTTCTATGAAACGGGTCTTTTAGGTTAGTATTTAGTTTGAAAAGTTTAAAACAAATAATTCCTATGGCATTTGGGATCACAAATGGTGGTAAATATATGTTTAATTGGCGTGAGGATTATGAGGGGGTCCTTGGAAAATTTTCTCCCTTGTAAGGGATCCCTGGCCCCAAAAAGTTTGAGAACCCCTGTCTTAGACCACCTCCTAGTTATGCTGCTATCAGCCTAAGCTGTAGGGAGGACTCCTGTGGTACACTGAATATCTTCACCCTGTCTGTCTGAATTCAGTCTCAGAATTTCCCTGATCTTTTAAATAGCGTTTACAGTGTCTGTCTTCTGTAGTCTCCTTTCTCCTTCTGCAGGAATGAAAGTGATGCTTGGTTGCACCATGGTGATGTTGGGTCCTTCTATGACGGGCAACGCTATAGTGCAGTAGTTAGCACCAACGCTTCACACCAAGAAGGTTCAATTGGATCATCAACTGGTCTTTCTGTCTATCTGTCTATATCTAATCTAATCTAAGTGTTATAACGGAAGTAACGGAACACATGTACCGGTGTTACGTATTCAGAATACAAACTATGAGTAACTGTATACCATCACAGTTACCATTTAAATAGGTGATAACTGAAATACAGTTACTTTGTTGAAATAAATGGATTACACAGCTGTATTTTCCTGTTACACAAGTTAAGCTATCCCCTCTCTAATTTCAGTAATTCCCTGCATTGCTGGAATCCAAAACAGAACAAGCAATAAGATCTTCTAATTTGAACGTCCTGCTAACGTTGGTGGTGTCAGTCACACAATGGACCCGGAGCCAGCACAAGAGAACCATCAGGGCCTGGCAGGAATGTATTCCATACATGGAAATTCAGACACCACTTCACATTTAAAGAAAAGGACAGGCGAGATTTGACCGTGCAATGCTAGCTCTGTTAGCTAGCAACCAAGCTACTCTCAGACTCCACCTGCAAGCTACAGAAACATTTTCAAGTAAGCTCTTTTTTAAAAACTAACACTACTGCAACTACCTTGTGAGGGACCATGGATGAACACCATGACAACCTGATTTAATTTAGGCCTACTGACAGTTTGCGATTGCAAAAATTAACGCAAAATCAACCAAAGTCTGCAAAATATGTGAAGGGTGGGAATTTTTTCTAAATTAACGCAATATCTCTGCAATTTTTGGTCACACAGAGCAAAAATGGTACAAAAGCGTCACAAAAACGGAGCGAAAGAGAACTACAAGTCCCACAGATCTGGAAGTGAAACTACAAATGCTAGCAGATGAGTTTCATCAGTCTCTGAAAGTATAAAAGGTAACATCTGTCAACGAAAATAACGACGAAAGACCGTGAAAAACAATTTCCAATGTTATGACTGAAAGGAGATGTTATTTATTCTATTCATCATCAAACCTTGTGGTGGATCAAAAATGAAAAATCTTTGCTGGATAGACATTTTTCTACAAGAAAAAATAATCTGCGTTTGCAGGATGTGATTGCTACATTCATGTAGATGTAAAAAAGCATGGCAATACATTAAGTCATCCAAAGTATTCAGAATATGTTACTCACATTGAGTAACTGTAATCTGTAGTGGAATAAATTTTAAAAGTAACCTTCCCAATGCTGCTTCCAATCCAGACTCCATATTTGTTGCTGCCATCAAAGTTACCTTGATTTTCTTGCTACGATGTAATGTATTATGTTATTATTACATTTAACAATAATGCACCAGCTTGTTTTCTAATTGGGGTTGCAATAAATCTTTAAAAAAAAGAAACCGCTTTTTAAATTTTCTGGGCCAAATCTGTCAGACAAGTTACACATTACACTTCTGCAAAATACATAAGACAATTGTCTAAGAGAACATTTTTATAGTTTACAAAGGAAGACTTAAAAAAAAAAAAAAAAGAAATCACTCCTTTAAAGTTGTGCTCAGCGTGTTGAGCTTTTGAAATTTCCCATGTGCATGGAAGACAAAATGTTAAGTGGCATGCAAAAATGCAGATGACAATCACCTTCATCTTATGTAAAAGACAGAATATGGGGGGAAAACTCCTGAGCGTACAAGTGCTTCGTGACTGTCGTGACAGGAACTCATCAAATGTGTATTCCCAGCAGAGTGGAGGTGTCTGAATCATGCATGTCCTCTCTCTCTGCATGCGTGTGCTCATATGTCTCTGTATAGCTCTGTGTTTTTGGAATAATCCATTAAACCCAGAAAAAGGGGCCATGAACGACATCTGGACACAGCCGACCTGCTGTGAGAGAAATTAAATGTACCTTCTTCTCCAAATCAATACCCCACTGGGTGGAGATGATGGAGGTTGTCAGGTTTAGAAACAGAGTCTACCTGTAATGACATAGTCCTTAGAGCTCCAGGGGTTATCTCACTTTCTGCTTCTGCAAACTTTAGCTAAATGTGTTATGGTTAAATATGTTCTGCCTCTGAGTGATCTACGATGAATTAATTAATGAGTTTTTTTTTCATAACCTAATGTGTATATTGATTGTTCCTAGGAGGGGCAAAAAAGGTTTAACTAAATGTGTTCTCTCACACCCTGCAGGTTCGGTTTCCCATCATTTGTCTTTTCATGTGACTCTTTAATCCATTCTGAATAAGATTTTGAAATGTCAGGCCATTCTGGACCACTGACTTGCTTCCTCACAGTGAGTGGTTACAGCCTCCGTGTTTTCGCACACGTTTCTTTTCTTTGAATGGCATAAAACGTCAACTGAGAGTAAAACGCATTGAAGTCGCAGCCTGATTTAAAATCATGAAATGGTTCAGTTGTCTTAAAAAGGTGTTAAGAAAAAAACAGCTGAAAATAAATCATCAGTTTCTTTCCCTCAAGTCAAAGCGGTTATGAAACAGCCTCCGAGCGACATTGCAGAGAATCAGGATGCCCTGACTGTGAAAGAGCAAGGACAAAAAAAAAAAAAAAAAAGTAATAATAGGGAGTCCAACAAGGCTGCAGTGACAGGAAAGCTGCACATGTTCAAAAAGAAAACAGCACTTCTTCATGAACAAATTAAACATGCTACAGACTCGGAAGAATTAGTCAGACATATCTCATATATTTAGAGTTTTGGAGATTATTCCTAACAGTTTGCCTGTATGTCAAAAACATGACTGCTCTCTGTCAGCATGCTTCAGATGTAATCTGGAAGCCTTCACGTTAGGGCTTTGTAGCTCTTCCTTTATGAGCCAGTATGATATGAATAGGTACATGGGGCATGAAACAATTTAAGGACAAAGTGCAGATTTGATGCACATTAATTTGAACGTAGTTTGACACAGATGTTAATTTCCCACTATAAATGAAAACAAGCTATTTCTTCAAGTGTGACATACCTCTGATGTTCCTTAAATATTTTCCAAAGTTATGAGTTTCAGCATTGAAAAATTAAAAAATGTTAGAAAAAAGAAGAAGAAGGAAATCAACATATATAGGCATCTAAAACACATATCTGCTGCTTTAATTAAAAAACAAAAAAAACAAAACTGAAAATACTATGCACTTAGCCCCTAGCTCCAGTGTAGACCTTCCATTTTGATAAAGCCTTTATCTCTGTGGTCTCTTAGGCCACCTCCTAGTTATGCTGCTATTGGCCTAGGCTCCTGGGGGGACTCCTATTGTACACTAAGCATCTTCACCCTGTCAGATTGTCCTGAATCATTTAAAAGGGGGTATATGTGTGCTGTGTGGGTATCAATATGAGGATGTGTGTGAAACCATGCCCAACGATGAGTATGTGAGTTTTTATATATTAGTGTTGATTTTATTATGTAAAGCACTTTGCACTACCTCTGTATGAAAAGTGCTATATAAAAAAAGTTTGATTTGATTACCACATGTTATATATTTTTGTAGCTCTCTGTGTCCTTCATCCTCTCTGTCCTGGCTCCCTTATTTCTTCCTTTAACCAGCAGGCTATCAGCAGGAAGGTCCCCCTATAATTGAGCTGGGTCCTGCTCAAGGTTTCTTCCCAAGAGGGAGCTTTTTTCTTGCCACAGTTTGGCTTTGCCATGTGCTCGAGGGTCATGCTGTGGATTTCTCATAAATGCCTAGAGGCAACTTTGTTGTAAACAGATGCTATATAAGTAAACCTGAATTCTTCTTTTATTTCTTCAGGGTTGTTTTGTTTTTTGTTTTGTTTTTTTGCCAATGTCTTCTTCTTTTCTTTTTTTGGCAGTTGACAAAGAGACACTACCGCCACCATGTGTTTTGGAATGGTAGCTTACATGCAACCAGCCCTGTTTTTCCCGTAAAGCCTGTTACATACTCCACGAGATGCGACAAATTTGCTCTTGTTCTCGCAGCTGCGAGAACATCGTGTGAGAAAAAAGCTCTGCCAAGGCTGTGAGAACGAGAAGAAATTTCTCGTGTCTCGTGGAGTATCAGGCTTAAGTGTAGACACGACGGCTGAAGGGACAAAGATCAACCCTGTTAACATTTCAGCCTAGTTTTATCCCAGAACCTAGTGGAAACGTACCTTTTTAAACCCAAATGGGGCCAATATATAAGTGCTCGCTGGAATAATGTGGCTTTAAAATAAAAACATTAATCAATCAAGTATTTGATTGCTTCTAATTTGAATTCTTTACTCTGGCATCCATGTGAAATTTAGTCTTGTTTGTAAGTTTAGTCTCAGCTTTAATGTATGCATCTTTCTACCAAACCACATTCTACAGTCATAAATCTTTAGAAATAAATAACCGTGTTACTACCTCTGATCTTATCAAGTCGTGGCTAAGTTTTGGTTTGAAAATGTTGTAAGTAATAGTAGTCGTAAGCATCCTTATCTGTGTTAGTTGCTAGTGCAAGTTTATCATAAGGTGTTCAGTTGGTCTGTCGTACTACTTCTGTAGTAAATTACAGTGTTGTGCCTTGAAAGAAGACAGTTTAAAAGCTCTGCAGATTCCATGGACTAATGCAGTTATGGTGCAAACCCAAAGAAACCTTGCTTTGACTGTTGGGACTAAAGCCTTAATGAACCAGATTTTAATCTGCGTCATCAACCAGTTTATGACACATTCAGGGAGTCTATATTAGAACTGGGTTCTGATTTCACATGGGTTGGTCTTTATCTCTCCTAATACACATTTACTGGATGTCAGAGGTTTATAATTGCAGAATTCTTCTGCATGTCAAGACTTAATTGAAAATAGACTCAGTAAGAGAAATATAAGCAGCCGCAACATAAGTACATCAGAAAATTGTTTTGTTTTCAGTTAATGAACTCTTTGGAGAATGCAAAACCAAGATTACGATGGTCTTTAATATTAATCATTTTCCTACATAAATTCTGCATTAATGGCATACTAAACCCAAAAAACGAAGAAGGAAAAAAGTAACATATATTACTGAGGACCCATGAATCCTCTAGAAGAGTGTGGTGGTGGATTTCTCTGCAAAGACTCTGATACTCTGCTGTATTTTGCTGTTTTTTTCCTCTTATATTACTTTATTTAGGACATGTTTGGCTACATATATTTGAAGTAATTACCAGTCAGTGGTATTATTTAGGTATGAGGACTATTAAACTATAAACATTGTTCATTGAGCTACACTGGCTACCTGTGGCTGACCGAATAAAACAAGTTGTTGAGCCTCGCCTGCAAGGTGCTCTAGGGTTCCACACCTGCTTATATGACCTGAGTTGTAAAGACTTACACCCCTTCTCATGTGTTGCGCTCGTCAAAAGAACATCGATCAGCCTTGCCCTCTCTTCATACAAGGCGATCTCAGTTGAAAATGTTCTCCCACGTGATTCCTCAACGGTGGAACAAGTTACTAGTAGCTA
The DNA here is from genome assembly GCA_037176975.1 of Arrhamphus sclerolepis. Taxonomy (NCBI): domain Eukaryota; kingdom Metazoa; phylum Chordata; class Actinopteri; order Beloniformes; family Hemiramphidae; genus Arrhamphus; species Arrhamphus sclerolepis. Next base: position 3,795,157 of record JBAMYA010000004.1, read on the forward strand.
CAAGAGCAGAGTCGCCCCTCTCTGCTTTCAAGAAATTCTTAAAAACTCTCTTCTTCCAAGAATACCTTCAGTCGTAGCTGCACCTTCTCTTTAACTTCCTAACCTGCTCTTGAATCATGTCCTTGCTGCACTGACTCGGATGCCGCACTCACCTGAATACTGATTTAACTGCCCTTACTTTGAATTTACTATGTTTTTTGGCTCTAATTTATGTTGGATAAAAGTGTATGCTAAATGTAATGTAACATAATGGAATTCAATGTAAACATTAGTTCAAAATCGGAGCCTCCTTCTTCCACACTCTGATTCTGTCAGCGGGAGACAGAACTTAAAAACTGGACTTAAGTAGACAGTTTCTCACAGGGCTGTAAGGAGATATTTCTAAGTACTTTAGGACCTAAAGTCACTCTATGTAATAATACCACTTCCGACCACATGGTGGCCATAGTCATGGCAGCATAGCACAGAACTGTCAGTGGCTCATTCGTCAACATAGTAGGTAATATCTCCCCATGTGGTCAGCTGTGGTATTGCTACATAGTGACTTAAATCTGAAAAAAACTACATTATGTAAGACAATTAAAAATCAATTTTCCAGGGAAATATAGTCTTTTCTACACACAAATTGTTTAGATATTCTGCATACACATCTATGATGTTCTGATAAACATAATCTTTTTTGAACAATATATTCATTTTATTTGTTGTTGTCAAACTATATGCTGTTTTGTTTCTTTTTTAACAGCCAACACAGCAGTTGTGTGCTATGTTTGTGTGTAGGTGGAGATGCATATGTGCACACGTGTCCTGAGTGGGTGGAGGAGGCACAGCTGGGGTCTTTGCTTTCTCTCATAACTCTTTCTTCAAGCCTTTTTACATCTCATTGTCAAACCATCTATAAGCTTCCCTGTGCAGCACTCACAGCATGGAAATTAAGCAGCTATCTTACTTCTCCTCTATTCTATGCTGTTTTTAATTGAAGAAACACCTGATGGCCGAGGCTGACCCTCCTCTGATCAAGTGAAATGATACAGGCACTTAAGATGTATATATCTATTTATTTATTTATTTATTTATTTAGCCTTTGACAGCCACATCTAGAAATGCAACAGTCCTGCCAAGTGGCATCTCCAGCTCTAAATCTAATTAATTTTTGAGGAAGGGAAAATGTCAGCCATCATATAAAGATATCAAATTCCTCTTCAAATGTGTTACGGAACGAGAAGAGCTGCATTAATACTGAGCTTTGCGGTGTAAGCTTCTTTTGCTCATTTTAATACTGCAAATTAAAAAACAAAAAGCAAAGCTCTACGGTGAGTCTCTGCTGCCCCCTGTAGCAGAAGCCCAACACTACCCAAGAGGACCAAGTTGGAGGTTTCATTCTCTAAGGAAACATTAAGAGTACCCGAGGTTTGATATGGGGTACTGTTTGTTTCTGTGCTCTGGGTCTGGTGTAGGCAGTGTCCATGCACATGTTCTGCTGTATATCAGCCTGATGCATCATGGTTGGCTAATTGCAACTGTATTATGTAAGAAGACAGGAAAAAGAGCCACAAAAGGCTTGTCTTCCAATATGTTTTCATGTGTAGGCTCACTGTCATCCCAGACAAGTACAATGACACTAGTAAATTCATTTCATTCTAAGATTTATAGCGGACATTACGCTACAAATTATATTCTGTAATTCATTTTTATACCCACCTAATGTCAACAAGTATAAGTACTACTAGAAGTATGTCTATTTTTACATAGATCTACATTGCCATCTGGTGGTACAAAGTAGGAACAGCTACTCAAGCCAAGTCAATGACCACTGCAGCAGGAAGTACGGTTGGCATCACTGCTGAAGAAGCAGGAGATGAAATACTCCATTATTTGTGTTTGAATATTACTAAAATGAGGGTGCTGCCACAAACCACTTCAGATTATAGCCCATAGCAGCTGCAGTGTTTGTTAAAACAATTATTGAGCTGGCGAGCGGCACTGAGCTGCCTGGTTTGTGGCTTGTGCCTGAGGCCATGTGATACTGCTGGCCATGAGCTGTCCTCAGGCAGTCCTGATGTTGTTGTTTGTATCTGGCCCAAAAACCTGATGATTCCACAAACCGCCACAGTGAAGTTTTTATACAAACATAAAAGAGAAGAACTGCAACTTTGAATGGATAGTATTGTTTAACTGTTTTGCTTTTACAAATGATTTGAGAATCATATATTGGTATTTTTTTGACGTCACAATGGAATGGAATCAGTCCACTTACTTATTTTTAGAACATTGTCTTTATATGTCTGTAACTTAAGTCAAATGACTTTATCAAACTAGTTGTGCTGTCAGATTTCTTGCTAGATCCTGGACTCTGATCAGCTGATGTTAAGAGACTATTTCCGGTCAGGACAAAGCTGCACATGTATATTCAGCATGCACTGGTTTAAAAAGTCTATTCTGAAAGACGCTTGTTGGAAGTCTTGGAACTTGGAATTCTTTGTCATTTGTCGTTCTTCTTGGTGGCGAAGGTTAAGCTCGATACATACTCCACAGGAACAGAGGAATTTGTTCTTGTTCTTGAGGTGGCGAGAACAAGAAGAAAGTTCATTCTGACTCTGACATTTCATGTTTCACGAGAAACTCTAGTGCAGAACTCCCAGAAAGACCCTCCCACTTCAGCCCGCGTATTGTTAGATGTTAAAATATCAAGTCTAAAACGAGAAACAGTAAAACTGTTTTTTCCATATCTATAACATTTTTAACTTTTTTTGGTTTTTGAGGGGGGCTAGATGGGAAGAAAGACGAACATTTAAAGCTCACACTGGGAGCCAGGGTGGTTCATTTTCAGTCTGGTCACAGTGTGGTGCGAAGCTCCCGTCTGTCTGCTGCTGGGAGCGCAGCAGAGGCTGCTGGGAGACTGACCGCCTGGTGCTTTGGGACGGGATGGCGGTCACGGCAGCACCCGCTGCTCATGAAGGACAGTAGAGTGATACCTGCTTTCACGTTAGCGCCTCCTAGTTAATGCTAGAAAAAGTGGCTAAATTTGTCACTACTCACTTTTGACAAAAAAAAAAAAAAGTCACCAAGAAGATTTGGAAAGTTTCCAGATTTAGCAAGAAAGCTGCTAAATCAAGAACACTGACCACACTTCCTTGTTTCCAAATTAACCACACCCACTCCATATTTCTGACCAATCACACATTTGGTTCTGCCTAGATGACGTGTTGAGAACAAGCCACAACTCCCAAACCAGGACTCCAAGAACAAAATTACATAATTTTGTTGGTGGACCGGATTTGGCCCATAGCATTAACTTTGGCTCTTGTGATTTACATTTTTTGAGTCTGCCCCATCTCATTCGGGGTCTGTGGTATCAAAGGAGCCCAACATTGTCCCTTGGGGGAGAAGCAGAACAGGTTTTCAGTTCATCACAGACAGACAATCAAAACATCCATCCATCATCTATACCCACTACTTCTTGTGCAGGGTCACCAGGAGCCTATCCCAGCTCTCTCTGGGTGAAAGGCTCCTGTAGAGGCTTGAACCAGGAATCTTCTTGCTGTGAGGCAACATTACTAACCACCAAGCCACCATGCTGCCCACTTTTAACCTGTTTATGTACATTCATTGACCAGTTATGGCCTTTATAAGCACCATCAAGCTTCCTCAAAAATGAACACTCAGAGCATCAGAAATGAATGTGGTTGTACTCAAGTTTGGACATGGGAGGTATAAAAGTGTGATATTTAGTTCTAGAATGTGACTGTCTTCCTTTTTATAATATGAGCCCAAACCATGACTGATCCACCCCCATGCCTGAAAGTCCAGACAGCATGAATATGTGAGGCCTGTGTGGTGGAACGAATGGACTGAGGATTTGGGGGAAAAACTGGAGTTGCTTTTCTAGAAACTCAACTTGACCTCCACCATTTCTTGTAGTTTTATGTATCCTTGATTACTTTAGAAAGTAAGTAAAAAGGTTATGAGGAGCCAAAATCAGAATCAGAATGACGTTATTAATCCCTGATGGGAAATTCCTACTAGTACAATCCTCCAAACAGAAAAATGAAAAGTCTAAATAGAATACAGACAATATCCAGTTCAGAGTCACCATGACATCGTTTACGTTGTATACTCACTAATTTGTTTGCATGGCATTGCATTTGGTAAAGCTTATCTGAAAACCAAATCCTGTCTACCTGTCGTCGTAAAATAAAAAAGTGGTGCATTATTCTTGCGTAAAGAATTAAAAACAATGTGCCATTTGAAAATACTCAGTGCAAAAGTTTGAATTATGAGGGAGGAATGCTTTATGTGTTGAATTTTGAGAATTACCCAAGTGATTAACGACGTAATATCGGCAGATTCTCTGTTTTAAATCAAAGAATAACCTGGAATGCCTCTGTTCTAACTTTCACAGCATTAGTTTTAGATGCTTTTTGTGGTTAAAAGAGTAGTATATGTAACACTGCCATGGACTCTTAGCGAATTGAAAGTCACTTTTCTATAACAATAGACAGGAAAAATGGAGTCAGTAAAGCTGCAATCCAGCTGCAGGAACCTTTTCCAAGAGCTTTCAGGAGGCACTTTTCTGGGCTGTGAGAGAACCAATGATTCTGGGAAAAACTTCACCCTCAAAAACAGCCCGTCAGGAGGTAGTGCTTTATAGATTACCTTAAGGTTTCAGTGGTTAACTGGACTAAACATCTGTGACTGGTTGAGTTTTATTTCCACCATTGTGTCTCACTATTCCCAGTAGTTTGTAAAAGCATCCAGTCTTATTTTTTGCCAAAGGAATATGTGCTGATGATTGTAAATAGCTACATTTAAGCTATGATGCTCATCCCCAATCAAAAAGCTGATAACACGTGGCATGTACTGGGGGATGAGGGTTTGAGTGACCTCCAGAATTAATGAGGAGAGAGATTACAATAAGAAAATAATGAAACCAAAGCAATAAAATGTAATTACTGATCATTTCACGCCAGTTATGCTCTAAGGCACAGATAAAAACCCAGTAGAAATGTGTGAAATTAATGGATTCTAACTCAGTGTGCACTTCCTCATATGTTTCTTGTGTGGAAGGGACAAGAAAGGACTCTGTGAAATAAAGTGTTCGTCTCTGATTGTTTCACAGCAGTTATACTCTAAAGGTGCAAATGAAAACACTTCCAATTTACAGAAATATGTAACAACAGCTCCATTCACACAGCCAGTTTGTTCTGCCTCTGTTGGTCAGTTAGCTCATTATAGGGACAGTGACAAAGATGACCGAAGGGACTGTTTTCAGACTGTGGTAGGACTGCAACTAACTTTTATTTTTGTAGTCAACTAATATTTTTTCATCTTGGTGATGAATCAATAATTATTTCTGCCATGCTTCCATCCATTCTCACGTGCAGATCAGCCATCCTCTGGCTTTCTCCTTAGAGGAAAATGCTGTGAGCCTTTGACTGCATCACCAGCGTCTCATGTTCCACTGAAGAGACACCATAGATGCAGTTGACTTGTCCCTCCTTCCCTTGTAACCAGTGGTGCAGCATCATTTTTTTCTAGTGATGATTTTGTCCCAGCATCATGCAAACCGGTGCTGGAGTGACACCTCATAAGAACCACCAAAGAAATTGGGGTGTTTTTACATTACTTTTGTAAATATTTAAAGCAGGTGTTAATGTGTCATCTGGACTTGAAAAACTATTGAAAGTTATATGAACATCGTCTCTTAAAATGATCAGTCGGCATAAAAAGGGAACACAAAAAATGTGTTTGGCACAAATTGAACCTCATACCCTAATTTTATACTCATTGTAATAATCTCCTGCTTTTCCAATAACATCTGCTAACAACGGGGTGGACTTACCTTGTGTAACTTTAACACCGACGGGCTCCTTTTCTTTAGTTTCTGTGTCATTTTATGTCTGCTTGGTACTCGGCCAACATAGTACAATGCGTTGCTATATTACAACCGTACGATGTCACAATTAGAGAACAGAATTAATCACGAGTCGGAGGAATGATCCAGAACAACATGTACTTGTTCAGTGGTTGGCAATGTTACATTAAAGGACCAGACACATGGTGGCCCTGGAAGACTTTCCCACTAGAGGCCAAGTAATTGGCCACCACATGTTTTGCGCTTTGATCCAGAATTAAAAGCTCAAAATCAATACAGGTGCAGTTACACTTGTGGTTTGGTACTTTTGGTCAGGACAAAAACAGAAAATTAGGAATTTAGTTTGGTTCACAAGTAGAAAGGGATAGTTTGATGCAGTTGACATTAGCATTCGAAGATTTGATGCATCACAGAAAAACGCTGCAACTTGAATGGACTGTTACGATCATGTGCCACGAAACTCACTGACGATTGAAAACTTATGAATGCCGTCTTGGTTTTCATTTTTATATCGGAGATGCTCCAAATCTGCTTGTAGGGTTGAATATTTGTGGGAGATTTACTTCTTCGTTGCCTCATGTTCTTGCCGCTCTCCACTTTTTGTGTCGCAGAGCTGTTCTTGTGGTCTGCTGTGCACCACAGTTCGGATGGCAGCGCTTACACTTAATGAAGTGAACCGGACCAACAGGACAACCGGTTTCAATCGAACCAAACATGCCAAGTATGAGATTAGCACCCTGAGTGAATGTTCTTCCACGACATTATTTTATACGTATTCTTTTGCGTTTGCAAGAAGGCATATGGAAATCTTTGAGCTATCTAGGTGGTTATACAGCGTATACCTGCGTATCACGTAGACTACACCACTGCTTGTAACTGCTTCATTAGTGGGCTGTAAACTGTGATGACCTTTGGTTATAGTCACTGGCAGTGGAAAAGTTAACAGTTCTGTTTGTAATGTTGAAGCTGTGCAGCTCAGCTTCCATAAAAATCAGCAGGGAGAAACACAAGGAAAGAGACAGAGACTGCTTAGTATTCTCATCTTGTATTTTCATTTTATTATCAAATGAATGGATTTGGAGGACTTGCTCGCTCCTCTGTGTATTCTCGCCGCAACGTCTGACTCAATTATCACCAAGTACCAATAACTAGCCCAACACTTCCTCATTTACATGCAAATTAAACCAACAAATGACTTGGCAATATGCATTTCAAGGTCAGAAACATGCTGCTATGCTGCTGCTGGTGCCAAGCTCTGTGTTTGCGTGACGGATGGATCGGTTATTGTCGGAGCAACTACAGACGTCATTCTCGGTCTGAATGCTGCAAAAAAAAAAAGTGTTTTTAATATAGATGCATTCTTCTCTCAAATCCAGACATGATCCGTAGTATACTGGTTCCTTGTTCTACATTATATGAGCAAAAAGGACAGCCACTGAAAGAGCTCATTAAAACCTGACTGAATTAACAGGAAAATGGACCTTCAGATGTCATTTCCATTAAAAAGCCCATATTGGGCTTCTTTTTAAGAGATTACCTGGCTGAATGTGTAGAGAGATGAAAGGGGAGTTGGTAGAAGAGACAAATATCAAAACTACTCCCAGCTGTGGCAAGATCCTGCCTCTGAATGTCTTTTTGTTCTCCAGAGTAAGCAATATTAAACATATTTAAACACTCAGAGTGATGAGCAATGAATGTCACAGTCCAGGTTGTGATGTTAATACCCAGAAACAAAGCCAAACCCAGAGAACTTGAGAGTTTTACATCAGTTTTATGTAAAAATTCAGTTGAATTGAGATGTTCTGTGCAAGTGCAAAGGTTGGTTTTTACAACATGAAACAAACATGTGATTCAAGTACAGCATCTTCTCATTCTCCATCTGATGTTAATTATTACAATAATACTGACTGAAAAAGAATTGTATATATGTTCATATCTGTAAGTGTCTAAAACAGAAACTTTTATCCACATGTACCAACAGATTGTAGTTGAAATATTGGGATTTAAGAACAAAGTGGACTCATGAACGGCCTCTTGGAACAGAACTTCAATTCACTGCAATTCAATTTGATTCAAAATTCAAGTCAAAAATATTTTATTGATCCCCAAAGGGAAATTCAAATATTGCAGTGGTCTCGGGATTTAAGTCTCTTCAAATATTCATTGTAGATGGTTCCAGATGTGTTCAGGAAGGATCTCCTGAAGCAGTCTGTGTTGTAGTGGATCCGAAGAAGCCTCGAACAGAAGACACTCACTGTGTTGTGTAGAGGATGTTCAGGGTTGTCCATGATTATTATTCACTTTATGAAGTATCCTCCTTTATCCAATCAGCTCCAGAGGATCCAGACCAGCCAGTTTTCTTTATCAGTCTGTTCTCCAATCAGATGACTGCAGATAAGGATCGCACTTCCCACAACAGACTTATAAAACTATGCAACTTCTGGCTGCTAACACTGAAGGACCTAAGCTTCCTTAAGAAGCAAAGTCTGCTCTGTCTCTTCTTTTAACAGCATCAGTATTGCGTCTCCAGCCCAGTCTGTTGCCCGGGGCTTGTTTCAAAAAGGAGGTTCAACAAACTCTGAGACCAGAAACTCTGAGTTGGTTAGAGAGAGTTGGTTCACTTAACTCTAAGTATGCTGACTCTGAGTTACTGTGACCATAAAAAGCCATCATCAATGGAGCTTTGATACCACGATTACCATGACAACGCTAGTAAATGGAAGAGATCCTCCAACTCTTCTTTGTTGATCAAGCCTGCTCATGAGTCAGGCCACATTTCTCAGAGTTCATTCACTTTCTAATGGAACAGAATGGGATATGTTCAGGATATCTGTTATTCTTAAGAAATTCTTGCAAATACATAATAGCTATGAAGTTAAATACTGTGAGTGATATTTGTGATGCACGTAAGCAGAAGATCATGTTGGATAACTGTGACAAATGACCCATCGCTCTTAAAAAATCATCAAGGTGTCACAAGTAAAACTCATGGCTGCTTTGATGGCTTTAAACTATCTGTTCAGGACTTGTTATTTCCTGAGGCAAATGAAACAAATACCATTAATTGCTATATGATTGATATACATATATGAAATTAAATCTGTTTCAGCTTAATGAAGGGAAGGAGACATGTTAATGCAAACATCCTCTTGACCAGGTTTAGTTCAGAGTCTGCTACCATGGTAACAGACTCCAAACATGAGTAACCTCAGTTGCTGAAACTGGCTCAACTGAACCCTAAGTTAAGTTGCCTCTCTTTTTGAAATGAAAAACTCAGAGTTTCAACATAACCAGCTTTCTGAAACAGACCCCTGGTGAACACCGAGGTATTTTTACTCCTTCACCACCTCTACTTCTTCTCCCATGATGGAAATACTGCTTGACATAAACCTGGTTCTCCTAAAATCCACAATCATCTCCTTTGTTTTGTTCACATTTAAGATGTTTGTTCTCACACGATGCCGCAAAGCTGGACTCGGTCTCTTGTCCATCACTGATACACCCCACAACTGCAGAGTCATCTGAGTATTTCTGCAGACGTCTGGAAGTCTGAGATGTACAGAGCGAGGAGGACTGGTGAGCCCTGTTTCACAGCCCATTTGGGGGCACTGACATCTGCTGGCCATTCGATATACAGCAGTCCTGCTGTGATTTTACATGTGGGCTACATGCCAGTTGACCTGGGAAGGAAGTGATGCAAGTATCATGTCAGAATAACTAGATAAACATACAACGTCTGTGAGAATGTCAGTTACAGGAAGTGCTGGGACTGGGACATCATGGAGTTTGGGAAAATGTGATCGGTATGTTTTAGTAATTCTTATTCAAGAATAAAAGTGCTTTAACAGCATTGAGACTCAGGCAATTTCTCTTCTCCAGCCTTAGAAAACACCCTCTTCTAGAGGACTGAAGAAGCATATGTATATCTGGGGAATGGCTTGCCTTTTCATTTGTGCACTGCTTCGTCTTTAAACATGATTAAATCATATTTTTCACATATTTCTTCTCTGAGAATTTCAGCTCTAAGTAGAGCATGACACACAAACAGATACTGAGCTCTACTGTCATTTATATTTTACTGTTTTATTTGGCTTTTATTGAATACTATTTACTGTTTATTTATGCCTTTATATTTAAATGTTTTATTATTGTCTTGTGCTTTATGTTAAATTCTGAAGCACTTTGGTCACCTTTGTTGTTTTTGAATGTCTAAAACAAACAAACAAAAACTTGAACTTGAGAAAGGACACAGCCTTGAGGGGATCCAGTACTGGTAGTCCAGGAGTCAGAGACATGCTTTCCCAGCCTCACAAACTACAAAAACAAATATATCCATTGAGTCCCATGTTAAGATTTCTAACTTTACAGCAAAAATAAACATATTTACAGCCTGAATCAAAAAAAAGTTTTTTGATCTCCATAACTAGATGTCACGACCATGACAGCTGTAAAGGGGATTAGTTGTTTTGGACCATGTCAGCACCACAGTCAAAGGATCATCTTTTTGTTCCCCAACCCATTTTAAGCACTGATCTACTTCCGTGCAACTTTTGTTAACTCATACCATCTCTTCCCGTCTCTCTGCCCACTCACCGTTATCGAGGTGTCAGTGGAGCTGGCTGATTCTTCATCCACTCAGGTTAATAATCTTCCTATTGAATCATGAGTCCGACATTTCCACTAACACAGTTTATATGAGTCCTCTAGCTGCTAACGCTAAGTACAAATGGCGTGAGTGAGAGCGGACAGCGGCGTAGCGGAAATACCACAGAGCCAGAAGAGCCCAGTCCATCAATGGGCTGAGAAGAACCCTGAAAGATGATATAAAGGATCAAATTTTAAATCAGGGGTATAGTCATTCGATTGATGGCTGGCAGAGCCAGGGACTAGCTGTCATCACTTTAGCTACTTTGCACTTATGTCTTTATATTTTGTTGTATTATTAGTTGTACAGATTGCTGAGAGCAAGTTGTGTGGTGACTGGAAGGATCCAAGAAGGAATCTTAGTAAAGCAACAAGCAGACTGTGTTAAACAATCAGCCTTGCATTCCCTCTAAGTTTCATAACAGCAGGGCCATGATTCCTCTTGATGATAGATGGTAGATGATTCTTTCAGATAGAGAGACCTTTCCCAGACATCCACCAAGACCCAACTGTGGTGAAGACATGGGGACTACATAATTTCTGATGTTGCAAGTGAAATAATATCTGAAATGGGAGGTCTGCAATGGCATTTTAAAATGTTTTATATGCTTAAAAGCATTTAATAGGATACTTGAAGTGACTACCAAATAAAATTCTCAAACATTAAACAACCCTGTCACTTTGTTTGGGTCCGCTGAGGCCTGAAAAGATGCCACTCAGTGAGGTATTCAGATTTGCTGTGACATCACAAACCCAGCTCTGAGAAGAATTATCCAGCTTCCCCATATTTATGTCCAGTAAACTTCACATTGTGCTGATATAAACATGCAGAAATAAAGAGGTGGGCTGGTGTCAAGTGTCCGACTCTGCCCACTGAAACTGGCTGCTGTGAACAGAGGCGGAAAAAAGACATTGAAAAGGGTGCTGTTGTATTTTATAACTGGTATTATGATCATCGCATGTCATTGAGTATTTATCCATCCATCCATTATCTATACCCGCTATTTCCTGTGCAGGGTCACGGGGGTCTTCTGGAGCCTATCCCAGCTCATTTCAGGCGAAAGGCAGGGGTCCACCCTGGAGAGTATTTATTAATACCTAATGGAATGGTTCAAATTTCTGAGTTTTCTTTAAAAAAAAGGACATGTCTCCCTTAATAAAATTAAGGAACCAGAATTGGACCAAGAAGTACATCAAGCAGTTGTCTATATTTACATTATAAACGAGAAACAGACAATTATATGTCCAAAAGTCACAAAATAACAGGGTCCAAGCATAAATTAGAAAATGTATTGCTCCCATATTAGGATCAAGAATGATTACTCACAGAAAAGTAAATGATCAGACATTTTGGAAAAAAGTGACTGCCTTTCTAGTGGCATTGCTGTTTTGTTTTCGAGGAAAAAGCCTGAAATGAAAGTCAACATTACACTCGAAACGATGCTGTTTCCTGTTTTAGAGGTTTTACACTGTGAACTTTGACAACATTAAGGAAGCAATGACTGCCTGCAAGAGGAAATTCACCTTGCCACAGTATAAGAAAAGTAACATGCTGGCTCAATGGTGTTATTTTGACGCAAAGCTCTGGGTTCAAACCTGTCCTGAGTCTGTGTATTCTACCAGTGCCTGTGTGGGTTTTTCCCCAAGTGAGATATGACTAACTGGTAATTCTAAACTGGCTGTAGGTGTGAATATGCTGTTGTCCGTCTCATTGTGTTAGCACTGTAATGAACTTCTGCAGAGTATAGACTTTCTGTTGCTACGGGAAACAGGCTTTGGTAAGTTAACTCATTGTGTTTCATGCTAATATAAAAAAACACTCTACAAATAAGTCTATTCTTAATTATAGGTTTCAGCACAAATTGAAATCTCAAATTTGGTAAATCTCATTCTGGTTCCTGTTTGTGTATGTGTTATTAAGGTCTAATGACACAATCTGTCAAACTGATGCAGAGACACAGCTGGATGTAGGATTATCAGAATGCAATGACAGGAAACAACTCGTGAAAATAAACCGCTTTGTTGTAGCATTTACAAGTGAAAAAAAATGCTTTAAAAAAGGAAGCGGTGAAGGAGAAGATCTCATCATGGTTAATGAAAAGAGGCCATCTTGGGATTCTTATTTGTCTTTTGAATAGCACTCGGCGGTAATACATCATTTCAAGTTGCATTTTAATTGGCTAGTAAGTTGGCATAGTCATAGGATTTCTGACACTGTCAGAAAATTATATCAAGTAGTCTTTGGTCACAAGAGGGGCATGACAGCCATTGTCAAACTGCTCACATTATAGGAAGCTAGCTAGAACACGCTAACCTAAGTTCAGTCACAAGTTAGCTATTTTAGCATGGCTGGCTTAGCTGATGCTAACCTATAATGCTAAATAATATTACTTTACATTCAATCTTGATTAAATCTGTCCAGACATTCTCATATCAAATGTTGGAGAAAGAACTTCTGAAACAAGAGCTACCAGAGCTGATACAAGGAGTTCAGCTAGGACCAGACAATGCTATGCACATCAACCACATCTACCATTATCATCATCAACAGTGCTGCAGTTTGCAGTGCTGAGATTACTGTTGTTTACATCTTTATAAAGCTCAAACTTAGCAATGGTGCAAATAAAGTATATCTTACATATACTGACATTGATAAATGTTGAATATCAGTCATTCTTATAGACAATGCACCAAACTATCATTCCATCTGACTTGAAAAAAATGAAAAAGAAACAGTAATGGGAAATACAAAGATGAAGAATAAATTACTAAGATGACCAGTCGCATTTCTCGTGGTCCACTTCAATGCAACATAGTTACATTTGGAGAGACGTGCATGTTAGGGCCCAACGTACCTTATGGCACAGAGGTTCATAGCTTTCATAGGTTTCAGAGGTTCATAGTATAAATCAGGCTTTAGTACAGTTAAACAGTACAATAATCCGTGTTATCTATAACTGAAACTAACCATGCTTTGTTAGGTTTTTATTCACAGCTCAGAAATCAAACCAAAACATTAAGTGCTAAGCAGCTAAAGCGATGACAAAAATTACCGCCACCAACTCATGTGACAAATATTTTATTTACTCTGCTGTTAAGTTTGAGCTATATAAGCAATGTAAACAAAAAGGATACCCAGAACTGCAGAAAATAACCTGCACTGCCCTCTAGCAGTTGGTTGTGTAACTACAGGGCAAAGCGAGTAACAAACATACGTATAAACAAGATGGTAAACAGTTGTTGCGTAGTCTATGTCCATATGAGGAATACAAATCAGGATTAAGGGGCTAAAGTGACTAACCGTCGGCTATGTCTGCCATCAATGAATACCCCAAAAGTGTCTTAAACTGTAAACCACTTCAAACTCCCAGATAAATGTCATTTTATTTAATGTGTAAATTATATTTCTTACAGAAATTTGTAGAGTCATTTTTACAATGGTTTATAATAATATTGACATAAGTGTGAAATATGAGGCAGGTATAAAGCCAAAATTAAAACATGCTACTTAAAATGTCATGGTTGATATCAGGGTTGAGTTGTCTTAGAAGATAAAACTTTCTTCAAAGAATTTGGCTGATAGTTACACACTTGCCTCTGAGTTATACTGTTTTTAATTTCACCTATCACACAACGTGAGTACAACTTCAAAGTGTTTTTGAAACAGACACGTTTTTAGGTTACATTTGTGCATATTGTCGTTTTCTTGTAAGCTGAAAAGGTAAGGTCCAGTCATAAAATTCGAGCGCAGATGTTTTCCGGGTAAGAACCCGATGCCATTTTTGAATGGGTCCGTGCTTGGTTGGACTCTGGGTTTGAGGAAGCTCATCCGCCCGGCAGTCGGAGCGGAGGAGGGAGACTCGACGGCTGCCGCTGCAGGCTGTGTGAAGCTGCTGACGGACATCGAAATATCTCCACGACGGCTGAAATTGACGCAGCGAAGCGCCTACTCCTCTTATCCCTATCGGTTTCTGTCATATCCAGGTGAGTCAACGTTGTGAGCTGGCTTTTTTGCGGAAAATAGCCGAGGCTAGGAGCGTACGCCTCGGCTGCATACAAAGGCTTTCTTTGCCGGAGAAAATGCCGGGGCTGCATCAGCCGGGAGGCCCGCCTGTGTCTTTCAAGTCTCCGACTCGCCTCGCGTATCCCTTCACAGTTTCAATCCGCCTCAGTCGTATCCTTTAAATGTAAAATCCACCTCAACGATTTACCAAAAAAAAGCGTTAACAAGCATAACCCCCGGTTGTGAGACGTTATCTACCGAACGCCCTGGGTTTTGACAGCCGTGGCCGGTACGAAGAAACATGGTTGCTCTGCGGAGTCTCCTGTCGATGCACGCCGGGCATCGGTGCGGTCCGCGCCGCTAGAGGGTTACACAGACAGCCGGGGTTGCTCCGTAGCAACCGCGAAGCGTCCAAGAGGGGGAAATGCGAACAACAAAAACATTTGTTAATTTAATAAAGAAAAGCCACACACTAATGTTGTCCTGTCTGATAAAACTTTCTTTATAATATACCCGACAAAGTTGGCATACTACGGTGTGACGTTTTTAGCTCCGTGGATGTGCATTTGGTTTTGTTTTTTTTCTTTTTTCTTAGAGCGGCGTCTTGAGTCACAAACTCGGGTTTCGTGTTTGTATTTGCTGTATCTACTGGTATCAGCAGGTTCTAATCACTAATATGGATGGTGAAGAGTTGAGGGCATCGTGTTGTGGTTGCCCTTTCCCGCTGCGGGCTGCTTACTAAGGGCGGAGGGGTGTTTTAACGGCCGGGGCAGACAGGCTAGCCGGGGCTGTGGCACAGCGACTCCTGGACGGGGTAAACATCCGAGAACATGCGTGTTCCACCTCCACTCCCATCCCTTATCTGCGGAGCCTGACGGACAGGGCTGCTTCTAGCATTTTGAGGGGCCTCGTGCAAGGTTGTGTTTGACTACAGATTAATGTGTTGGCTCAAAGCCTTTACCGCCATCATTGAGATTAATTTAAAATTCTTGCATATCAGCAACTACAGAACATATATTTTAATAAGTGATTGGATGATTTAATAAAAAAAATTAATTAATTAGAGCCTTTGCAAATAATTAATCATATTTAATTAAATAGCAATTTAATTTGTATCAACTGATAGACATAAATATGAGCTTAAAGAGACAAAATGTAAATCTATATTATCTGTAAGTTTTCCACCTGCATCTAACGCAGAATTGACAAATTAGCAATGATAGCAATAATCTTCAGCATTTTAAGACTTTTAGTAAACATAAGCCCTGTGTCTTAAACATATTATTTCAAGTAATTTGCAGGGAACCCTAACCACTAAAACATAAATGGACCAGCGGATTAATAAAAAAAATTATCATTGTAAAGGATGAATTATGCTTCTGTGTGATTGCTACATGGTAGTTGTGGACTGTACGGCGTACTCTGACATGCACCGCTCTCCAAATGTAACTAGGCAATGCAGGCAGCAAGAAAAATGATTAGTAGATTTGTTCTTCTTTGTTTTCAAATTTCCAGTCGATGTTATTCCTTCGCGGTTTTGAAGTCAGCTGGAACGAAAGTGTGCTATGTCTGTAAACAACTGATACTTTTATTTATTTATTGCTGTGTCTGAGCTACATAGGAAGCAAACAAAAGGAAACTCGACAACGCAAGCTACAGCATTAGCATTAAAGAAAAGTAGGTTACTTTTCTTCAGTGAAATTACAGAGTGACGCAAACAATAACTCAGAAGTATAAATGGCAGAGACGGTGTAGGGACAGTGTATAGCTGCTACACAGAATTATTAATCAGGCTTTAAAAAAAAAAAGTCTGAAATAGGCCATACCACTTGTCCTCAGCATCACATTTTGCTTTGAGTTAGTATCGTAGGCATTAACTGTGATTCTGATTTATGCTCCGGCATCAAAGCTACGCCGTAGCTACGGCATAGACGTGACCCGTACGGTGTAGCCTGACATGCGCCTGTCTCCAGATTTAACCGTGTCAAAGCAGTGTGGGCCACAACAAACGATGATTAATTGTTTAATAGTCTTCTTCGTTTTCCCACTGCTGTTTCTTCTTCGTCTGCAGAAAAAGAATCCACACTGCCGCCTAGTGGTTGTTGGTGAAATTACAGAATGACTGAGACGATGATGCAGAAGTTTAAACGCCAACAGCGGCGTAACGTACATGCCTCGCTGTGATGCAGGAGTATAGATCAGAATTTCACAGTAGTCTGGTGTCTGTTTCCGTGGTGATGAATGAGGATGTTGTATGCAGGAAGTGGGTGAACAGGCATCTCTACACCTTCTAATTTTTAGCATAAACTATATTGATCTAGATGATATTGTCTCATTGTTTACCACATAAAAATGCTTTCATATTGAAAACAAGTGTAGCATATATATCATTAGCCTATAGTTGACAGCTCTGCTACCAAAGTTCAAACATCAGATCTGATGCTTTTTATTATGTTTTCTCTCTCACACACACACACATAGACAAAATAACAATAATAATAATAATAAGAAGAAGAAATATCTGGAGAAAAAAGGAAGGCAACTAACTTTTTGTCCAAGAATGTAAATATAAAATTGTAAATTGTTGATCGATTGGCAGACAATGGCTCAAGCTTCACCGACAAAACACGAGAAATAATCATCTAATCAATAAAATAATTGTTAGATTAAAACCACATACAGAAGATTGACGAGTAATAGAAATAAGCTGCTTTTTCCTTTATTTTCTCCAAATATATTGTAGTGTTGTCAGTTCTATTTTGTTTGCAAAAATGTCTGCAAAGAGATGATGACTGAATAAGAATTGAACACCTTTAGCCATATCATTTGGTAAAAACTGCAGTTATAGAATGAACTAAATGTACAGCTCTGCTCTTAACTTTGTGCATAAATCAGATTCAGTTTTGTTTTGCTCCACATTTTTGTGGTTTGACTTATCTGTAATATTCTCTCTGTCTGTCTTCCTCTCAGGTTGAAAAATGTGATCGTCGCCGGAGGCAGCTGCGCTCCAATGCTCGAGGAACCCACCCCACTTTACTAGAATGTACTTGATGAATGTACCACCTGTTGCAGCGGCGCAAACAGAATGGAGAAGATGTGGACCACCTGGAGGCTTTAGCCTTCCAGCTTGCTTCAATGACTCTGACTCAGAGTTGTCCACGAGAGGCACACCTATCTCTGACAAGGTCCAGATGATCATAGAGAGCCTTAGGAGCACCCAGTCCTCACTCGAGATGGGCGACGAGATCGAGGGAAACATGCTACCAAGAGAGGAAGGCCACACGCAAGTCTGCAAGGTTGCAGCGGGCCCTTATGTGGGAGTAAAGTCCAAAACCAAAAGGCCTTCTGAAAACCCACATGCATCTTCTGCAAACAACTACGAGAGGAGCGACTCTGACAGCGACGATTCTGTGGACAGAGGAATCGAAGAGGCGATATTGGAGTACCTGAAAGAAAAAGATGATCACAAGCGCAAGGCGGAACCTTGCGCCACTCTCCTCCAGTCAGCGAAGATTCCAAGAAAACATCCATCCGTTGTCGAGCTTTCCAAACAGAACTCAGACAGCAGCACATCTTTGATTTCCAGTAACCAGTTCCCAAAAACCATCAAGACAGAAACGCCATCGTCACCAGCTACTGTACCTTTCAAAAAGTACATCAAAAACAAGGCATCTCTGGATGAGAATTTTAATTTGGATAAAGGATCTACCAAAAGTTTAGTCACCTCAAAAGAGCAGACAAAGAGCCCATCCTCAACATTTGGCCTTTTCAACAAAACTATAACATGCCCAGTCACTCTCGCGGGAGAAGACTCAAATGATTCCAGTAGTGACGACGGCATCGAGGAGGCCATTCAGAAATACCAGCTGGAAAAAAAGGAGCAGCAGGACAAGGTGGAGGCCTTCAATCCTCATGCATTCAATGAGGAATCTGATTCCACAAGTGATGATGGGATTGAAGAGGCCATTCGTTGCTACCAGCTGGAGCAGCAGAAGGAGAAGAATGTCCTCAAGCCATTCCTGCACAAGCAAAGTCACAAGTCGGAATTATACTCTGTTGGAAACTCAAGTTCGGAAAACACAAAGAAGCAGAAGCTGAAGAAGAAAAGCTGCAGAGCAGAGAAACAGAAGAAATCTTTTCAGCCGCATCCTTCATCTGTTGTAGTACCTGAGACGAAGCTTTCAGACAGTCTGGGAGGTAAAGGAAATGGACTGCTTCCTTTCAAGGTAGAAGGTTTTGAGGAACAGCGAGTTCCTGCTCCTCCCAAGGTCAATACAACTGCTGAATTGATGTGTGCTGAAGCAATACTGGACATTTCCAAAACTGTTATGCCTGCAACCTTTCACCATAACATTGACCTTCACCCTTGTGCTCCCACTGAATCGTCCGTGCAGCCTTCTGTCCCAGAAAACTGCCCACATGAAGAAAGCAATGACAGCTCCATTGACAGCGAGGATGGAATTGAGCAAGAAATCAGGAAATTTCTTGAGCAGAAGGCTCAGATGCACAAGCAGACACCCATCTCTCAAGAATCCGACGGTGTAATTGAACCAGAGAAAGTGAAACAAAAAGAAGTTGCGGTGCAGAAGAAACCACAGAAATTGTCTTTAACACAGAGACAAAAGCACAAAGAGAAAAACCTGGGGATCTCCAGCACGTCGGGAACAGATGAAAAGGGTAAAGAAACAGCCCCAGAGCCTTTACGTGAGCTCACACAGGAATCAAACCCCTCTGAATTTTCCCAGAGATGTCAAACACACCCAATCGCTGCTTTACACAAGACAGACAAAAGCGGAGACAAGAGCAGCTCCCTTGACAGCGATGAGGACCTCGACACCGCCATCAAAGACCTGCTTAAGACAAAAAAGAAGTCGAAGAAAAAGATCAGAGACTTGAAGCGGAAATCTAGGAAGTGCATCAAAGATGAAGAACCGTCGCTAGGAAACGCTTTTCCGTCAAAAAAGTTTAAACCCGAGCACATTGCCAAATATGGTGCTTTGAAAAAAGTGCAGAAGAGTAAGGATGACATGAAAGACAAGTCTGGACTGAGCAAAAAGAGCATTTCCCCACAAAAACAAATTGATCAAAGAAAGGAGCAAGGTCGGACGTCGACTTTGAAAAACACAGAAGGTGGAAGCACCCAGATGCTACACACCCTCAAAGCCCTCCCCCAAATGAAGGACGACAGCAGCTCCGTCGACAGCGATGACAGCATTGAGCAAGAGATTCAGCGCTTTCTGGCAGAGAAGGTCAAATTCTCCACTGCAGAGAAAAGTCAAGTTGAAGATGCGTCGAGGAACGGTACCATCACAGTTCTAGATGCAAATGTTAAAGAGGAAACTCAGCTGGCTGAGATTCCAAGTAATAGTACCAGCCCTCTCTTTGGATCTCTTGGCTGTCGGGCTCAGGATAGTACGCTACAGAGACCCGCGTCAGACGTCTGTCCGAGCATGTCCTCTGTCCAGTCGTGCAGTCCCAGCCTTTTGGAGCCCGCAGACGGAGCAGGGGCAGCTAGAACCCAACAAAGGAGGCCTGACGCTGGGAGAGATGACGTCATCGGCAACCCCCTGCAGGTGGAGAAGGGACGACCAGTTCTAGCTCCTAACGTTGCTAATTCTCACGCAGAGTCAATCAAGTGGCGCCAGAGCCTGGGACTCCCCATTTCTGACACGAGGACTCTCGGTCGCACCCCTTTTCACATCACCTCTTCATCAGAAGTCAGAGAGACCGCATCGACTTCTTCGCCATATCAAAACAGGGACCTCAAGCTACAGACTCCAGCTAGCGCTTGGTTCACCTCAAAGACCAGCAGAGCACCGTTTTCTTGCTCCTCAGAGAGAAATGTAAATAGCGTAGTCAGACCCCCTGTTTTGAATTTCTTCTCTGCTTCTAGGCAGCACTCAAGGATGTCCTTTACACAGAGCCTTACGCCTGGCGACAGGTCCCAGTTCTCCATGAAAGCCAGTACGGTGCACGTGCCCAAGGACAAGAGCGTGTTTGTCGAACTGGAGTCTAATAGGACCAACCACGTCCAGGTTCAAAGCAGGGAAAGAAGTGAGGGAGAGGAGAGAGCGGACTCGATGACCAAGAGAGAAACGGAGGGAAAGAGCGAGAAAATAGATGATAAAGAAGTCAATCAAGACAGAAAGGAGGAAGAATTTATAGATGAGACAGATTGTGAATCAGGCAGCAGGCAAGATCCAGGAAAGAAGCAGGGCTTTTCCACGTTGTGAGTATTTGCTTTGATCATTATTCCTCTGCAGCATCATCATTTTATTAGTTATTTTCTTTGTTCTGTCATGCTGATAAATATATTGTTTCTGAAACTCGTTCATGGATAGGCTCTAAGGGAATATTTGTTAATATAATAAGATGAAACAGGCTTTTTTTTTTAAAGAAACAAAACAAAAAAAAACCTTTGTACAGTTCTGCTGATATGTAACAGTGGCGCCTTCATGACATCTTTCTGTTGTGTGCTCTTAATTTATGTCTTTGATCTTTTAAAAAGCAATACAATGGCGTTTTTCGGCGCAAGTGGCATGAGCAGTAACCAACGATAAAATGCAGATTTCCTACTTATGGAGAATATCATCTTTAATTTCTTTTATTTTTGAAAAGTAGTGACCAAGAAAAGTAACCTCATCATGGCAAAAATAAAGATTTTCAATTGAGTGAAAATGGTCTTTTTTTTTTTTTTTCTTTTTAATTAATCATATCACAGGGAAATTCAGATGTTATGACAATGAGAAAAACACTTTAGCTGAAAAGGGTTTACTTCAGGAGAAAGTCATAAATCCCTTCATGTGCAATAGAATGTTGCGTAACAGATACGAGTGTTTTTTTTTTTTTTATGACTTTGTACTTTCATTAGATGTACAATAAATCAAAATTACACACTCTGCTTTAATTACTTTTGAGGTTAGAGGTAAACAGGAGACGTGTGTGTTCAAAAAAACCTAGACCAAAACAGGTTGAGTCATCAGAAGTTTTAAGAAAGAAAAAAAAGGAAACAAAACACCCTTATCTACTCTGTCCCATGAAATTTTTGAAATTTTTTTTTTCTTTTGGTTGTTGATCAGAGAGGACACTTTCTTTTTAGGGATCTTGATTTGTTTAATTACTAATAATCATAATGTGATCCTAAAATTCACAGTGGAAAAACATCTCAGAATTGAGACTTAAAGCGGCACAAAGGAGTTTTGCAACTGATGTTGAAACATCAGTTTCAATTTCATTTGAAAGATTTTTTTTAAATTTTTTTTAGGCAATATCATCTGGCTCTGTTCTAGCCTCGCTGGTCCTCCCAGTCGTCTCATGTGACTACTGCATATGGCTCGACAGCTCTCTCAAACAAAAATGGAAACTAGCTATGGAGAACATCATTGGCGGAGGCGACCGAGGCCTCGTTCAGACCTGGCATTAACATGTGTCCTCAGAGATCTGATAAGAAGTCCGATCCGATCAGCGCTTTCCGTGTTCAAACTATCTGCCTCGTCCCCCCTGTGCGACTGAACCCAGATCTCTTTGTCACGTACGATGGCGTGTTGTGACGAACCATTTGAGGAAATAGATTTGTAAAGTAACAATGCACGATTATGCTGGAGCAGAGATATGTCCAGTTCTTTTCTCAGTTACATGTGGCACCAAGATCATTTTTTTTTTCATTGTAAAATACAGATTTACATTATATCAGTATTTAGCCTAGAAGTACTGAAATATGTGTTATTGTCTGTCACCCCGCCATACTTCCTTCTCTATATGCAAATAAACATGCAAGTCTTTTTCTGCTTGCAAACACTAAATGCATTATTTTAATCACCAAAGGCAGCAACAACATTAAAAAAACAACATATTTACATATATATATATATATATATATATATATATATATGTATGTGTGTGTGTGAAAAGAAGAGCTGCAACTAACCGTTTTTTCGATCTTTATTCAACAGAGGAAATGTTCAATACAACAGCAAATAAAGTGGAAGAAAAGAACTGTGTGACAACACTCAATTGAGTCATCACCAAAACCAGTGGTTTAAGTTGTTTTAGTTTAGTAGGCGGTCCTTAGATCCGTCCCAAGATGCTTTTGTGTTCAGACTGTGCAGAGAACGTGGACACAAGTGTCCCTGACCACCTTCCTGACTGACTGCATCATAATTCATTCTGGAATGTGTCCAAACTTTGTATCAGCACCAGAAAGTGGGGATCGGATGTCTGAGGATGCATGTTAATGCGAGGGCCGAATGGGGCCTTAGAGACTGAAGAAAGTAACGATGGAAGAGAAAACGAGAGGATGACTGAGAGGTTGATCAAGAGTAAAATCTCCGACAGTGTGGCAAAAGTTCCTTTGTGTCGCTTCAAACGTAAAATCTATTAATTTGTTCTTAAAGACAGTCTATGTAGCAGTAGCACTTCTGACCTCATGGGACCAAATAGATCCACTCAGTGAGGAAGGGCCGCCACGTATTGAGAACTTTCTCTTGATGCTGCCCCCATGCAGTCAGAAGTTGTACTGCTACATACTGAGCTAAAGAACTTTTAAAATGAGTATGACGAGCAGTACAAATGTAAGTGTACATGCACCAAGATGTGATTTATGAAGTAAGTCTGATATCCTCCAATAGTTGAATTTCATTCAAAGCCAGCCCTCAGGGCTGATAATTTGTTTTAGAGCAAGTTGCATTTTTCCACTCAAACCCCACTAGGATTATTAAATCATGTCTCTGTGCTTTATCCCTCACACTGTCCCTCTTTCATTACTGCGTCACAAACTGAAGCCATGCATCTTTGTCCTTCTGGTGATATCTTCATTGTATCCTCTTCCCACACTTGAAGCAAGAACTTTCCCAACTTGTGCATAAGAAACCAGCCATCTATGACCGTCCATAGATGGACGATGAAAGCCACGCTGGCATCTCAGACTTATCCAGTTAACATCTTGTGTTGGTCCGGATTCCCCTGAAAACTCATAATTACCCTTCGTTGTCTCTCTGAATATGCAGTGTTTTCATTCCTATGTCTGGTATAAGGTTTTCTTGGATTTCCTATGTGGGCGGGGGGTATGGATTTTTTTTTTTCTTGAAAAGAAATCATCACTGAACATGCTGTGCATTGCCAGGGTTTTTGTAAATATTTTGTAAGATTTTTTTTTTATTTTATTCTTTCAAATTAAAAACAACTTTGCTGTGTCTTATAAGTGTGTAATAAAGAGTGGAAACTGAGCAACAGTGAGTCTCGTGATTTATAATGTATATACATTTATATGATGGAGCTTCGATTGAAACTCTGAAAATAAATAGACTGGAGGGTAGATTTTGGTGGTCTGATGGGTACCCTGCTCTGCCTCACCCAGGTCTCTGTCCAGAGCCATTGATCCTGGCATCACCATCAGTCCCTGCATAGCTCTTACCTCAGAGGAGAGAAGCAGGATATTCAGCAGGAGGTACCTCGTTAGAAAATACAAGAAGGTACATTTATGTAAAAACAGCAATGTTTTTTTGTGTGTTTGTTAAACAAATCCAGAGTGTGAGTGTCATATAACCATGCTCGCAGGGAGATGCGTCTCTTATTGCTGTTCATGAGCGCAGCAGAAATGTGCAACAAGTGAAAAGAAAGCTGCAGTTTATTCCAGCGAACAGGTATGTGATGATGCCCCTACCATCCATGATCATTATCGAAATTAAAACCCTCTGAAATTTTTTTTTCCTCTCTTGCAGAACAAAGGAGGCACCCAGTCAGCTCAGCAAAACTATAAAATAATGAGCTGATGTTTGCACTTTTCTGAGTTTTTGTTTTCATGAGGTCCTCGGTTTGTTTTGAGGTTATGGATGCCACTTTATTTGATTTGATTTTAGCTTTATGGGTTGACTTTATTTCAATTTCAGAAAGATACAGAATGGTTTAAAATGTAAGTTTGATCATTATACAGAACAAAAAAAGGTTGGCTTGATTTGAACTAGTGTTTAATCCCAAACTTGAGTTACTGCGTTTTCTGTATTCTATGTTGACTCCTGCATGATAAAACAAGATTTTGTTAGTACCTAATGTTATGTTAATATTTTATGTGCCTTTTTGACTGTAACCTGTTTTCTACTTCTGTAAACCCATGTATTGAGTATACTGTCGTTTATGTTGACATCTCCTTTATTTATATATGACCCGGGTATCTTAAAACGACATTGTGACAGTATGTAATGTTCAATTAATGTTGTTTTATGTGCATTTTGATGGCTTGTAACCTGTTTTCTACTTGTTAACCCAGGTACTGAGAATTCTGTCCTTTATGTTGAATGCCTCTTCTTTTTTTAAATTTATATATGACCCAGGTATCTTAAAACATAATTCTGTAAGTACCTAATGTTCGGTCAGTTTTGTTTCATTTAATTGTTTCTATCTGAACAAAAGCTGTATGGTTGACTTTGATTGTGTTTTAATAAAGTTGTAGCGCAGGAAAAAAAATCGGGGGAGCAGAGCGTTATGGTTAATGTAGTTTATTGTGGATTTTTTCCGACAACGCTGTGCGGCACATAAAGAACTACAAACGCGCAGGCGCACTGTGCTGACCTTATGTAGCACGCTAGCAAACATGGCTGCCTGCACACTTGCAAAGGGTAAGTACAAAAATGATACTGAATTATACATGTAAATGTGTATTTCTGTCATTAAATTGTAGTTAGATACACATTTATCGTTTATTAGTTTATGTCTGTTGTTTTCATTGTAATTTTTAGGTCTGTTGGGTCTACGAAATTCGCGAAGTGTCGTTAAATACAGTTTTGCCACTGCAGCTTCTGTCAAACCTCCTCCAGCCCAAACTGACGATGTTACAGGTGAGTTTCTGACCACAGCGCCAGATACGACTGGGATTTAAAGCAAAGTTACTTACTGCTTTTCCTCCGCGACAGAGAAAATATTAAACCAGCCGCTGGAGAAGCCGGACTTTTTCCGCGTGTCGGAGCTGTTTTCCTTGAAGGACCTTTTCGATGCCAGAGTTCATCTTGGTCACAAAAAAGGCTGCAGACACAGGTTGGTTTGACTCAGGAGCTTTGATCCTGGCATTTTCTGCGACATTTGCTTCAGTTTTCAAACTTTGAACAGTTAGAAACGACCTTTTTCCTTGTTGAGCTGCTCCATTAAGTGTGCAGTTGTGTTTCTATTGGGTATGTGGTCATTTCTTAAATAAGGTCTCTGTAGATGTCTCAATACAGAGCTTCTGGCCACTTAGGTTAAATTTTTAACTAGAGATGTTCCAAGACCGCGACAATAAATAAATAAAAGAAGGTATTCCCTTGGTAGGGTTTGTACAGTTTTGAAGAAAACAAACAAGAAAAACTGGAAAAGTCATGGAACTTGAGAATAGGAATTGCCAGGTCTGGAAAAGTTTTGGAATTTAATAAACAGTTATGTAAATTTGTACCATATTGTATAGTAGCCTGGTTGTGTCAGGAAGGGCATCCGGCATCAAACGTGCCAAACCATTCATGTGGATCATACCTCTGTGGCGACCTCAAATAGTAGTAGTAGTAGTAGTACTAGCGTAGCCTGGTACTGCTACTAAACCACTAATGTTAATAATTGAAATAATACAAGTGATTAATTTTAGATGTGGGAATCTCTACGTCAGTATCTACAACAGTAGAGATAAAACAAAACCTGAGAAGTCAGAAAAAATTAGCCATAAAAATGTCCATTTAATCAATTCAAATTTGCTTCGAAAGTTGATGCATAAAAAGAATTGTGGGACAATGTGTTCATGTTTGTGTTTCCTGTTGGAAAAGAGCAGGAACTCCCTCATAGAGGGAAAGAAATGCGCTTGGTGTTTTGTAGCGCTGATGTAGATGTTTGTTTTCTGAATTGAAACTTCACAACAGCTGCAGTTGAATCTCTTCTAACTTTCCTTCTTTTAAAATAAAGATATAAAGATGCCACTGACGCATCATCTGGATTTATTTTAAAAAGTCAGTATTATCAACAATTATATCAGTGTTTATCAGTTTTGTCTTTTTATGCATAAAGTACAGAGTAATCGGAGAATTCTACACGAGCGTTTTTTTTTTTCTATATGTATGTCTATATTATGCAAACATATATAATATATATATATATATTCACGCATAGTTTTTTTTTGTTTTGTTTTTTTAAGTTTTACTTTTTGTTAATTGTCTTTGCATTTTTTTCTCAGTGGGTGAAAAAATTAAATGAAGGAATAGAAAGTGCTCGAAGTGAAAGGCAACTTATTTATTTATTTATTTAAGGCAAGTTTATTTGTACAGCAAATTTCAGCAACAAGGCATCTCAAAAGTGCTTTACATCAGAAGAGAAAATAAAACAGACGTATACTAAAGACCACATAGTGACCGCATCAGAGCTCAGTCATAGGCTGCTTTTGAAACAAATGACCAGTACTAGTACTAATACAAACCAGTACTAATACTAAAATGTTAAATATTGACTTCGACAGTCTGTCAACACCTGCTCTCTTTAAACTTACACTTGATGCTTCAGATGGCAACTGTCAAGTAGTTGGTCATCTACATATTATAATATTGTGTACAGTCTTAATTTGCCATTTCATCAGGTTAACAGAAGAGCCATAGATTTAAAAAGTTTCTTCTTTCTCTCTTCTTTCTTCTGTCACCACATCTTTAAAGGCTGAACGAAAGTGAACAGATGACGCTGTGACAGACGAACAAATGGGCCCTAAAAGTGTTAAATTCAGTTTCTCACTTGTGAGAGAAGGGATGTCAGCACGTTTGCTGTACATTTCTGCAGCAGTGTTGTCAAGTCAGAACTGCAGCAGTCAGTTTAATGGAAACATGCAAAGCACTGGTGGGTTAATTTGATACACAAACTACCGTTGGTAGGAAACCGACAGATCTCATCATTTAATTCACAACAGCACTGCTCAGACCTTTCTCCGTAGTTTAAAGTTTGGAACATTTGCTGCAGTGCCAAGTTATTTTCATATCTATATATACACACACACACACACACGTATAGAAAGGTAGATAGATATATAAAATCTCCCCTGTTGTTTTGTGGAAGTATTGTGAATTGGTTTAAAGTTGCATTGTAAGACTTACCATGCAGCTGCTGACCCCTTTGTCGTTACCACGGCAACCATGCAGACACACAAATCGGATCTGATGGTTTGCTAATGCAGAACAGACGGTCTGTCCTTCAGGTCTCATTTGGAAAACAAAACACATTTGTCTACATCTGTTTGTCCAAAACTTTTTTTTCTCTCTTTCATTTTGTTGGTGCTGTTTTATGAGCGCGAGAAGGTTTCTGTCCTGCTTCTGTCCGCTGTGTCGCTTTAAACCTGGAGTCAATGAAGAAAAGAGCTCATGTCGTCACACAACTGCTGATGTTTGCCATAATGTCTAATCAAAGCCCTGCCCAGAGGACCCCATATGATCTATGATGTATCCAGTGCATGTGTCAAGGCCAAATCTGGCCCATCACCTTCATCTTATGTGGCCAGCGAGAGCGTCTAAAACAAACACTTGTAAATAAAAAATTTCTGAAGAATTTTCAGTGACTGCGTGTTTGATTCAGTGCTGACATCAAATAGTAGAATAACCAAGCTGAGCAGCTGCTTTATGTCAAAAAGTTGCTCATTTTTGTCGAATTAAAATTATTATTATTATTTTTTTTAATAACAATTTCTTACCTTTTTAATTTTTGAGAGCCTTTTTTTTTGCAAAACGTTGATGGTTTGTAATTTTAAAAAAAATTAATTGACATCTGTGATAGTACAAGAAAAAGTACTATCAGATCCGATTTGTGTGTCTGCATGTCTATGTCTTGGTCTTTCAGAGTTTTCTCTATTTTTGCAAAAAAGTAAACTTTTTTAAATTTGTGATTTTTACAAGAAAAAAATATTTGCTTTTAGTAAAACAAAAAAGCCTCAGTTTTATGATTTTAAAAATTGTGAATTTTGTGGTGTTTTTAAATTACAACTGAGTCCAGGAACTAACGTGAAATCTGACAACGTAGCTGGTTGAGAAAATAAAGAATAACCTGCCCTGTAACCATGGTGATGATGTGGCCCTGGATGCAGTAGTTAGTCAGGACCGATGGTGGGTTGCTGTTGAAATGGAAAACTAATCGGTATCTTATACGCATTTTCACTAACTTTTATCAACTATAATTGTCGTTCCAGGCTCATGGAGCCGTACCTGTACGGCTGCCGTTTGGATCATGACATCATTGATCTTGACCAGACTGTGGAGCATCTCCAGCTAGCGCTGAACTTCACCGCCCACATAGCATATCGCGGTGGCGTCATACTCTTCGTCACCCGCCGCCGTCAGTTCTGCCACCTGGTGGAGAGCACCGCCAAGGACTGCGGGGAGTACGCCCACACGCGGTACTGGCAGGGCGGCCTTCTCACCAACGCCAACATCCAGTACGGCCCTGGGGTCCGCTTGCCCGACCTCGTCATCTTCCTGTCGACTCTCAACAACGTGTTTCAGCAGCACGTGGGCATCAGAGATGCGGCTAAGATGAACATTCCCACGGTGGGCGTGGTGGACTCGAACTGCAACCCCAGCCTGGTGACGTACCCTGTCCCGGGGAACGATGACACCCCCGCTGCCTTGGAGCTGTACTGCCGCCTGTTCAAGATGACCATCAACCGCGCCAAAGACAAAAGGAGACAGATGGAGCTCCTTCACGGTGTGTCTGCTCCATCATCAGCAAGCGCTTGATGCACCGTAAACTTCTATAAGAGACGATTAAAGTATTTAAAAGTCAGGACTGTCTGCCGCTCCACCTCATCATCTCTCTGCACTTGGAAGCTATTTGATCTCTTAAGTTCAGACTGAAGTTGTTGTGTGTTACTCATGAGTAAACCTTCATTCTGTGACAAAATGTTTTCATTTGTCCGTTATTCTTATAGTAGACCCTCAAAATGGACCTCGAGGTCGTGTTGACTGTGAGGCTCCGTATGTGGACCGCTCTACTCTTATTTTATTTGCCATACATGTGATGTAGCATCTTTTTTTTTCCATTACAGTTGTGGGAGTTAACCTATAAAACTGATAATTATGGCAAAACGGTTTACATTTATGTATACTGACTTTTTTCTAAGCTTTAAAAGTGAAAGTTAATAAAGCTTAATCAAAGGGGAAATTTTCAAATTATAACTTAAATGACTTGAAATGTTTTCATACTGACTTTTCAGTCATTTCTAAAAATATGCGATGTCTTTTTTTTTTTAAATATATCACAGTGGAGTGTGTAGTATTCCCCACAAAGGATGGCATAATCAGGTCCTCAGCTCAGGTACTAAAATGATTAATTTCCAACTAAAATTGTGCACAAGTTGTAACTACAATATATATACTAATTAACCTTTGACCATTGATGGGTAAACACCGCTCATGTCGTGTTCCTGCTATGCAGTCTTCTCCTGGGAAGACCTGCATCTTGGCTTTCACATGTTATTTTGCCACTTGGTGACTACTGGCATTTTCTGCATCTGTGGGTCTCTAAGCAAGACCACAACAAACTGGTCTGAGATCATATTTTGGACTCCAAATATATCAGTCAGGTGGGACCTGAAAGTGTCTGTGGGAACCAGTACACAGAGACCCCCCACCTCAGCCCTCAGATGTTCTGGGATGTTAGTGTCCACTAGGATGCCCTCAAGATTTGTCCAGACTCCTGACTGGTGGGAGTTGTTTTGGGAGCACAAATAAGAATAAGAAATGATTATTAGTCTCACAGTGGATAAATCTTTGTGTTGCAGAGGCAGCAAGGAGGTACCAAGTAGTAAAAGAAATAAAATAGTAGTAATAAAAACAGTATAATTAGTAAGTAAAATAGAATTTTTAAAAAGAGCATATATACAGTGTTCTCACTTTATGCCATTGCACATTGTGTCTTGTCAATTGTTTTTACACATCATTTTTATTTTATTGCATAGTTCAACATTCCAGACAACCAGCTCTATATTAAATGGGTTGTAATAATGTTGTAGCCGTATATACATTTTTTTTAACAAAGATAAATTATTAAAATATTAAAATGTATTTATTAACGCCTCGTGAGTTTTCTGCAGTGCCAATTGCATCACTAGAGTGCAGACTGAATAAGCGCGCAATACTGATGTTTGGTTGCTCGCAGTTTCCGTAGTCGCTTCTGTCCTGCGGTGACCTTCGGTGGCCGCCAGAGGGAGCACGTGCTGTCATGTGGTGGTGAGTATGAGACTATGAAGCAGACAGAAGTTCATTACTTTACGCTTTAATTTCGATTTTTATCGCATGTAACACACACGGAACCACGAACACAGTTTGTTTCACGTGATTTGTGAAAATTAATGTTTAATTCCGGTTTGTTCCAGCTGAGTCGTTCCAACTCACGCTGCCGTCCACGTGGTGAGCAACAGGTTATTTAAAGTCGGCTTAACGCTGTCCGTGAAATCGCTTTAATTTATAAACATTGTGTTTTGTATTAAAGGTGTATTCCCATGAGAGTTGTCTATTTTGGATAGCTTTGCTGGCGGTGTGTGCAACCTGTAGGCAATTAAAGGTGACATACATGCCAAAAATGATTAAATATGAATAAGTGCAACATTGAGACCCACCAATCGGCCTCCGTCACCGTCTGACATCTGGTTCCCATGGAAACCTGCAACTTCCAGTCCTATATTAGTTGTATTACATTATCACTATTTAGCCGAGCAATCTTGATTATATCAAATAGCTATTGTCAGGTTTACTTATAAATATATAATTTCTGGAATAATCATAATAAAAACAGCATTTAAAGAAAAACATTTTGCACAAAACTTTTATTTTATACAAAAATGTAGAATTTAATAAAATAAATCTAAATAAAACATTTATCTCAGACTAATCAGCAAACACCATTTGTGCACACAGATAAGTATAATTTGGTTGTTTTCATTTATATTAATCACACTTTTTCTACTCAATAATTTTTATAATATGGATGATACTATCTTAATTTTTTTATATT
>JBAMYA010000004.1:3830186-3867633 GCA_037176975.1 Arrhamphus sclerolepis
CACCAAGCTGCAGAGAGAGACGTTCTGCTTTTCCGACCATCACTGTGACTCACATATTCTGCAGAATATGTGAGTCACAGTGATGGTCTGAAAAGCAGAACGTCTTATAATCGACTGCGTTTGCATTCATTTACCTTTTAAGTAAATGATCTGATGTCTCTTCATCCCCTGCGTGTTGACTACCCTGAGTTTATCCTCCAGAACAGGTGACGGGTGTCCTTCAACTCCCCGTGCTTTGCATGTTTCTAATTTTAAAATCAGGTGCCATATGATCTTCTCTCACTGTTTTGCCTCTTCTTCTGCCCATCCCTTCGGCTCCACAGAGTCGTCTCCCAGCCATTAAGGTGAAGTATCTTCTCCTGGCCTGGCTGGGCATCCTCATCGTCAGCTGGATCGTCTACATGCAGTATGCCTCGTACGCGGAACTCTGCCGCGGGCATGTTTGCCACATGGTCATCGTAAGTACAGTTACCCGCGAAAGCAGCCCAGGCCCATGCAGACATACGTTCATGTACAGCTTTGAGCTCAGTTGCATGTGCACTCACAGAAATATTTAGCCCTAATTTGAAGATTTATGTATGTTAGTTGCATATATAAAATATTTGAATCACACAGATTTAAGCATAAACAGTTTAATAAACTTAACATGGTGTACATTTGTCATTCAAATGTAAATGAAACAATTGAGAATGAGATTTATGTCAACAACGCTGTAATAATAATGTGTTTTTAAATATGTCGACGGGAGAAACAAATTCGATTTACTAATGATGAATATATAAATGTGTCATTATGTATTTAAAACATGTTGGGTTTATTGATATTATTAATTGTTTCATTTACATTTGACTGACAAAAATGCATCGCATTAAGTTTATTAGCCCGTTTATGTTTAATCTGTGTAATTGAAATGGATGGAAAATTTACATAAATCTTTAAAATTGGGCCTAAATACTTTTGAGGGTGATGCACTTATCAAACAAAGGACATGAGGGCTTCCTTTAGTGGGAGGATTTGGACAAGTTGGGGGCGGCTTGGCCTCTTCCTTCATCCAGTGCACGTCACATGTTTTCTTTTTGTTTTTGTTTTTTTGGACAGCCCTGCAGCTCTCCTGCTGAGCCCAGCTGTTCCCGAAGCTTTCAGCCATTGAAAAAAAAGCAGACATGGACTTTTAATGACATGCAGAGGAATAGAACAGCAATTAAGAGAATAATAATTCAGCATAATTAATGTGCAAAGGAAGTTCGATGATGCATCTTCATAATAGCAAAACCTGTGTGTGTGTGTACCTCAGGGTTTAGACATTTTAAATAATTTTGAAGGGAAGCAGTTGCCAACAATCTTTTCATTAGCAGATTTATGATTTTGCCAACAAAGGTGTTAGCCCTGCACCCATCATCCAGTCAGCAAAACTGCCTCCGAGCTTCATCTTTACCTGACACATCCAAGGTCAATCTTATTTTCTTTTTCTGGCTGCAACAAGGCAAATGAGCACGTCTGACATGACATATAGCGCAACACCGAGCCCAGATAAATAATTCCAAATATCTTACAGTTCATTAAATAGTCAGAGAATATGGAGAAATCTCTGTGCACTGTGGACACGGCCAATAATCAATATTCTTTGGGCCCTCAGACAGCACTGCATTAAAATATATATATATATATATATTTCTGTGATGGACGTCATTGGACAGGTTCAGAAACACTCAGTTTACTGTGCCATCCAAATGCAGGACAGAGTTACAACATGCAAAGAAGAAGCTACACATGAGCATGACTCAGAAAGTGTTTTCTCCCGGATCGAAGCTCATTTAAAATGGACTGGGGTAAAGTGGAAAACTGTCCTGTGGTCAGAGGAATTGAAATAGGGGGAAAAGAATATTTTTAGAGACCATGAATGCTGTGAGAGAGGAACCATCTGGCTTGTTGTCAGTGGTGCGGGAGTGAGTACATCAGTACCTAATTCAACCATGTATGAGTGAACGAGTGAATGACCACCACACAGAGTCGCCTGTCCTACTTTTTTAAAAAATTGTTATAGATTTGTAGATATCATCAAATTCAAAATGACCTTATTTTGCTAAGGTGGTACATTTCGTGAGTTTGAACATTTGTTCTGTTTTGTTAGTGTCATATGTAGCCCGAGCTGGGTGCAGTAAAGACCGATGAGGGACGTAGAGGACCTGGAGGCAGAAAAAGAGGATGCAGCTCAATGTCACCTCGTTGCTGCTTTGCAAACAGTCGCTCGGTGGCCAACCGACCTCTCAGGGTTTAAAAATAGAAGCATGTTAAAATGCCTGAAGTTTAAATAAAGCCTTCAGCCTCAAAACAGGAACAGACACTCGTCGTTTCTTCCTCTTTCTTGACCTCGGCCTGGTGTGTGTCCTGTTTGATTCTGCAGTGTGATCACTACAGGAGGGGGATAATATCGGGCTCGTCCTGTAAAGCGTTGTGCGAGCAGAGAACTCTGACGCTGCACAGCTGCATGTCCACCTCCTCCACGCATCAGGTAAAATTGAGCGTGCACACACCACACATTCAAGCGCTTCAACCAGGCTTTATGCTTTTAAAATACACACAGTTGACTCTCAACCTTCACTCTGACCTGGACATGTGATCTGTCTGTAGTGGCAAGAAATATTTTCATTTAAATCACAAAGAGAGATGAATACAAGAAGCTTGAGCTGACGATACACACAAAGAAGATGTAATTTATAGACCCTTCGTTGAATACACTCATTTAACATTCACAGTGTTGGAGGAAAAAAGTGAAACCCCAGAAAGACAAAAAAAAAAAAGAGAGAAAAGCCTAGTGAACAACTGAAAGGCAGGAAAGAATAAGAGAGCGAAGAATGAGAAATTAGTTGTAGAAATACTGCAGAGACAGAACAACTGGAATGATGTTCAAGCTGATGCAAAAGACACAAAACAAACAAACAAATAAATGCAAAACTTAAGCCACAACACATGAATTTAAATAGAACCAAGGAAAGGAAAAAGCAAATTAATGCAAAACAACTACAAATGGAGACAACAACAACTATGAGAGAGGAAATTATGTAATTATGCAAATTAATTTAATAATAATACACTATAAAAACTGATTTCTAAGAAAGTTTAAAAAAAAATCCTTGTTTCAAGACAATTTGTCTTTTTTTTTCTAAATGGAAAAATAATCTAGTCAAGCATTTTTTTACAGAAGCAAAATAAGCTTATTTTAAGAAAAAGTAAGAATTCTAGGAAGGGCTGATTTTGTAGCCTTTAATTATATAAAACAGAGGAAGAACCTCTCTGGAGTCACATTAAAAGACCCTCTTTTATTTATGTTTTAGCTATAACATAATAAAAGTATTCTTAGTATTGGGCAAATAGAACTTCACATGAACAACATTATATATGTACTATATATGTATTATATATATATGTATTATATATATATTTACATGCACCGCCTCAGTTTGTTGAAATTTTGGAAAGTTTGCTTGTGCACAGCTCGGTTAACGACCTGCCTTCGTAGCCGTCTTCATCAGCCGCTGCAACAACCGTGTTTTGGTGCCTGCAGGTGTACATTGGGCTCTGGAAGGAGCGGCCCGTCGTGATCAAATGTGGCCTCGAGGACCCGGTGAACACGGACGGAGCTCCGGATTCCGTGCTGCGGCAGGAGATGAGTTTATTCGACAAGCCGACTCGTGGAACCTCGATGGATGAATTTAAAGAGATGCTCCACAGTTTCCTGAAGGTTCCTCAGCGATGTTAAAATATACATTTGAGGTCAAATTTATTAGCTCCCATGGAAAATGAATACCATTGAAACCATTACCCACAATATCAGCATCCTCTTTTTTTAACGATTTCATCCACCCAAACAAGGTTCCCTTTGCCTGCAGTGAAACAGCCCCACAGTACTATTCTACCGCCACCATGCTTCAAAATGGGAACTCTCACTTCCAAACCTCATCCCCATGTTATCTGATAATAGCTTTGACCTTAAGTGTACTAAATTCATCTTTGATGTTGTGTTCATGCAGACTGAGTTAAAATTTGTTTGGTATTAGTTTGTTTTTAATCTGTACCTAATAACCAGACTAACTGACCTCCCTGCAGGCTAACCTCGGTGACCAGCCATCTTTGAACACATTGGTGGACAGGGTCATTACTCTGGCTGACATCAACCAGGACGGAAAAGTGTCTCTTGCAGAGGCCAAGTCCATCTGGGCTCTTCTCCACATCAACGAATTCCTCCTGATGGTGGCGCTGCAGGAGAAGGAGCACACCCCCAAGCTGCTGGGCTTCTGCGGCGACTTGTACGTGACCGAGCTGGTGGGACACAGCTCCCTCTACAGGCTTGAGGTCCCTCACTACATGAAGGCCGTCGTACCGGAGGCCTTCAGCTCCAGCCTCAACCACTGGCTGGCCCCGTCATGGCCCCGCAGGGCCCGTATCACCATCGGCCTGCTGGAGTTTGTGGAAGAGGTCTTCCACGGATCTTACGGGAGTTTCCTCATCTGTGACGCTAGCCCGTACCACGTGGGCTACAACGCAAAGTATGACTGCAAAATGGCCAACCTGCGCAGCGTGGCGTCGGAAGCCGCCGTACGGGCTTTCCTGAAGGGACGGCGGTGCGAGACCAACGCGGACTGCACCTACGGCCGGGACTGCACGGCCACGTGCGATCGGCTGGTGAAGCAGTGCAACACCGAGGTGGTGCAGCCCAACCTGGCAAAAGTGTGTGTTCTTCTGCAGGACTTCCTGCTTTTTGGAGCGCCCTCAGACCTGCGCGGCGATCTGGAGAAGCAGCTGCGCACGTGCGTGACCCTCAGCGGTTTGGCGAGCCAGATGGAGGTTCACCACTCGCTGGTTCTCAACAACCTGAAGACGTTACTCTGGAAGAAAATTTCAAACACACAGTACTCCTGAAAACTGACGCAGCCAGCTTCAGTTACAGTCATGTGCAAAAAGTCAGTTCTCCCTCATTCCACTATATTATCTTTAAAAAACAAAAAAAAACAAAAAACAGCCTCAGATGACAAACATTTTTCACTGACTTTATTTAACAGAAATGAAGCCAAAAGGAAATAAAAATGGTGCAGCCAGGTGCTGCGACTCATACGTCATTGATACTTTGACCATCAACAGGTGTGCAGAAGCTATATAAAAACAGGTGGTTTGGCTTTTTTCTGATCTGGTGTGTGTTAACACAATGCCAAAACGGAAGGACATAAGCTAAAGGTCATAGAGAAGGGATCGTTACCACTGAAAGAAAGAAAAAAAATACAATGGCAGCACAATTAGAGGAAAACCTATTAAAAATATGGTCTGTTTAGAAGGGCTGCAGGAGAAAGCGTCTTCTGTCTAAAAACACACATGGAAGCACAACTGAGGCTCGACTTCTGTAACAATCTGCAATGGACAAATGACAAAGTGGGAGGGGGGGGACCATTTTCAGCCACAGGGCCTGGGCACCTTGGAGGCATTGAGTCCACGAACGGCTCTGGATGCCAGAGTGCCATGATTACAGCAGCTAAAGCTTGGGTGAAACTGGGTCACGCTGAAGCACAATGACCTGAAGTTCAGCCGCAAGTCTGCAACATAATGGCTAAAAAAAAAAAAGGATTCAAGTTTTGGAAAGACCTACTCAAAGTCCAGATGGCAACTCAACAGAAATGCTGCAGTAGGAGAGCTGTACATCAGCGAAAGCTCAAAAACATCAATAAAAAGAAGAATGGACCCAATATTCTTCCTCTACAATGGGTGTTGAGAGTGACAGCTCGTAAGTTATTGCTGCTAACCATGGACCAACAGCCTGCTGAGCTATGGGGGTACTTAGTATTGCCCACATTATTTTTCTTTTCTTTTCTTTTGGGTTCATTTTTGTTAAATAAATAATGACACAGTGGGGGGAAAAACTGTTGTTCATCTGGGATACTACAAAGACAACTGAGGACCCACTATGTTTTTAACAAAAAAAAAAAAAAAAAACAGGTAAAACATACGATTACAGAGTGGTACTAACTTTTGTGCATGACTGTATCACGTGGAAATGAGCCGTTTTTACTGATGAAGCTTTGCCAAATGTTGCTAGAGGGCTACGGTTTATCATGCAGTTTTGTTTTTTTCATAAAACTGACTGGAAAGAACTAGAAACTGTGAACTATTGAATATACAATATGAAATAGATGAAGCAGGCTTCAAACCTTATATAACCCCCCCGTCAAGGTTTTGTTTTTTTGTTGTTTTTTTCCCTCCTATGTGTAATTTTGAGATGGACATTCTGTTTGCACACAATATTCTCAGGACACTGCCTGTAACTTTATGAGTTAAACTCGGTATGTAAATTAGTTTTTAAAATAAAGCAACCAACATGTTGGATTAGTCTATGTTTTGACTCCTCATTTGTGTGCGTTGTCATGATGGACAGACACTGATGGACAGAGATGCACAGATATTACCTTCACTTTCATCCAAAGCCACTTACAACAGACAAAATTACACCCGAAAAGACATTTGCTAACAAGGTTTGGTGCAGACAGTTGACTTGCAGCACACTGTGATGAAATTATACTCATCTAAAATATCAATGATGACACTGGAAAACTAATCCAAAGAGCATAATAAGAAACATATATTTTTTTATAGATATGGACAGTGCATGCATGAAAATCTCAGTCCTCTTTTCTGCATTAATGCGCCTATCATAGAAGCATCAGTTACGTCTGCCAGCAGCTCTGATGCCACCCAATACCATCACACAGCGCTCGTCTCCTGGAGCTCCTGCTGACAGCAGGCTGGATGGTCCTTTTCATCTTTGCTTTGGAGCAGGCGGCACCGTTTCTTTCAAGTAACAAATCGGCAACGCTGATTTGTCTACATACTGCGTGTTTCCGCTGTGTCATGGGCCATTCCCGATGCCTTCTTCAAAAATGCTTTTAGTTGATGCAGCCTAATGGATGAATGCTAAATGTGACATCTTTTGTGGTTTGCTGACTACAATGTGTGGACAAGGCTTTGAACAACAAAGAACTGCTGCTAAGAAAGTAGAGACCATGGCATCCTTCTTCAAGATATGTTAAATAATACTTTAATATGGTTAAATGAGTGCAAGCTTCTTAAAATGCTGCTAGCTGAAATGCTTTTAGTCGATGCAGCCTAATGGATGTAGGCTAAATGGAACATATTCGTGGTTTGTTGACATTAATGTGTCAACACCGACTTTGAACTACAAGCAGCCTCTGAAGCTCCTGATGCTGCTGGGAAAGTACAGAGGACCATGGCATCCTTCTTCAAGAAGTTGTGTATATTTTGACACTTTGAAATTTAACTTTTTTTTTCGTGGTTGATGAGAATGGCTATTGCTATTTTTTTCTGTTTTTTTATCATTTTCCTTTTGGAAAATACTCATAAATTGGATAGAAATTTCATCAAATTTGTTTTCAGCACCCCTGAGACCGCTCAGTTAAATAAACTGGACCCCAGAGTTTTATTGAGTTTTCCATTGACAGTAGCAGTTTCCATGCCTGTAGCGTTTGTGAATGCAGCTCTTGTGTTCTAATGCTTGAAATCTCTTTCAACTGTGTGTATTTCAGCCACTGTTGATTTTTTTTTTTTTTTTTAAAGATAGCTACATGCCAGCTTGCAATGAAGGACATGTATGATCATTGGAAACAATGACACAGAGAGTGCAATCTGGCACAAAAGCCTAGTGTTTCCTGAGTCTGAGAGAACCTTAACATTTAAAGCTATCGACACATAACCAGAATGAAACACAACAAAACCACCAAAAGCAGAAACGACTGACAAGCAGCTGTTGTTGATATAACTTACCACTTCTGCTTATAGTCTCACTGAAAATATTGACAGTGGTTGTGATTCAGTATATAATTAGCGGTTGACTGAATAACATTTAGTTTTTTGTTTTTTTTTATCAGGGAGCCAAATCATTGAAAACATGTCACACGTCATCAGTCACTTCAGTTGAGAAACGTGGTTGGAGTTTGCTAAAGCTACAAGCTGCTGTGACAGACAGAGCAACTCTTTCCACATATCTCTGCACATGTGCAGTTGCAAAGCCACAGATGGTTGCATGTGGCAGAAACTGAACTGTAACGACGGTTCCAGAATCACACCGCACACATGCACGCTCTGTAACTGTAGATCGGAGCAGAAAATGCTCCTCTCCCCTTTTTGTTTTCGACTGTTTTTCTTTTCCGTCTACGTACTTTGTTGATATGTATCTATTTATATTATGTTACATCTGTATGTCCGTCCTCCTGCGTCCACACATACATATACGTACGGTACATACGCCACAGCACAAACACCAAACACCCACACACGCTCAAACACCACATGCATCACCATACTACACACACACCACACCCTTCGCTGTCTTGTGCCTTTGTTTGTCCTTTTGTGCTTCAGTGTTGGAGATGATAAAAAGACTGTCAAAGAGAGCTGGTGAAGGACACATTCACTCTTCTTCACACACATGCTGAAGCAAATCTAATATTTTAAGATCATAAGACATATATCTGTTGTTAAAATTAATAAATAAATTGATTGATTAATGAAACCCTTATTAGCCCTAAGAGAGTTACTGAAAATATCAAAGAAAAGATCATCAGTTACTGTAAGGGCTGGTTCACACTGAACCCTGCTCCGTAACCTAAGCAGAGCCTTAAATTGCTTCTCTATCAAAATGTAACTGAACATTGCACCTACTTGTCATCTGTTGTTAAGTTTGAGCTATTTAAAGAATGTAAACAAAAGGAAACTCAACACTGTAAGCTACAGCACTAAGGAAAAGAACACGTGCTGCTGTCCAGCAGGTGGTGGTGTAATTACAGAGTGACGCAAAGAATAAAGCATAAACTTCCAAGGATGGGGTAGGGGATGTGCATAGCAAAACTTTACTTTAACCTAGAATTTCCTCAAGTCGCATAAAGAGAGATTACCATATGTGTGTGCATGTGTATGCGTGTGTGTATATGTATATATATAATGCATATTTTTCTTTCACTTCTTTTCTATTTTATTCCATTTTTGTGCATGACTGCAAGTACACAAACACATTTTACTATACTATGTATTTTGTGCATGTGACAAATACAGCTTAGCTATCTTATTTATCTATAAAATGCAATTTGTTTCTATTCTTAACATTATTTTTCCAATGTAAAATCATTACTTCAATATATGTTGATAGACTCGTTTTTTCAGAAGGTGACCTTTTTTTCCCTCCAGTAATGTGCAATGGTACAATCTCTGGGCCACGTGACTGGACAGTTCGTCCACTATTTAACAGTCAATTAAAAGAGGAGAGCGCGGCATCCCTGTGCTGCCTTCAAATGTCGTCGAAATTCTTAAAAATAAATATTAAAAAGTCTGGATATCTAAGCAGTCACGCAATCAAACTGTCAAAAATATGCACTTAAAAGTCAACAGATGGTTTAAATATTCATTACACGAGCTGCTTAACGTCACCGTTTACTTTGAATGGGCAATAAGTTTTAACGTCCACGCTCGTGAAGCAGGAAGTTACGAGGGACATAGAACGCAGCATCAGCTGGGCTCAAGCAGAGCAGATGGAGGCAGCTCTGCCTTCTGCTGCCTGACAACACAGGGACAGTACCATGAATACCGCTGAAGACAGAGCTGCAGGCGCCTCCCCAGCCTCCACAGGAAAGGTACCGCTACGGTACCGCTAGGTGTAAAGTTTGTCACTAGTTTAAGCGTTAAATTACTTAGTTTCACAGGCGGCTCGGGGCCAGTGTTTTACAAGCTAGCGTCAGGTTCAGCTCTCGCCGAGCAGCTGCTAGCAGGGTCGGCTACGAGTCCCATCTCTCTCCGGGTCTACAGCAGTTCGATTCGGTCACAGCCAGGCTTGTTAAGGAGGCATTAACCTTTTAATATATGTATATACTTTGACCAGCCTGTTAATAAGGCTCCCCTGTGTCTTTAGCTGTAAATGTCAAACGACGAGTTGCTGGATAACGGTTAAGACTCGCTCCCTCTGTTTGGGGGAAAATCAAAAAAACAAAACAACAACTAAAAAAAAAAAAATGCCCACCGCAAACGGATTTCATTTATTACCCAGTGGACATTTGAGATAGCAACTGAAACGGTTTTATTTCTAGTCAGCGCATTATTTGGTGTGTTTGGTGCGACCTGTGCCCTGCCCCTCAGCAGCGTCACTCTTCACGCATGATGAGCGATAATTATGGAGATGTGAAGTTACAGGTTGAGCTGAATAAATCACGTGGCGAGGATGCAGAGAAGGAGGACAACGAGGAGAAGCGGGGACCTGAGTCCCCTCCTTCCGTCTCTGCATCACCGGACCGCTCCAGCGGCATCACTGGGACAGACGCATCAGGATCATCTGCCATTTCCAAACAAAGGGGCAAAAGTCGCACCAAGCAAGGAAAGGATGACAAGACAACTTCTGGCAAAACCGACTGGTCACTGCATGGGTCTGCGGTCGCTGCTCCTGCAGTGATAAACTTGACTAATCCAGGACATGAGCGAACACTCCGTGTCAAGGGGACTGGAAAGATACTGCAAGGCAGGTCAGAGACTAATGGCAACTATGTTGCCGCGCATGCATCCAAGAACATGCAGGAAACGCGTCGTGAGGACGGATTCATGCGTTCAAGGAAGAGAAGACCCGTGACAGTGGACACATCTAAAGCCAAAACCTCTCTGGAGGCTCTGAAGTTGAGCATCAAGCAGCTAAAGTGGAAAGAGGTGTGTTGTATGCAAGTTTCTTACACACAAATACGTATACACACACACATATATACATACGTATACATAAAGAAAGGATATTTGTATTTGTTACTCCTTTGTTCTAACAACGCTTCTTGGGAATAAACGGTTGGACCGTTGGAGAGCCTGTTCATTTTCCTTTTAAGTGGTGTTACATTTGTAAGGATCTTGTGTGATGTCTCTGCCAGAGTAACCAACGCAACAACGTTGGCTGACTTACAACAAATGTTGGTAGAACAATGGGATGCTTTCCCACAGCAGTGTGCGGGCAGCATGAGGAGCAGGTGCCAGGCTGTTTTGGCTGTGTGCGGTTCACCTACACACTGTTGAAGCTCCTGTATGTTAAATGAATACGTTTAAATGGTTAAATTGCCAGTATGTCTTGTTACTTTAGAGTTCAATCATCCAATTCACCAAATGAGAATCAATGGCAGAGAAAAAGTAATTTGCATTGGTAGAGAAAATTTGGCAAATCTTTCACTGGTACAACCCACATACTCAGTTCTGCTGACCACAAATGTGTGTTCCTTAAAAACGTGGCACCATTTAAAATGAAAATCAACAGGCTTTTACTTTTTGTGCTCAGTTTATTTACATCAGTGAGATGATATACTGCTGTCCCAGTGTGCTGAGCAGGTTTCATTTCTATGAATAGTAAGTCAGTTAAGAGAGCGAATAGCTGCTTTAGGTAAGCAGCAGCAGCAAATGGCTTGATCCAGATATAACCTTTGACATCAGCTTCTCGCTGCATCAGAGTTTCTTTGGGATTACAACAAGCTTAGGTGTTCGTCACAAATACTCCAGGATGAAAACCTCTGTCTCAGTCTTCAGGCCAAGCCACTACTGTTCATGCTTATGTAATTAACATCTAGTTTCTCTCGCTTTAATGTGTTTTAAATGGGCATTTAAGCCAGCTATTAAACATGAAGAGCTTTTTTTTCTTCATATCAGTCGATAATAATTTTCTTTTTGCAAGAAACATAATTATGAGTCTATAGACATGATAATGCATGATTTTAAACCTTAGTTATGTGGGCTAGAATGAGTGTAATTGGCTAAGGTTGTTGTGACTTTTCATTATGATTTTTTAGCTGGCTTTGTCAAAGATATCAATTTCTA
This sequence comes from Arrhamphus sclerolepis, assembly GCA_037176975.1. Lineage (NCBI taxonomy): Eukaryota > Metazoa > Chordata > Actinopteri > Beloniformes > Hemiramphidae > Arrhamphus > Arrhamphus sclerolepis. Next base: position 3,842,070 of record JBAMYA010000004.1, read on the forward strand.
CAGTAGTGGCAGATGTTTAACTTTTTTTTTTTTGGTGGGGGGGGTCCACTACATTCCATGATTGCTGTTGTTTTGTATTGACACAATGAATGTAAATCCCTATATAGAACACTGAATATATCCCACAATGCATCATGGAAAGTGACGCACATTGATTGTCACCCATCAAGCATCCATACTGTCATGCAGTAGAACAGATGGACTTGGGAGAAATTACCTATAAATTTAATTATGGATGTTTTTCATGTTTGCGAAATTGCAATTTGACACACGTTCATGATTAAAAACATATGGGCTTCTCTCTGGGCATCTGGCAACTCTGGCAGGGCGACCCACTGACAGGTCTGGTTGAATCTTACAGAGTCCTAATATAGCTTAATCAGTTGGACTTAAAACTTGGCATAAGTGCGATTTGTCTTGTTATAAGTCAAACTGCTGCTAAAATAATTTTAGAAACTTTTTTTTTGGTGAGGGGGGGTCAAGTTCCGTTATGCTGCATTAAGCTTTTTTTTTTTTAAATTCCCGTAACATACTGATATTTACAAGCAAACTACCAATATTTGTACGCAAATTTACAAAAAGACAAGCAACTGAAAGTCAATTATAGTAATCCGACATGGCAACTATGGTCACAGTGTTTACTGTATGTAGTTGGCCAGACGCTAACTAAGATGAACGTACATGATCACAACAAACGCCATGGTGAAGCAGCAAAGAAAGTGAAAAGAGTTTTGTCAGCATAGTCAAGAAAAAGAGAGAGTGTGATCAGCAAGAACGATCCAAGAACGATAGTTACAGACAATTGCACTTCTCAACCAGAGAGGGTGCTAAAGGGTACAATCTTATGCAGTGTTGCTTTCATTTTTTTGTTTTAATGAATCTTCTGTCATCAAAGTAAACGTGTATCTGACAGCTATATGACTATTTATACTGTGTTTATTATTTAATTTAGGAAAATATTAAAATAATCTAAACAGTAATAAAGGTGAGCACCGTTAACTCGCCTATGCAGTTACTCGCATTTTGGCCTAACTCACCTCTTATACATGAACCCCAATATTTTGCACCACAAATTTCACCCATTTTGTGGAAATTTGAACAAATTTATTGAAAGTGGCCTCGACTTTGAAGACAGAGTGACCATCGTGTGAGTTATCACACCTCTCCCGGCTGACCCAGATGCACAAGTTCACAAGTTAGTTGAAAATACCTGAAAACACCTGAAAACTGTATGCAAATACTCAATATCACTGTATAGATATCTTGCTATTTTCCAAATTTGTCTTGAACTTGCGAGTACTGCTCAACCTGCGGGTCGATGTCTGGGACCCTGACTTGCGCCAGTTATTGGCGTTCCCAGATAGATAGATAGATAGATAGATAGAAGGGGTGCAACAATACACAAAATTCATGGTTTGGTTCGATACTTTAGTGTCACAGTTTGATATTTTTTCAATACAAAAAAGAGAAATTTCCATGCCTTTTTTTTAGCTTGTGGTTTATTGAAATGAATTACAAACATTTGTTTAAACTCAAAAGTACAGTTTTTAAATTAAACGTTGCTGACACAGCAAATAGATAGATAAATATATCTGATGGAGAAATCACCCATCTTCTATGGAAAACATCAGGGTTACTGTGCAATCAGACCAAGAGCAACTAAAGGTGTAAAATAGCTTTTGTTGCTCATGAAAAATAGCTGATAAAAATAATCTGTTCGCTTTTGTTGCTGAAGTCACTCATGACTTGACATTCGATTTTCCTTATCCTTTTAAAGGGACCATATGCTTTTACAGTCAACAGAGCTTTTGCAGAGCCGCTTTTTCTTGATGGCTGCCTATTCAGTTATCAATTATTTAGTGTGTGCGTGACAATTTCCGAAACTTATTTTGGTTAAGGATGACTACATGCAATTGGTTAAATTGGTGGTATGGTGAGCAGATAAAAGCATTCCTGCTCAAAACAAAAGTTCTAGATCTCCAAATATTTCATATAAATAGCCCTCCTACTCACGCTGATCATCACATGTGCATCATCGATATGGATGTTAAAGATGTTGTTGCTGTTGGTGCTGCGTTCCTGTACCTGCGATCCCTGATGGCAAAGAGAGTTGGACCGTATAACACTGGGTGGGCGTGATGGCAGTAATCAACTTTTCTGTCGTCATTTTGAGACGGAACTACAATACGGAACCAAAGTTTCTGAGTATGTTTCTTGGGATCCCTGCAGACGAAGAACGTCTACATTCTGATTGGTAAGCTGTGTCCCAATTCAGCGGCCGCGTTTGGAGGACGATTACGTCACAGCAACACGCTGAAGACTGTCGAAATTTGAAGACTCCTTCAAATGCGGCACACAAATGCGTCCTCCTTTTCCCCCCGATTTGAAGGACAGGTCCTGTGTATCCTTCTTAGCCCACCCAATCCCGAGATGAGTTGCGGGTATAACGAAAAATTCTGTAGTAGCGGGGGACGGCAAAACAGAGTAGACTTTGAAATGTGTACACAAAAATTAAAAGCCTGAAGCAGTTCTGATAATAGGCTTTTGTCATTTGTGTAGATATATTTTGTATTATTTTTATGTGAGAAATCATCAGGATAATAAATGAGCTTGTACAGCGGGTCCCATAGTTCAGTTATTGCTGCTAAGCATTTTTATTTATTTATTTTTTTCAGGGAGCAAGGAGCAGACAGATGCTTTTATTAAGCTGAGAAAACAGCCCCCTCTTCACGGGCAACGATAAATCTGTTGTAGTTCCTCTAAAATTAAAAAAGTAATAAAAAAAAAAAAAAGTAACAAAATTTTGATCTCCATTCTCTCTTCATTTCAGTGCTCAGCGTCATGGTTGCTAGGCGACCGAGGTAAATCTGAAATCTGAAGGCTACACTGTCCCAATTCACAGCCGCTGACTTCCGGTTTACCCGGTCTTCAAAGGACCTGGTCTACATGGCCTGGGTAGGCCGGGTCCTTCGAAGGATGAGGCCGCTGAATTGGGACTTAGCTGTAGTCAGTATTTTACAGAAACATGTCATAGCTAATTTGCATAAAGTTAAACCCTTTTTAACTTTTTTTAGTCACTCAACTTTTGTAGCTGGTTGCTTTTGTCGCTTCAGTTGCTAGTGTCCGTTGAAAGTGAATGACATCCGGCAGTTTCAAACGGCAGATCTGAATGATGGTGGAGGAGCTTTGATTTCAGGTACAGTTAAGGAAGTAGCCATGTTGCAACAAGTTAAAACCCTTTTACACCCATAATAATAACAGTCTGCCTGGTCCTTATTCTCCTTTTTTCAATCAATAAATGTCTCAAGAAATTCTTTTGCCCATTTTTTCAGGATAAATTCAACTTTCAAAATCTCTCAATAAATTGTCAATTTTAAATGTTACAGATGCTTTAAACTGTTTGAAATAAAATAATAATAAACGGATCTGAATTTTCCGCAGGTTTTGTCTTTATAAGCACTGTAGATGACCAGATCCAAAATTTTTGAGATGCCAAAATTTTTATTTTAACTATAACACAACAACACAAGCAGTTTTGTTTTCCTGGACCTTTTGATTTCACTCATACTGCTTGATGAAAGTCCAGAAATGAGCAGGTGTTTTTCTCAGGACTGATATTTCACTCCAGAGGAATCTTCTCCCTTTTTGTTTTGGGATGCTTGTTTGTGTTTTCACACAATGCTGTGAGCACTTCTGTGTCAAAAAAAAAAGAAGACTCCAGGTGCTGATGAGAGGAGGTTGAACTCTCTCATTACCTTGGCCAGAATACGGCAAAAAGACCCTGAAAATTACAAGAAAAAACACTTACACTGGTATTTACAACAATGAAAATAGGAAGAGGAAACTGAACTACTCAGGGAAAACCCATGCAGACTCACAAAGATCCACTGAACCCTCTTGGTGTCAGTGCTAACCACTACGCTACTGGTTGCCCATCACAAAGACAACCCTATAGCCCATAGTGGCCATTGGTCTCCATGGAGACTAGGGGGTGGTTTTGGACATAGCCTATGACATTCAGAGCTGGAATTTCAACTTCAGGGGGTGTTCCAGTTGAAGCATCTGACTTCTAACTCGTAAATTCTGACTTCTTAGTCTTTTATTTTATAATTAACTATAAAATGGCTGCTTCTCATTGGACTTAAGCCGGGTGACGGCAGTTCAGTAAATGATCTTTAACAGTATGATGCCCAACATCGGGATTTGCAACTGAATAATGAACTCCACAAAGTGTAGACTGCCATTCATGGGTAAGTTAGTCAGATGTAGGCTAGTTTCTACGCGTCCTTTCAGAGGAGTGCTGTTCAAGACTTTTTCGGTTAAGTGAATGGCCTTGGAATTGTGTGCTCTTTTAATTTGATCATCTAATCATCTTTTCTGGGGGAAAAGACACGTGAGGAGCAACAGGCCAGTTAGATTTCAGCTGGGGCCAGTCCCCCCGTGGCTTCACCACTACAACTACTCATGTTATACAATAAGACCACAACTCGAGATAACGGTTACTTGATAAAAAAACTGTTCATAAAAGATTGTTGAATTTTAAAAAAAGGCAGTAAAAATATTACAGAATCAAAGAATAGTCAGAATCTGTCTTGTACTCATTATTTGTGCTCATCATTTTGGAAGTGTCATCTATTATTGGCAAAAAACACTCAAAGCAGCTCAGCACTTCTATCCTGGTCGCCTCTTGTGGCAGCTCTGTGTAATTGCACAACTCCACCACAAATACAGAGCTGCAGAAGTCATCATGGCAGAGACATCTATGACATTGAGATGTTTGTAGAGATTGTCCAATATTTTGTTGTTGTTTTTTTTTCTCCCATTTCCTCAGTTTTTTATTTAATTAAATTTTTTTATGTTCAGTGGTGGTTGATGTGACATTCCAATGAGCAATCTCCGTCTGCTGGTGGGAGCGTGCACACCTGTGTGCACGTGCATTACCGAGGTACGCTGCTGTGCTCAATACAGAGCAGAGGATTTATGACCATGCAGAGACAGAAATGACATGCTATAAGATTAATATTATCAGGCTACTTAGTAGAAGGAATAGACCTGTTCTGTTAGAAAGCTAACCTTAGATGACTAATGTTGTACTATTTAGAAAATACAATTAAATAAAATTAAGTTGACCGTCATGGGTGCCGCTGGGGAGGCGGCACAATGGTAATGAAAACACTGTTGATGATGTCACCACTTACATGTTAGACTTCAGATCGTTCAAATACAGTCACATAATACTCGAATGAATCATTTAAATAGATCGTGGACTATAAAGTATGACATTACCTTACTTCAAACCACTAATTTGACCATTTTCTCTGCCAGAACTTTGGATTTTGAGTTTGCATGTGTTTAAATTGCAGAAGATAGCTTAAGTTCTGCTAAATGAAAAGCGCTAACGTTCAAACTTTTATGGGACAGTCATCTCATCCAGTTGTCTTTCTCTGGGCCATAAGTGCAACTTGTCCATTTTCAGTTTAGTGCAAGTAATACCTGCTGTTGGCTATTATTATCACTTGCTCCATTATGCATGAGAAGTAAAGAATGGCAGTTTGATGAGGGGGTGAAGTAAAGACTCTTCTTACCACCGGTGACCAAGCAGTGACACTTGAACCCAGTGTGGTCTGGTATGAAAACCAGTAGACAGAAGGCCTATACATTACCGCGCTTTGCCTGCAGGACACACCCCCAACAAAGTCGACGTCGACATAGATCTTGTGTCATTTTGATAGCACTTGTCAACATCTTGGATGGGGTTGAAACTCCAGTAGCCTCGCTCCTTTTGTTCCCTTTATAAAATGGACTTTAAGTTGTAAAACATGCTTCAGCAAGTATGTTTACCACATTGAACAATGGATGAAAGGTTGGGAAATGGGGAATTTTCCAGCTAAACCACCGCATCTGTTCATTTGTTTTATTCTCTGCTCTATGAGACACCTGTCAGCTGACTTTCCACATATGGTATTTGCTTCCACGGTGAGAAATTATCAGCCCTAAGCTCTTCTAATCCAATATACTTGCAGTCCTCTTTGAGGCAGAGATAATGGCGGCCTGAGGGTCTGAGTGACAGCTATGGAAAATGGGACTAATAACCAAGCGTTTTATCATAGACTGGCATTTCCAACTAATGGATTTCAAATTGCTTTGATGCCAACAGCCTTCCTTAGAGCACATTTGGAAAATGATAGCCCGGTTATATGAAACTGTAAATGCTATTTACTGGAAGTGGACAGATAAGGTGCAACCTTTAATATTTCCTGCCTCTTTTTACCGCATTTATTAAGAAAAAGTTGGCCAAAAAAGTGTCTTGTAAAACAAATTCACCACTAAGTCCAGAGTGTGTTAATCCTCACAAATAAGAGAGAGTAGTATTTGGTTGTGGTCTCTAGAAATACCCTTAAATGAATTTATTATTATTAATATTATTACTTTTGTTGTTCTTATTCGTCTTTTAATTTTTGTGCAGTATTTATATTAGTCTTACATGGGAACAGGGTTTCCCTGCTTCACAGTGGCACGCGAGCACATTAATGAGCTGCAGCTCTGTTGCAGCTTTATCTTGTAGCGAGGCTGCAGGGTGGGTCATATCCTATTTAAGAGATGAAGCACTACTGATCTTCCATCGCTGTTTGTTTTAGAGCTCCTGATGTCGTAAAGTTAAAGATAGACTCCCTGGTGTGCTTCTTAGAAGCTCACTGTGGGACCGGAGGAGATTTGTGTAACTGGAAGTCGGTGTTCTGTCAGACGATACACAAATCAAGTAGAAATCATTCGGCTCTTCAAGCAACAGGTGGAGGTATGCCCTGGACAGGTCACCAAACCTTTAGTTGGACTTCTTGACGATTTAAGACGGTGCAACTGCATTAAACAGCAAAGCGCAGCAGTTAAATATGCACTTATGCACATTTATATTTTTTCATATTCCATCAAGCAACAGGGGAGAGTAAGAACTGAAATGTTATGGAGTGCATGCACCCAGGTGTGCATGTGAGAGAAGTAAAGGAGAAGTAAAAGTCAGTTCTTTTAAAGGTTCCATAAAGTTTAAATCTGGTTTTACCTCTGCATAGTTAAATAACGATAGTTTGGCATGTCAAGTGAACCTCAAATCCTACCGTCGCCTCCTTCATATGTAAATTGCACAAGTTAAATATTTGGCTGGAGCACAATCCAATCAGAGAATCAGTTTGCTTCAGGACAAAAAAAGAAAAAAGTATTTTTCTTCACTCCAGACTGTTTCTCCAACCTTAGAAAGTTTCTAGAAGACATCACTCGGCAGCTGACACTCAAGTAGTTTTCTGAAGCCACTCTGTGGTGGCTTTACTTCAGTGCTGCATCTCTTAACGTCTATTAAACTTGAGATGGCAGACAGCCAGTCTGACTTTATTTTGAGAAACTTGGGAATTAATTCACTTGATAATGGCAACTGGTCCAAGCCATGGGGCAGTAAAGCAAGCCCAAATAATGATACCCAACCCCCCCAACAATCACCATACTTTACTGTGAGGTGATTGTTTTTTTAATGTTATAATCTGTGTCCTTTTTGAACCATGCATAGTGTTAGTTATTCTTTGGTTTGTGGTCAAACAAAAAAAAAAATCCTAGTAGCTGTTTAAACTGCCAAGACAGTCTTTGGCAAACTTCAGGTGCACAAACAGTGATAGGAAAAAAGCACAACTGAACACCAGGTTCTAAAAAACCCTTGAGCATGGATGTTTGCCAGCTCCATTGATGTCGTTAGCTTTTAGCTGTTACTCACAGGCCAGTCTTTAACCTATCGAGTATCCTGTGTTGTCCCCGAGGTGTCATCTTGGCCGGTATCCTCCTCTTGGAAGAGTAGCTGCAGTCCTGGCTGTTGGATGCCAGAACACAGAGAGAGAACAGATCAACTTGTGATCGTATGTCTTTCAGAGTTCCTTTATGGATCACATGAGCAAATGCCTCATGTTAACAGCAAACTTCAAATATTTCACTATCTTTCAGTAATCAAAATATATTTCTAGACTAATTCTATTAATTAGACTGCAGATGACCAAACTTGACTCCAATTACCTCTCGTTCAAGTAATTAGTCCACGAGTTCATTTACTTTTAACACTAGCACCATGAATGCTCAATAAAGACATGATAATTATAACTGTGTGTTAGAAGTTTTAGCACATTTCCTTTTTTATATGAAGATCAGAGGAAGCTATTTATTTCCAAGGGCTTCTTGTCCTCCTATTCACATTGTCTTGTAGGAACATCAGCACTGGTTTCTAGCTTCTGATTAAAGAAAAGCAAGTATATATTTTCAAGTTGGGAAGCTGCATTATATCCATCCATTTTTCATGCCTGTTTGTTCCTGTTCAGGCTTGAGAGGGGTATCAGAGCCCTTCCCGGTTTTTACATTAAAACACATAAAGTTATGTTTTAGCTTGTGGATGTGTGGTTTCAGGGTGGACAGAAGGGGTGCAGAGGTACAAGCTGTCTAGTGCCGAGTTTTTGTCCTTATTTCATGACATCAAAACATGTAGGAACATGAACATGGAAGCACCAGAAAGAGCTTAGTTATGCTTACAGACTGTCTTATTTGCAAATGGGACTAGACATAACTTTCTGAATTAATTATTCACATCACTTTATCTTGTGGTTGGTAATCTAATGTTCCTCCCTCTGCAGTTTCCTTTGGGAAGACGAGCAGCCTGCGACATCTACTGGCACGGCGTTTCCTTCCATGACAATGAAAATATCATCTCAGGGCAGGTCAACAAGTTTCCAGGTATTTAATTTCACCTGCCTCTCTGTGAAATCGGGGCGGGGGGGGGGGCTTCACACGCGTCACATCGACATGGACGGGAAGAAACATGATTGGTAGATCTGTTTTTCATTTTTGAATTTCCAGCCATTATTTCATCAACATCTGTCAGCTTCAACTCTTGTTAAATATACTTTTTTTGCACCGGCACCGTGTCTGAGCTACATTTTAGAAATAAACAAAAGGAAAGTTTCAGCCGTCTCAGACGATAGATGGGCAGTCGTGGTAAAAATGGTCCATCGTAGCAGAGAAACGCTCATCTCACAATGAGACAGGAGCAAAGATGAAAGATGGAAGCGTCTTACTGTGGACATCATCTTGAACATTTCATCCACCTCTGGTGTCCTTGGGCTGGCAGTATAGTTTTCTTTCTAAATTAAGGAGGTATAATTTCTTTTTGCTTTCGGTTTATTCTCTGAAAATGTCCGTTGTGTCTTGAAGGGATGGTGGAAATGCTGAGAAAGATCAACCTGAGCAGAGCAGTGCGGACCATGCAGGAGCTCTTCCCAGAGGAATACGACTTCTATCCTCGATCGTGGATCCTTCCTGAGGAGTACCAGCAGTTTTCCACACAGGTATACGTGCAGCAGTGAATTACAACGACATTTACAGACAAAAATAATGCTGTTTCAGACAATCACAGATAAGCTTTCATCTCTTTGGACTGTTGGAGAAAAATGTTATGCACAATTTGTCCTTTGTTTTGTTTTATGTTTTGTTTACTTACATTTTGGTTCACGTGTTTATGTTAATATCACAATAACAGGATGAATGCAGCCGAGATGGACATGTTTTTTTTAATTTACCCCAGGATGTTCAAACCTCCACAACAAAAATAAAATTTACAAGTTATAGCTTAAACCTTGCTGTATTTTCTCTCTCTGCTTTAAACCATTTGCCTTTACTTTGTCTATTTTAAATAATTTTACTTGGTATGCATTATGTTTAAATTATTTAGTTATTGATTGCTTTCAAACACATAAATAGCATAACTTTGGAGGAGTTTACAAGAATTCTGGAAACCTTTTTTTTCCTGTCGGGTTCCTTTGTTGGAAGAAAATGTTCGTCAAAACAGTTTAAATGTTCAAAAGTAGAAATATTTCATTTGATATCTTTCCTGGATTTTAAATATCTGGAAAAAAAAGTGACAGTAGAGGAAACTTTTGTCGGTTAAAAGAAGAAAAGACCCCGTGAATGCACAGGTCATTCACAGAAATCAGACCATTGTCTGTTCATGCTGAGAGAACAGCATCTCAGTGAGGAAGGAAATGTACGATTGTAATGTAATAATACAGGCATCTAGCAGCTTAAATGTTCTCTAAATCGGATACCAGACCTTCATTTAGTTTCCCACTATAAATCCGGGGCCTCTAAATGGTCTCTGGGATCTTTTAGCTGTATGTAATAGGGTTGGAAGGGCATGATGGGCTGGTGTCATTAGGGTTAACTGGGTAAGCATCGTTCCAGTAGATCAGCTCAGGAGCATCAGCTGACCAGTAATGATGCTGGAATGGAGAAGGAGCCAGCCCTCCCAGTTTTGGCTCCCATGTTTTATCACCACTTTTTCTTAGTTTAATCTCTGTCTACACTTTGAATTGAATTGTTACACCTGGAAAGTGTTTCTGCTTTAATTGAAGGAAGAACGTCTGAACGCATTAAAGCGGCACAGAGAACTTTTGTCCCGTTTTTTTGTGCTTTGGTGATCAAGTTGCTTTTACAGCCCTCCTTTTGAAACCCTCCTGCTGACGACGGATGACAACGCTAATTTTTGAACATAAATAAAAGTCCTTTTGTTCTGCTTTAAGGCAAACAAATAGAAATTCCCAGAACAGACTGAATGAATGAAGCAGCTATTTGAATTTAGTCTTGTGCTGAATTGAGTTATTTCAAATCATTTAAATAGACATTTTTCACTACATGAAAATGTTTCAGAGTCCTTCTAAAATCTTTTGCTGTTTAGGTGTTATTTATTTCTTATTTTACTTTATTTTTCTTGGTTCTTTATTTTTTTTGTAGATAGAAATGATCTGGGATTGAGGAAGTTGTAACTACATTTTTGTCCAACAGGGGGCACCAGAACACTATCGTATAAATTTCAGTTCACCTTTTTAGCAGCAGCATTTGTGGTTTTGCATCTCTAATATTACAACATTACATTTAAAAATCTGTAAAGGATACTTTTGTAAGGATTGAGGGATATTGGTAGAGTTACAGAATTATTGACTAGTTTTTATTACCACCTGCTCATTTTATAGTTGTAAATGTTTCGAGGTTACTTACTTTAATGACAGTCATGTGCACTTGTCAGTTTAAATATGTTCCTCAGCTACATGCTAATTTAAAACTGTAGGACTGTGTATTAGTTTTACAACCCAGGAAAGATGATTCCATGTGTCACAAAAACCTCTGCAAACATCTGCATCAAACATCTGCAGCTTCCTTCAATCAGATTAAAAATCTACCGAGGTGGTTGTTGCCTTTCGTGCCTCTGCTGCAGATCCGCATGGTGAAGGAGAAAGATGCCACAGTGAACCCCACCTTCATTGTCAAGCCAGATGGGGGCTCTCAGGGGGACGGTATCTACCTCATCCGTGACCCCAGCGATCTGAAGCTCATGGTGGGTTCACAGGCCAAGCAGGCCGTGGTGCAGGAGTACATCCCAAAGCCGCTGCTCATCGACAAGCTCAAGTTTGATATCCGCCTCTACGTGTTGATAAAATGCCTGGAGCCATTGGAGATCTACATTGCCAAAGAAGGTCTGACGCGTTTTTGCACAGAACCTTACCAGGTATCCACAGTGGTGGAGGATTTGTCCTCGTGAAGTCAGATTTGTATTGATGCTTTTGTATTGTCTCACTGTTAAAGCTGTTTTCCATTGTCATCGTACAGGAGCCAAGCCAGAAGAACCTGAGCCATGTCTTCATGCACCTGACTAACTACTCCCTCAACGTCCACAGTGGCAACTTTGTCCACTCGGACAGCCAGAACACGGGCAGCAAGCGCACGCTCTCCAGTGTGCTGTACAGGCTGGCAGCTAAAGGCGTCGACATCAAGAGGGTCTGGTCGGACATCATCGCTCTCGTCATCAAGACTGTCATTGCTGTGGTTCCTGAACTCAAAGTCCATTATCAGGCAGATATACCACCAAGCAAACCAGGACCCACCTGCTTCCAGGTGAGTACATAGTGGTGTGAGCAAGTACCAGTGTAATCTGAGTTTTCATTTCTTCTCTTTGTTTTTTTGTGAGTGTCTTTTTTTTCCCCCCTTTAATATGAAAGAAAATAATAAAAATATTTAGGCAAATACTACTCAGACAAACAACTTAAGACTTATTTTGATGTGCTATTATTTACATCAGAGCAATATCACATACCCCGTACTTCATACATCGGATTAAAGAGAGCAGCCGCCCAACCCTTCATGAATTGAGCTCTATAGAATTATTTCTATAAAAGGACATTTTTGGGGGGCATTTTGCTGGTCCGGATCCTTCAGTTGTGTGTTTTATCACTGTACTGAGAAGGAAAGACATAAGCGGTGGTCATGGAGAAGCAATTGTTGGTCTGGAAAGTCTTAGAAAACCATTTTAAAACAATTTGCGTCAGCGTTGTACGTTGAAAGAGTAAAAGCACGCGTCAGACTCGAGGTCCGCGGGGCATTCATGAACTTAAAACTAGAACATTTCTGAGGAAATTTCCATGTGACTGCTCGCTTGATTTAGTACGGACGTTTGAGATTTTAGACGCAATGTTTGTTTTTATGACGATCTTTTTTTTTTTTTGTACAAAAGAACAAAAGCCTTAATTTATTGATAAATGTTGCAGATTTAGAAAAAATTCATATTTCATGGCAAAAATTCACTTTTGTTGTTGTTGCTGCTTTTTGTAATGACCAAACCCAGGAACTAGCGGAAAATCTGACAACATCGCTGGTAGAGAAGATAAAGAATAACTGAGCCTTTAATGGTAACCGTGGTGACGATGTGGTCCAGAATGAGATAAGAGTCTGGTGTGAAGAACTTTTCAGGTGGGAGTCTAGACCTCATCCCAGTTGAAACTGCTCGTAGTGGGATTTTTAGGGATAGATTTTGCACCACCACATACCCAAAAACCTCAATAAACAATGTTGTGAACAAGAATTGGCCAAGCTCAAGTTATTGCTGCTAAAACAAGATCAAAAAGCTCGGATCAAGGGGTACACGGGATTGCCCACTTTTTTTTTCCTCAATGTCTTATTTTTTTTTGCTATTATAAATGGCAAGGTGAAAAAAAAGTTCCATGCCATCTGATACTTTTCCTAATACTAAAGGAAAGTTTACTACTATTTGTACAAAACTATAACCAGTCAACTCTAAATAGACAGATTTCAAAGAAACACTGAGAATAAATAGCAAAACAAACCATGTTTGCGGTACGAGGGGCTGACTATATCCATCCACAATGAACAAGGAAAAGATCTTCACATTAATTTAGGAGATTTTCATCTGAGGATGAGCTGATATTGTGGACCATTTCTTAGAAAGTGCATTTAAAAAGAAAGTCTATCCAGAGTGACTTCACTCTTCAGGTGTGCCACAGTGTAGGAGATGTAGCTATACAACAAAAGTGCAATATAACTGCAATACTTGATCTAAGCATCCCTTTGTATCATCATTAATCATCATGTTCCCTTTAATTGACTATGAAGCAGCTGGAACTAAAATGTCATCACTATTTTATCTTAAATCCTGCTGTTTTATGGATGTCATTGAAGCAAATGAAACAGCATTAGCTGCTCTTCTTCTTAAAACTGCCTGCTTGTGTCTCAGATATTAGGTTTTGACATCCTGCTGATGAAGAACCTGAAGCCGGTGCTTTTAGAAGTCAACTCCAACCCCAGTATGAGAATAGAACATGAGCAGGAAGTAAGAGACCGTCACCTCAACATCAGCATCCTCTTTTTGTTTTTTGTTTTTTTCTTTTCCTTAGTTGTGCTGCTGTTATAAGCTCATTTGTGTCTCAGGTGACACCAGGAGTTTTTGAATACGTTCCCAGTCCAGTGGATGAAGAGGTGAAAGTGGGTGTGATCAGGGACACTCTGCGCCTTATGGATCCGTTCCAGAAGAAGCCAACAGTGTAAGGACACACACACTAATACGCAGCTAACGCATAGGTTCTTAAAGCCCTCCCTCTCCTGTCCACTTTGAAGAACACGATATCTCACCACTCAGCGGTTATCCTTAAGCATGTTAAATGGAAAAGTTCAATTCAGCTGAGCCGTGATGGAAACTCGCTCTTCGTTGTACAAGTCTGACGGCTCACTTTCTGGCAGACCGGCCCAGTGTGGTGCCTGGCAGTGCATCTCCTCAATTAGGCTTTACGTGTTTTTTTTTTCTCTCTCCAACTCAGCTTACTACATTTTTCTTTTCTGAAAAGCTGACTTAGACCTTCTGCAATGCTGCTCTCCTTTTCCTCTCTTTCTCAGTTTCTCCCACTGTTTTCTCCAGATTAGTTTAGATTCCAGTGATCTTCTTTGTTGTGCAGCTGAGAGGAACATCCCACTTAACTATATTCATGACCAGCTATGTATGGATATAATCCGCCTGTGATATATTTAGCATTCATTCTTCCAGCTTCAGCAGAGGAACATTCTGTGTATTTTCTAAGAAGAAAGTATATTAGCACAGCATACCCAAATTTTAAAAACAAACTCTTCCTTTTTAACTCATTTCTAATTGTAATCTTTTAAACATCTCTAATCCTTTCATCTAAATGACTTTATGCTGCTTCTTCATACTTGAATCAGTAGGAGATACATAAAACTCCACCAATCATGGCTGTATATGATTTTTTTTTTTCCTCAGTATCAGTGGCGCTGCAGAGGTTGATGGTCTTGTAGTGCAAGAAGAAAAAAACGTATAACTTATCACAGGACCAGAATTTGAGTTCATGTTGACACTTTCAAAGCTTCATATTGTGCGACTAGTATGTATTGTTTTTTTGTTTGTTTGTTTGTTTTTTTTTGCCAAAAATCGTGTTTACAGGATGCAAATGTTGTATTACTAATGGAGCAATTCCAATGTGCAGTTGACCGGTCTACTTTGCATACTGTATCCCACAATGCATTGTGCAGCGGTCACAACGTTGTTTAATTTGCGCTTAAGTCGGCCACGAAATTTAGTTGCTTTTGATGAGTGGTTATGATTATCCTGGTCCTCACCAAACTCTGCACTTTATTTCATTTCTGCAAAGAGTCTGGTCACTCTCCAGTACCAAACGTTTACTTCCTGGTGAGTGGGGCGATTTTCTGAAGCTTAAAATCTTGTCATCTCATCTTGTTCTGGCTTTAAGTTGCTCATACCGGCGATCGTCTCCAGGACAGAGCGAATATCCTCCCGTATATGCGTGTCCACTGCTTTTGTACTTTTTATAGAACTCAACTGAACTACGATCTCTAACGGACGCAGCAGCTCTCGGCCACGCCCTTCTGTTCGTTGATTGGTCGGTCGTTTTTTTGATCGGGAGTAAACCGTAAAGCTTT
Source organism: Arrhamphus sclerolepis (assembly GCA_037176975.1). Classification (NCBI taxonomy): domain Eukaryota; kingdom Metazoa; phylum Chordata; class Actinopteri; order Beloniformes; family Hemiramphidae; genus Arrhamphus; species Arrhamphus sclerolepis. The sequence continues at coordinate 3,857,382 of JBAMYA010000004.1, forward strand.
CCCAGACTATGTGTTGAAGTGAAATAAAATGGAACGGAATTACTAGTCTGGTGAGGACCAGACTAGGTTATGATGTCATTAACTTCAAATGTTGGATTTTTGTCGTAGCATCACCACAGTTGCAGAAATATTTAAACTACAGACTTTTAATGGTCTTTATGTCCACCGCAGTCAGTTTCAGCTAAAACAAGTGTTTGACTTCCGGCTTTAATTCAGGAGTTAAAGCATTTTATCGATCAGCCCTGAGACGTTATCTACACCTGATTTGTTAAGATGGATTTTATTTCTAGGATGTTAGCTTTGACATCTTTCACTGTGGGGGTGTTTTATTTTAAATGAGAGATATCGAAAGAGACGTGATGATTAATTTAAGATAAAATAATTGGGATGCTTTAACTATATTACAAATTGAGCAGTTATTCTTTTAAACAGTAATAATGAAAAACTCATGGGTGGTTATTATAGAAGAGGCGTTTCAGTCTGAAATGTGATTGCTGGCTAATTAGGGGAGATACGACCCCAGTAATGCTTTTCAGTTAAAAAATAAATTAAGCTGATTAGTAGTTGTTGTTAAGATGGAGTGAAACGAAGGCGTGACCTGACCTAACAATCAATATAACGTCAGTGGAGTTTGAGAGAAAGAGCGTATTAATGTAGCAGAGAGATAAATAAATGCAGAGGTTGAGCAGATAAATGGGGAATTATGAGGGTGAGGGAGGAAGGTTGGGTTAATGAAGGTATCAGAGACTCTCAGACATGTACTGCTCATGCCCAGATCTTTAATCCTGGTGGTATAACGAGGCTTTATGAAAGGTTAGAAAGTAATATTAAAATACTAAAAGTATGTTATCAAAATTTTGCACCTGAAATATCCTTTTAAAGCATCATCTGTATGAGAAGAAATGAGCGAAACCCAGCGCGGTGTGTTACTTTGAAGATGAACCGGATTTCCCTGATGAGGGAGATACTGAAATCCACCTTTCAGTGAACGGATAACAAATTTTACCTTTTCATCATTTACGTGCAAATTTTCAGTGCACTTTGTTGTTACTTGTACTTGAAAAATGTTTTGACCCCCAAAAAAAAGAAATCTCAATGGAAGCATTTAAATATCTTTATTTTTTTGTGGCAGAAGAACAACAACTAATTTGATTAGATGTCGTCATCCTCGCGTTCGCTCAGCTCCTGTAACGTTCGGCCTCCGAAAAGTCTTTTCATCAACTTGACAACCTTCACCTTTTACCCTCCATCATTTTCTTCTCCCTCAGCTGAAGTGTTTGTACAAGCTCTCGTCACCGTCTGTCAGCTTCTGTTGAGGATGTGTCTTCTTTCTTTTTTTCTTTTTTTTTTTTTTTAGCAGAGGCCGTCTCATCTAAATAGCTGTGTGGTGTCCTGGATGTCAAGGGATGATTGATTCTATCAAACATTCAGCAGTGCCCTCTCAGAGCCATCCACGTTGCTGAATGTTTAATAGACCTGCTTGATTACCTATATCTGTTTTATGTGTATGCATATATGTATATAGGGATGAAATCGCCTTATTTATTTATTTATTTTATTTATTTTGTGCTGTTGTTCTGCATCAGGAGTTCCCAAATGAAAGCTGCTGGGTTTGAAAACGATGAGGAGATCACGGTGGATACAGAGCCACAAGGCAGGAATCCAGATGAAATGGGAAATCTGCCCTCGCTGTGTCTGAAGCAGGTCTACCCCAAGTACACCAAACAGTTTAACTACCTTCGGCTGGTGGAGCGAATAGCGACTCTGTTCATACGCTTCCTCGGGGTCAAGGGCAACATGCGCCTCGGTCCCACGGCCTTCCGGACTTTCATCAGGTACAGATTTTGTTTGTTATCTCAGGTCTGTGTTAGATCTGCCATAGCAGCTGCTAACATTCCTGATTCCTGAAACTTAAATAATAGTAGTAATAAGCACAAAATAAAGGCAGCGTTCATCAAATAACTGTTGACAAATTATGTTTTCTTTGTGGGATAAAAAAACCCTCTCTTCTCTGGTTCATTATTTTTAAGTGGTTGGTGTGACGTAGCAGACTCAAAAATAGAGGGCTTACATCTGAGCCACGATAATAAGAGACAGTCGATTGTTCTTTTTGAATAAAAGTACAATAAAAGTACATTACTAACTGCATCAACATTGATTGTTCTTGCTGAATTTCAAGAACGAGGATGATATCAAGAGCTGTAGCAAACGCAGAGCCGATGAGCCACACAACGGTGATTCAGGAAAGAAAACTGGAAGAGAGGGTTTAAGAAAAATTATTAGTTTCCAGCAAGAATCTACTTTTATGTCAAGAAAGAGTCATTTACTGATGCGGTGTCTGCTTTTGAAAATACTGGTGTACAGGGAAGGTCTGAAGGGGTTCCACGTATTGCACTCATTGCGTGAGGAGGTCTAGAGTGGTAAAGGACATCAGCACTGAGAGGTAGGAGTAACAGAAAGGTTTCATGTGGAAGTGAGACTGCATCAGTTTGACTACAATGTTTGCAGACATTGTGTTCTCTCGTGAAAGAAGGAAGCAGTTGTTAAAAAAAAAAAACAAAAAAAAAAAAACCTGGAGAGGCAGAGAGATGCAGCAGAGAGAAGAGGAATGAAGGTCAGCCGCCGCAGGACAGAATACATGTGTGTAAATGGAAGGGAAGCGAGTTGAATGGTGAGGGTGGAGTAGAGGTGAAGGGGTCCCATGCTTGGATCATCAGCTAGCTGTTCCTCGATTGTTTGTGTAGTTACGATGTTGTTGTTGATGGTTTCTTCCATCCATGTTGGAGGAGTGTGGTCGGTGGGCGCAACTGTAGCTGAAAGTTCCAAAAAGTAAATGAGTGATGCGGATGACGTTTCAGAGACGAGTGTTTCACATCTTGTTTTTTTTTTAGTTTGTTTTAGCTTTAATATAAAAAGGTAGCTACAGCACGCTGAACAGGCACTTGAATATCAACAGGGCAAAAACTATTAAAATAGATTGAAATTCTTATTGTTATTATCATTAGTAAGAGCAGTATCAATTCTGTTATTACAACATTTAGTAGATTTTTATTTGTTGTTTTTCTTTCTTTCTGTCTCTTGGTAGTTTCTTCATCATTATTATTATTGTTATTATCATCATCATTATTATTATTATTATTATTATTATTAGTGATTATAATGTATTACCATTGTTATTGTTACTGTACTGTAATTATTACTAAAATCCTTTACCTATTGATATTATTATAGTTATTTTTGTTATACCAATTGTCATTATTACTACTATTTTTATCTGAAAAGACGCACAACACGTCTGTCAGTTAGCGCAGCTTGGATAAACATCTTGAATTGGTTTATTATTTTCTTTATTGTACATTATCTCTTCCTTTCTGTCCTCCTTTTTTCTTTTCAAATTTTTATTTATTTTTTTAATCTCTGTTTATTCTGTGCTTTAGTAGGATGTCTGCATGTTGGTGCAGGTTGCTTACTCTGTTTCTCCTCTGTAGTGTAACCCTGGCAGGCTGCTGTCAATCAAATCTTTACATTACGTACTAAAATTGATTTAGACTGAAAAAAAACAAACAAAAAAGATCCGATAGTGAAAGTTTGGTGCCGTTGCCAGGACTTGTAAACTGAGCAACAGCAACTTCACCATGGCTTCAGTGGACATCCTCTACATAGACATCACACGTCGCTGGTCAGGAGCAGCACCAGACTCCAGAGAAGCAGGTAACACACACACACACACACACACACACACACACACACACTTACCTACCACTGCATGTCAAGACAAAAATCCTCAAACTCCACGTGGGGCATCCTTGAGACTAAGCAAATAAAGTGCTCTCACATAATCGCTGGTCATGCTCGGTCTGATTCCCATCAACACCGTACCCCATTACTGAAACAAGCTGAGATGGCGGTGGGGCAGCAAAGAGACCGTCTGGTTTAAATGTTTCATTCACTGCACGTTGAGAGGAGTGTTAGCAGATGGTTGGAGATGGCCTGGACCAGGATTGTGGGTCTGTGCTGAGGAGCCTTGTTCAGTGAGCTGGGAACAGAGTCTAACCTGGCTGTGTGGAGAAAAGCTCTCCTGGAGTCAGAAGTAGACGTTTTAATAAATGAATGCTGCCCTGTATTCTTATCTGAGGTGTGACACTGAACACATTTTAATATATTCTCAGTACGCTGATAAAGCTGCCGTGGAAAAATCTAGTTTGTGATCACTGTTCAGTTCAAAAGCCTCAGGAACATCTGGCATCTGTAGTTCCCAGAGAGGATTCCACATTTTACAACCAGAAGTTGCTGCTTATTATTACAATTCTTGATTTTTGTAAAATCACCTTTTAAAAAAAAAAAAAAAATCCTGATTTTAGGACATGTTGAAATGGTACAAAATGCACGTGATTTTTTTTTGTTGCAAAACGTTTATATTTTCCCTCCAGAAAATTTTAACTTAAAAAGTGGTTTTGTGACGTGTGATTGTAGGAAAAAAGGTCTTGGTTACTTGAAAAAAAAAAAGAAAGGTCTTGATCTTGCAAAATTTGAAATTTTCCAACAAAAGTTGCTTTTTTTTCTTTCTTTTTTTTTTTTACAAAAAAGTCAACATTTTCTAAAATTCCTAATTTTTTAGTACAAAGGTCCCAATTTTGTAAAGGTTGAAATTTGATATTTTATCTTGAAAATTAACTTTTTAATAAAAAAAAAGTGATATTGCGAGTTTTTCTTTCTTAAAACATAATTTGTTGTTTTATGAAAAAAATGTTTGTATTTTTTTTTTTTTTTGGAAATTTTCAGGACAATTTGTGATTTTAGTCCAAAACTCTCAATTTCAAAATAAAAATTGCAAATTTTGAGAAATTGTAGATGTGACAAGAATTCCTCTTTTTTATTCTTCTTAACGACAGAGTCCAGGAAGTAGACAGAAATCTGACAACACAACTGGTTTAGAAAGTAAAGTATAACCAGCCCTTTAACAGTAACCATGGTGATCATGCCAGCCTTCAATGCAGCGCGCCTGAGGACCTGAAGATCCTGAGTATCCAACACTGATTCTTAGCTTTGTTGATTCTCTCCAGATTGTCTGAAATGTTTAATGTTCTGTCGTTTAGGAGTGTCCATGGTGTTTTTATAGTCGTAATGATAAAAGCTGTTGCTGTTGTGGCTCCATTCCTGTTTCTATGACGACATCCTCCTCCTCCTCCTCTTCCTTTCAGGAATGGGGCTACAAGCATTTGTGGAAGCCTTTTTCTACCTGGCGGGCCGCAGGTTCAAATCCCTGGCGCTGAGGGAACAGGTGGTGTCCCTCCTGGAGCTGTGTGAGGCTCAGCTGGGACCCCAGTCCAACAGCGAGGACAGGCGCTCTCTGAGCTGCAGCAGGGCGCTGGCGCGTACCATCAAAACTCAGACGCTGTGCCTCTCCCACCCTCAGCTGAGCTCTCCAGCTCCTCAGCGAAGGGCCGCCAGCCAGGACAACCGGCTGCATCAAAGACTCAAGCCTCGCACGCTCAGAGCCAACGTGGAGAACTGATCCCAACGTCCACTGTCCAAACACCGCCTTCAGCTCTTTCAGGGTCTGTTCCTCCTCTGTGGTCCAACAAGCTGACTTGTTGGACGGCTGTTCATAGTAAGATTGGTGCAAGATGACCACGGGGGAGACGGACATGGAGAGAGATGTGAAGAGGCTGGCGGATTCCTCCCTTCCTTCCTCCCTTCCTTCCTTCCTTCCCTCCCTCCTGCTGGGATCACACATAAACAGTGTGGTCTTGTCTGGAGGATGACATGGCTGCTTTTATGTACTGAATGATTCAAGAGGGCAGCTATTTGCTTCCCTTCACTTTCTCCCGGCAACAATTTACAGCAAAACAAACTCTTTTTCAGGGATAACGTTAGATGCTCTGGAACAGTCGTTTCACACTCATCACACGCAGATAAGTGGGTGAAAGGGGGAGTACATTCATTTTTTTTGAAAATTTTGCACAGCAGCTCTTTAAACCATCGCATTTGCACGGAAATGGTTGGGCATTCGTGGGCAGTATGGTACTTATTTATTTATTTGTGTTCAGCTCAGCCTTGAGTCCTCCATGAGCCCATTAAGTGGTGAGTTACGTAAAGAAGTGTTTCGCCTGCAGTCTGAAAGATCAGCAGCTGTTTCTGTGGAGCAGCCTCAGACCTCCTGTGGATCCGTTAGCAGGACATTTACTTTGCAACCACGTAACTGCCATGGAGAGTTATTTAGTTCAGAAGTAACAGCACGGAACCGAATTACACAATTCAGACAGACTTTTGTTACTTCGCTGAAATTTGAAGCGCTTTTATCAAAAACTAATATCCAGTGTTCAACAAGGCTGGCAGTTGCACAGAAACAGCATGTTGGGAGGTTGATGCCAAGCAGAAAAGTTCCTTTTCTTTCCAAACAATGAACACCACATGAACCACTGATATCCTTTTATTTTATTTTATTTTCTCTTATGTTTTTCACCAGGATTGAACTACCTTCAGTGTGGGCAGCTGTGACAAACGTACCTAAAATATTTCTGCTATGAACACTAATCTAGGGCTAACATATTTACTGCTGTGTGTTTATAACTTGAAGTAGAGGTTGTTAATTAACAGTGACAGATGTGAATGAAGTGTATTGATGAAAAATGGGGGAAAAAAATCAAAAATAAAATGTGTTCCTTCAACATAAAGCATGGTCATTATTTCAGTCTAAAGGTGTGACGTACTTCAGTCTCGTAAAAGAGAAACTAGAAAGTGTGTTGTTCATCTAATGTTAAATACTCCCTCTTTTTTAAGTCTTAAAATGGAATTTAAAGAGGGTCGTGACTGGATGTGGTCCTGTTGGCACTGTTATTCTCCATCTTTCAACAGATGGATCAAAACGGTGAAATTTTTCATGGCAAAAAAAAAAAAAGTAAAACAGACGATATTTTCATTGAGGATGTTGATAGAGAAGTACAGAAGTACAGGATGTTATGGCCCATTTCTACTAATACCTACACGGCTTGTCACAGTTTGGTAGCACCTGGATGTGGGCGGGGCCTTCATGGTAAGACGGCCCGAAACGCGGTGACGTCTTTATATGCGGCAACTCCGGTCACGTTTGTGAAAACAACAATGGAGGACGACTGCACCATGGAAACGGCTGTTTTTGTTGTGAAAATAAAGTTGTAAAGGTAAGTGAAACGCAGTCGCTGTTGCCGAATTTTAAATATGGCGGGTGTGAAGGAGTCGCTCTCATGATTCATCAGTGAAGTCACTCTGGCCAATCAGTGGCCTGCATCCTGGTGACGTTGCATTTTCAGCCAGACTCAAGTCGGTTGGACCCCTAGCTAAAGTTTATTAAAAAAAAAAACAACAAAACAAAACAGCCAAGTAGTTGCGAAAAAAGCAGGCACGAGCCGGTACTATGACCTATGACCCTTATTAGGTACTAGTGGAAAAGGGCCATTAGAGTGGTGCAGGATTGTAAGACAGGGCTGTAGGTGTGACAGGAGTTCTGGGTGGAGGTGGGACTGCATCAGGGGTCATATCTGAGCCCCGTCTTGTTTGTTATGGTGATGGACAGGTTAGACGGGAATCTCCATGAGTTATGATGTTTGCAGATGATGTTGTGATTTACAGTGAGAGCAAGGAGCAGGTGGAGGTACGTCCCAGAAAGGAGAGGAATGAAGCAAGGCAGGGAATGCGTGTGGACGAGAGGAACCCAAGTGGAACAGTGAGACGGAGAGAGTCAGAGAGGCCAGACTGAGATGGTTTGGACATGTACAGAGGACGGATGGTGAATGTGTTGATAGAAGGACAACGAGGTTGGAACTGCCAGGCAGGAGGTCTAGAGGAAGACCAAACAGGAGATTCATGAATGTAGTGAAAGAGGACACAGAGTTAGTTGGTGTGAGAGAAGAGGATGCAGACGATAGATGGGGACAAATGGAGACACCATGAAGGTAACAGCTCAGCCTTTTCTTTAAAAAAAAACAAAATCAGTGTAGACCACAGTTATCTACCTGAGCTCTTGTTTTATTCAGATAATCTGCATGTGAGGGGAAAAGTACAGTAAAATAGCATCTAGAGAAAATACTGGACTATTTACAAAGAATAATCACTTATTTACTGCAGTGTTGTTTTCCACCATTAGCCTGTTAAGCACATTAAAGTTGTAATGAGTTAAGCCTCTGTTTCCCTTTATGCGCTTAAGCTCACTTACCTTCACATGCACAGTTTCACCTCTCATTGCCACATAGACCTCCTTATGGTGAAATTGCTTAAAATACGTGGAATTAATTTCAATGAAACATCCAATCAAACGTGAAATAAAGTTGAATTCCAGCACGCATACTGATGCAGGGCCCTTTCGGTGATTTGGGTGCACGAGGCTCTGATGGCACATCTGCAGCAGGGAAACATTTCCACTCAGCTAAAGAAACAACCTCTTGGAGAATAAATAACACCAAAGCATCTGGACTTTGTCTCTTGGTTCACAGAGATAACTGCACACTTGGTATCGAGGAAATGATCAGACTTGATTCTGCAGCCACACCAACAGCATACCAAACTGGTTTAGTTATTCCAGAATCACATAATCCACTTCAGGTAGCTGAGATTAGATAAGATGGCCTTGACTGTCAGCTTATTGTCATCTATGGAATGTCATTTGTCAAAATATTAAGAGAAACCTTCATGAACGTAAATGCAGAGGATTTACAACTACTGGTTGAACAGGAAATCTGTTTAATCTGACTCCTGACTGACTATTTGCAAGCCGTTTCATCATTTCATCCCGTCAGCTGATTTCAGTGTGTGAAGACCAAACTGAAGACATGATGATCACAAACAAGCAGCGACTGAAAGTCCGACAAAGCATCTCCGCGGAGGAAAGTCAGGATTTGGTCCAGAGACCCCGGACCTGAGGTACCGCAAAAGGCTTTCATCAAAAAATATTAATTACAGTCATTTTTACAAACATGCCAGCTTGGCCAAAGACTCTTGAGGTTCTGGAATCAGAGGTGCCATGATTGAAATGGCTGTAATTCCTAAAAAGGTTCATTTGTGACGGTACAGAAAGGAAAAAAAGCGAAACTATTGAATAACTAAATACTTCTACGAGTAACTAGTTATGAGAGCGTGTTTTTGACTTTGCTGTTAATTCACAAATCAGTTAATATTTTGTGAGAATGTGCCGTTCTGAGATACTAAAGATGAGACAATGAAAACTTTATGTTTGTATTATTACTTCACAATTACACTAAAACCAACGTGGCAAAAGGACCATCCAGGCAGGCTTGATTGCTTTTAGTTTGACAAAATAAATCAAAACAAAATCAAACATGGGAATGTTTGCATTGAAGTCTGTTCTTATTTTAAAATGTATGTACTTTATCATTTTTTTGTATTAGGGGTTTATTTATAGATTTTGAATTAAGTTAGTAATAATAATAATAAGAAGAAGAATAAATTATTATTCTTATATTTATTATTATTATCATTATTATTATTATTATTATTACCATTATTTGGCTTTAAAATATTTCATATGTAGATTCTGTTATAGGTATATTCATTTACCTTGCATGATTTCCTTGAATTTCAAGGTTTAATTGTAATTGTTTCATGGAGGAGGAGTATTTTCTGTAAAATTACTAATTTTATGTGTTTTATATCAATTTTATTCATTTTAAAAGGTAAAACAAGAGACTGTAGTCATCTTATTTTAAATAGCTTATTTATTTCATTGTTATTTCAAATTTTTTTCAGCCTCCATCAGAGAGGAGGAATGTCGCCCCCTGGTGTTCATTTCCTGTCACTGCAGCTCCCCAGCTGCTTTTAAAGCCAAAGCTGAAAGAGTCAAAACAGAGCAGCAGAAAAAAAGGACAGATAACGGTTTTCTAGATTAAATAATTATTTAAACACATGTTCTTTGTTAATAAGAGAAAGAGCAAAAATAAAGAAATGAATCAGACCTTTAAATGCGGCGCATATATTTTTATTCCTCCACTCTCGTCACAATCATGCGCTTAAATGAGCTTGTGAGTAATTTTTCTTTTTAGATTCAGCGAATCACTTCCAGTCACTGAATCCAAACCCACACAGCTGAATTAAAGAAAGTTTCCTGTGTTTTAGTCGGGTAGACAAAGCTCAGGAACGTGCATGAAATACCCCGATGGAGACACTTTTTAACATCAGCCTTTACTGGGAAATTCTACACTTTAAAAAAACAAACAAACATATATATATATATATATATGTATGTATATATATTTATTGT
>JBAMYA010000004.1:3876024-3888769 GCA_037176975.1 Arrhamphus sclerolepis
AAATCAATTTATATTTTTATATTTTATTATATTTTTCAGTTTTAGGACATGAATTTGTTAATTACTTATACAGTAGTTTAACATTTAGCTGCAGCTTCGAACCATTTCTAAATACTTCTGTAAGATAAAGAATTTATTATTCTGCAAAAGTGACATAATCCGGCATTAACCTGTACAATCATACATCAGTTATAGGACTGGATGTTCAGCAAGATAAGAAAAATATCCTTCACGTATTGGTCTGCTCAAATAGACAAAAAAAGCACAATGTTCTCTTTATCGAATATTACTTTTTCTTTTTTTTTTGTGAATAAACCATACCAAAAATCCCTTTTGTCAATGTTGAACTTTGACACATCTTTTTTTTTTTTTTTTGTCAAGAGCTAATTATAAAGACCATAAACTTAACGCAAAAGTGCATAGAGCTAGACTTAAGAGAAATACAGGATTGTGCTTGTGGTTGTCATAGAGACGGAACTCAGAATGGCCTGAAACCAGTGGGGCATTCATGCCAACAGTCAAACTCCTATTTAATCAGTTTTTGTTTGTTTGTTTCTTTTTTTTTTTTTTGGCTAGTGATAAAACACTGTAAATACAAAACAAAACAAAAAAATCAATAGCTTTAACAAAAAGAACACTGAAAGATTAAATGAAATGTATAATTCCACCCAATGAGGACAGATGATTGACTGGGCTATTTTATATTTACAATATCCATAATGATACAGCAGAGTCTGAGCACAAGATACATTTACAAAAAGCTCTGTTAATATTAGGTAAAAATAGTGTGAGCATTATATTTACACTTTCCCAGGCTGTTCCACCTCTTGATGGACTCAGTTATCATTTACACTTTATCATTTTAGCAGGCAGCCATTCACATCATCGCTGTCCCACTGGTGATAAAAGAAAAACGAACGGTGATATTGATGCTACCACTGGCTCTCAAGCAACGATGAAGCATGCAGAGCATCACACCTCATGTAGATATTCTGTTGCGGTTAAGAAAAATACCAAAAAAAAAAGAAATACATAATTAAAAAAAAACAAAACAAATGATGCTGAGATGATGGCGAGCAAAGACGGGAGACATTTAAAGGACCAATGTTAAGACCAACCGTGAGTTAGCATCTTCACATTCAGAAGAACAAGGGACGAGGAAGGGAAGAGTAAGAAAAGAAAAAGAGGGGAGAGAGAGAGAAGATGCGAAAAGGATCAATGGAGTCACAGTTTGGAGGCAGCATACTTCATAGCTATGGACAAGTAAAGCAGACAGAGAAAATGAAGCTATGGGAGACCATTTCAGCAATGGCTCACCAGTCCAGTGTATATAGCACGACGGCCGGTGTCCACTACACGTGACGAGTCGCTCACATCGCACCGATCCCGTCCGTTATCGATGGAAAGCGAGGGGACGTATATGCAAAGCATCTCAGGAAGTAGTCTGGCCCACATTTATGCAAATGAGAGCGTCCAACACAAAGGTGTTTTACGGTGCACTCACACATACGGGTCGCGGCAACGAAGGGGGCGTCCCACGCACGGGTTCGATTGACCAGAAAAACCAATGAAACTGCTGCCCGCGGAATATTCACGAAGAAGGATATTTGTTGTGCTAACTGCTAGTAGCTATACTGATGGAAAAGACACCAGTGAGCTGACCAGCGAAAGGAAAAGAGACGGGGGCCGGCTCTCGCTCGACAGGAGTTGGCTCTTCTGATTCGCTACATTTAAAAACATCGACTCGAGCCGGCTCGTTAGAGACACGTCACTGCCGTCTTCAGTCATCCCAGATTCAGCCACCATCTCTGACACTTCCTTCAAACTTCCTAAAAACTAGGACGAGGACTGATCAGAGAGGGATGCGAGCTGCGATAGACCCGCCCACGTACAATTTCATTGGCTAGCTGCAAAGTCTATGCGCACAACGCGTACATGTGAATGCACCGTTGTCCAGTCCAGGTAGACATGGTTCTCTACGTCGCTGCATTTGATGTGGCGCTCTAATGACGGCGTCGGCACAGGCTACACAAAAACTATGATTCACATTAAAAAAATATGGAGGGTAAACTGTTTTAGGAAGTAAACTTGGGAGGAAGGTCGTGCAGGTACTTCTGTACGCTGGACTTAAGCGTGCTGCTTACATTTATGCGTTACAAACAAAGCAGCAAAGTTTAAATAAACCGGACGTTCACGCTTCCGTGCGACAAAACGGGGGAAGTGACGCATCTGCACATGAAATCGCTGATATAGTGGACACACGGCCTGTGTGAGTTTGTATATCTTGACACATTTTGTCTTTAGCTTCTGTGCAACTAGAGAAGGAATACCACACATCTATATGGATTCTTGATCTTTGATTTAAGGAGCAGTGAAAAGCACATGGAGGAAAAACTGGCCACTTAAACCAACTACACTTGGGTTTTTTAAACTGCTATTGTGTGGACATTTTCCCCTTTATGTTATACATATATATATATATACATATATCTATATATATGTATAACATAAAGGAGCAGAATATCAAAGATTTTCAGCGTGGTCTCCCTCTCCAGGGCTCTAAAGAAAGTGACACACTACAGTCTTTTATCATAAGAGAAGAAAAATAAAACTAAATCTCACTCCTAAATAAAGGGCTGAATTTTATATTTGAATTTATCAAATATAGGTATATGTGTGTATACTCTATAGAAGAAAAAAAAACTGCATACATCTATATTAAATTTCATTAATATAGTATCACATATTATTAATTTACTTTGCTGCTTATAGTACATTTATGTGTTTGCAAATAATTTTTCTATTCTATACAAATCCACAGTATAAGTTGTGCCTTTTTTTGCAGAAACGGGGGAGTTGGGGGAGGGGGGGTAAAGTTGAGGTGTGTTCCTTAGTTAAGGCGTTTCATGTACCAACAATAGCTTTTCACAAAGTGCACTACAAGGGCAGGGAATTGGGGGGGGGGCGGGGCCGTCGGGACGCTCAGGAACACACCCACGAAAAATGGGGAAAGTATTTTGGACTGAAAATATTTTTGTAGCTCATATTTGGTTCTTTTTCAACAAACAACTTGAAAATAAAGCATTTATAAAGTAATCCTCTTCAGTCAACTAAAGTGAAAATCCACAATGCGCATTTGTTGGTTTTAAACGGGTCCAACTTGGTTGTCGACAGGGAGAGGAGGGTTGCCAGGGGCAACCGTGTGGCGGTTACCGCAGCGTGTGGTTAAATAGTGGTCCAACCCAAGCGCGGGGGTGGGAGGTGGGGTTGGGGAGTTGCAGGGGCTTAAAATGTCCCAGCAACTGCATACGTCCGCCGGCAAAGTTTGCGGCTGACGGACAGCTGTGAGTCTTTATGTACAAGCTCTGCCCCGCCTCCTCTGGCCGCCGCTCTCGTAAAGAAGGCCGTCTGGTGATCTGTCCGTGACACCGAAGTTGCACCTCTGGCTGGCCCCATCGAAGCGTTGCCCTCACTCCTACACCGTCACCAAAAAACCTGGAAGTAGCTTCCATAAGTATTGTCCGCTCCTAAAACACACACACACTCACGCATTCTCGCAGCTTTTTCAAACAGGCATGCATGAACGCACGCAAGGAGATGTCCTCTCACTGAATGACTGTACACACTCAGGCACTCGAGACCTACGCGGGGCAGATGGACAGTCCTGTCTAGCAGTTGCTGCTGTTTCTAAACTCTCCGTTTTCAGTAATTTGAAGTTTGGTCGGGTTGGTGGGGGAGATGCCGTTGCGAGTCTGCATGCTGTAGCGCTCCTTCAGCTGGGCGAGGGCGCTCATGAGACGCGCGTTGGCCGCGTCCAGCGATGCTATGCGCTTCTCCTGCGAATAAATACAATTGGATGAGAGAAAGAAATCCTAGGTTGCCATCTGTTGGTTATTTGACTAAGACATGACATGAAAATGTGACATCGAACCAAACCTTTCCTAACGTGTTTCTGTAAGGTTTGTTCACGAAGATTCACCAGATCTTCTTTCGTTCACTTTGTATGAATACGAACCTGATGAAAGTCCTCCTGACCAAGAGGAAACGTGTGCTGACATATGATCACTAGTGGTCCTCTGAATTAAGTCAAAAAGCTAATTTAAAAACCTCTTCTTGTGTGTAAGAACATTTAATCATAGTAGGTCTTTTCACCGTTTTTTTCACCGTTCCATTACTTATTTAACAAAAATGGACCAAAAAAAAAAATGAAGTACCCCCATAATTCAACAGCTTGTAGATCTACCAGCTGTAACTCTAAGAAATTGTTTCCTGTAAGATATTAACAGTTTCTTGCGTCGATGTGGAGGAATTTTGGTCCATTCTTCTTCACAATATTTGCTTATGTGCAGGTCTATCAAAGTCCCACTAAAGCGTTTAGATTGAGCTCTGGACTTTGAACAACGACTGTATAAACTATGGACAAACTATCTGGTCACATGACCCATAAATTTGGAGCCCATTTTTTTCCTCAAACCATGCAGCGCCATGTTGCAAAGAGGCAGGACAAGGCCAATGGATAGCTCTCAGTCAAGCACGTCAAATGATGTCCTTTCATCTGATTGGTCAGCTTTATTGCTTAATGCAAATTTATCTGATGTGGTACAAAAAAGAAGCTCATCCCCCTTAAAGTTTACATTGACATGTTATCATAGACGAAACAAAACAATTTTTGTACCAGTCTGTAAATATGGTTGATTCTGCTGCAAAGTTGGAAGTTTTAACATCGGGGTCAATGGAGATTTCCTGTTTTGGAGCCAGCACCTAGTGGTCAGTAAAGGAACTGCAACAAAACGAACTTCCTGGATGAACTGAGGTGTTTCTGCTGACTTTTTTTTTTTGGGTGGGGGGAAAACATGGAACATAAGGCCATACATATATTTAGGTGTCATCTGTCTGAAGGAAATTGTTCCAGAAGTCTTGTGGTTTCTTAACAATCACAATCTTCAGTTGAGCTTCCATATTCCTTTAAGACAGGAGAGGCTTTTTGATAGGGTCTATAATCCTCTCCAGACTGATGTGCAGCAAGAGCTTCTTCTCTACAACAACAGCAACAGCGTGCTAAAAATAGCACCTTTCTAGTCCAGGGGCCACTCAAGGCACTTTTACATCTCTTTCTCTCACTGTCTCTGTTTATGTAAATGATGTCCCGGCAGAATTTTGTACAACCAATTAGCCTAAACAGCATGTGTTTGGGGGCAGGAGGAAACTGGAGTGGCCAAGGAAAACCCACACAGACCCAGAAAGACCCGGAAATAAGAAGTGCCAGTGCAAACCACTTCACTACTGTACACGGTGTTTGGTCTCTAAAACCACTGCTTATGTCTTTTCCTCTAGGCTTTGTATTTACACACTTTTAATGTCCCATAAAATCTGTTTTTACTAGAGGTTTGCACCGTTGCTGATGATCAGTAGCAGCGCCTGGCTGCAAGAAGAGGGTTCTGAGTATGGCCATATTTCTTTATTTTTATATTTCTTTATTTTTAGGCTTTATGTTTGTCACATAAATAATGACATACTGAAAAAAGCAAACAAACATTTATGTTGCTGTACAAATATTGAGGGAATGAAGTGACGTTGACTGTAGGCATTAAAAACAAAACTTAAAGGACATTTTATATGAGCAGCGCAGAGTAAACAGCATTTAAAAATCTGTTTGCTCTCTCACCAGGCCGAGCTGATCAACAGGAAGCTTCCCTCTCTGACTTTATGAGCCCACCCCCCATCCCCCCCAAAACTTTATTTTCTCTGCTTGTTTGCTGGCAGAGACAACTTATTGCCTCACTGACTTGTGTTTGTTTGCAGATAGAAACTCTCATTACTGCGGCTGTGAAGAATATTAATTACCTGTGTTTGTGATTACATTTGTACAAATATCTTGTTACAGCCCCCTAACCAATATACCGCTGCCAGAACATTCTGACTAGATGTATATTTGCACTTTATTTTCTGTTTCCATGCATGC
Source organism: Arrhamphus sclerolepis (assembly GCA_037176975.1). NCBI lineage: Eukaryota > Metazoa > Chordata > Actinopteri > Beloniformes > Hemiramphidae > Arrhamphus > Arrhamphus sclerolepis. Next base: position 3,881,987 of record JBAMYA010000004.1, read on the forward strand.
AGAGCTACAAAATGCTCTAGATCAGGGGCGTCAAACTGATTTAATGCTGGGCTGCATCATCACCATGGTTACCATTAAAGGTTATTCTGTAGCTTCTTGACCAACTATGTTGTCAGATTTGACGCTAATCTCAAATTTTATAAAAAAAAAATCATAAAACTTAAGACTTTTATTCTAAAATCACAACTTTTTTTTCCTAAAGAATGTTGATTGTTTTTTTGTAAATAAGCTAATTTTGCAAAATTTGAAAATTTTTAAAGATCAAGACTTTTTTTTTCAAATCTTGTATTTTTTTCTCAAGTTCAACTCAACTTTTTGTCCTAAAATCACTAATTTCTGTAATTAAAAAAATGAGTTAATTTTACAAAAATCACAAGTTTTGAGCTTTTGTCATAAACTAGCTGCTCAGCCACCTCAGTTATTTCACTTTTTGATGTTTGGATCAAACAGGAAGTTGCTTTGAAGTTTCCTCAGAAATGTTCTCGTCATAAGTATCTGATCGTCTTTCGCGCGCTCGCAGGTCACATAAAATGAAGCCGTGGGATTGGCACACCATCACTTTCTCCATCTTTTTAAAAGATGCATTTTTATATGAGTAAGAACCACTCTGTATTCTGAGAGTAGCTGCTTCCTAACGAGGCCTGTCTGAGAGATTCCTGCTTTAAAATTAACAGACCAAATTTAAAGCGAGAATATCTCAGATACTATGAGGCATTTTTGAATAAACTGAGTAAACACATTATCAGGCTGGAATCCATGAAAATAGATCAGTGTGGGGAAAGAAAATCTGATTGGGTCTCTCTGCATTCATCTACTAACAACTAAAACACTCTAGAACTCAGAAAACTATAACATTTCACTATTTGATGTAACAAAAAGGCATTTCTGCGTTGTGTATAAGAGATTTTTTAGAGGTTAGTGGAGACAGGCTTTCCAAATTGGCCATTTTACGAGTTATATACATATATATGTCACTCCTTTTCACACGTATCTGTGGAACAGTTGCTAAACTAAGTGAGTGTCAAAACAAAGTCGGGTTCGGGTGATTGACGTCTCAAACTCAGTTCACAAATCAGCATCACCTCAGGCATCGTGCAGTCAAAAAGATGAAAGTTTTGTCTTCAAACGTCCTGAGTCGCTGTGCCGTCCTGTGTGAGCTTCTTCCAGCGACAGAAACCACTCCAGAGTGAAAATGATTTCCATTCGTCATACAGATTTGGGATTATATATAAACGGAGGCGAGTTTTACGCTGGAATACGGCCAAAGACCAGATTTAGAGTTGGCTTACAGAAAGTGAAGTTGTTTTTATTTTCTCTTGCTGCAGATTGCAGATCTTTACGCCGTTCCAACCTCTGGAGCCTCTGATTGTAACCGTGCTGCATGCAACCATCCCACTTCCAAGTGGTGTTGTTGCAGTTCCTCGACTGACCACTAGGTGCCGGCTCCAAAACAGAGCACTGACTCCCATGTTAAAAGTACCAACTTTGCAGCAGAATTAAATGTATTTACAGCAATAAATTGAGGGATAAAGCTTTTGTTTAGGTGCGACTGGTCTTATTTGGCTTAAAGCTGAGCTTTTCTTGTTTGTTTGGTGCGCTGCGTGTGCACAGTGAATCCTGATTTGATTTAAAACGTGTCTAGAATGATCTTTTTTTTAAGGAGGAGGTTAAACATCTATTGCACCCTGATACATTTAGTTTTGTCAGGTAGAAGATGCAGCAGTCAGCATGTAAACCTGAAACACAGACGCTTTCCTGTCAGTCAGCATCTTAGGAAGAGCAGACTGACCTGTGCGTCGATAATCTTCTGTTTCGAGTCCACGACCGCCTGCATGTCAGAGTGATCCTTCTTCAGCTCCTCCTCCACTGACATCAACCTGCGAATGTCAAGAAGACGCGTTGCAGCACCAGACCGAACAGACACGCAGCAATACAGCTCTCCTGCTTCTTCTGCTCCCGACCTGCTGATGATGCTCTTCATCTGGAGGTCTTTGTCATCCTGCTGCCTGCGCAGGCGCTCCTCTGACTCCTCCAGCCGGGCCTGGTACTCCATGAGCACCTTCTGGGCCTGCTCGTCCTGACCTTTCAGACGGGCCTCGTACTCCTCCAGCTTCTGCACCGACGCCCGCAACTTCTCCTGCAGCAATGCGATCTCCTGCTGGTACTGAGGAGAGAAGGAGAGACATGAGGAGACCTTCATCGTCATCATCATCATCATCCATACAGGAGCACACTCCATTTCTTCTTTACCATCAATGGCGAGAACAAAAAGAGGAAGAGAAAAAAACAGAGATGTCAAATTTAACTGCTTTCTAGTGTCTGAAATGAAGAACCTGTTGAGGATGTAATCTGACAAAACGGAGAACTAGAAATGTCAGGGAAATAAAAACAAACAAATGAACAAAAACACATACAAAAAGCTTGGGGAACACAGAAAGGAGGGATGCACTGGGAGACTAAAGACCCGAACAAGCTTTGAAAATCCCCCTCCGATCCATCAGGTGACCTCAGAGGCGACGTGGAAGGACTCGGAGCACAGACATCCGTTTTGGACGTGCTGATGTCATGATCGCCACATTCACCACCCTCCTTTAACCGCCTGTGCCAGATCTCCAGAGACAGAAGGCTTCTAATCCGTTCCAACTGCTCCTCGCTGTTCTAGCAAGAGTTTCTACAAGCCACCCGTCGGATTCAGACTCAAAGATAAATGGAGGAAATAAATCAGCTGGATAGCTGCTACTGAAGTATCTCCAGGAAGCAGTAACGTGCGTTTGAGTTTAATGACACATCCTGTTATTTTTAGAGCTGTCTCTGACATGAATGACCTGGACTAGAGAGAGATGCAGCTTTTGCAGGAATGAAGACGTATTTGGATGACAACATCAAGGCAGCCTTCCTAGGAGCAGACATATTTTAGTCAGCATCAAGCAGAGCTGCTGACATCACACGCGTCCCGCTGCTGGTGCATCTACAAAGTCTTAATAGGTCATTTTGATGACTTTTTCTGACATGTGCACATGACTTTGAAGACGTACATCCATATGTGAGCAACCTATCTTTTGATCATCTGTTTTTAGAAGTAAAAATGTAATTAAAATCATTTGATCATAGAGGTTCTTTGTATTTTTTATTGTTTTTTTTTCTACAGTGCCATTATTTAACAAAAATTCAGCCAAAAAAGAAAAAAGATCAGTAATTATTAAGTGTCTCCATGACTCAGAAGGTTGTAGATTGACCTTTAAAAGGAGTCATTTGAAGAAGTTGTTTCCTGTATGACTTCGTCAGCCTCTAACACAATTCTGGAGGACTTTTTGGCTAATTTTCTTCACATTTTTACATCTTTTCAACACACTATTCTCAGTTCTTTCACTTATGTGCAGCTCTCTCACAGTCCCGCTGTCTGGACTTAGACCAGAAAAAAAACCAAAAAACTTGATTCTTCGCTTTTCTTGAAGCTAGTTTGATGTAGACTTTTTTGTGCGTTTGGAGCGGTGTTGGCCCGGTGTTGGCCAGGTGTTGGCCAGATGTTGGCCCGGTGTTGGCCCGGTGCTGACGGGATGCAACACGGTCAGGAGATGACGTCACTGAGGTGTCTGAATTGGATCATGAGTCGTTGAGTTGTTCATCGCCACCGCTGCGGCGTTTGCAGCTGTTTATCTCTTCATGTCAGTTTGTTTTTCTTCTTCTATTTCTTCATCTCTGCAGTCTTCTTCTTCTTTTTTTAAATTCACTTTGACAAGTAGTTGACAAATAGCAGAAGTGGCGCGCTACCGCCACCAGGTGGTACAGAATCATAGTCTACGTGCAGCTGAAAGGGCTTTTATAAATTTCATCACTCTACTGCCCATATGGAGTACTTTTTTTTTTTTTCTTCTTCATGGCTTCGTTAATGGTACATTTTTTTATTGTTATCTTTTACTCAAAAACAAACAAAACCCCAAAGGATTAAAAGAAGGGGTGCTATCTTTTGCATGACTGTAATTCCTGTCTTTCGCTTTAATTTGAATAAAATCCAACATCTTCCAGTAATACTTTTTCTCAACTCCTTTCTGTGCCTCTAAAATCTTTCTGCTGTGACTGAGCTTCTTCAATCGTCTCCCCCGATGCATCAATCCTAAATGCTCGTCTCCCCCATGTGCCCCCCCCACCCACGCGCTCATCTCCCTCACCAAACATCCTTCTCTGCTGATCTCAAGCGAGAAGATTTCACGATTGAAAAAAAAAAAGAAAAAAAAAAGATTTATCTTGCTTGGCACAAAGCGTCACATCGACTGTAAGTATCTGTTACGGATTTAAAATTCAACAGATTAAAGACTAAAATTATCACACATGAATATTGATAACAGGGCAGAACAAAAGAGAGACTGAAGACGGCGCTGGTTTGAACAGATGCGTCTCCGCACCTGCTGACCTGGTGTTCCATCTGACGGCGGTCCAGGTCGCTTACATTTCCATCCCAGTGAGGAGGACGCTCCGCTCACAGTCACTGGCTCAGTTAAAAAAATAAATTACACTTGCAGCTCAGGCGGAATAAAACTTGCAAACTTGCTCCAGGATACAGTTGTGCTCCACTAGTTTATTTTTTCTTATGTTAAAAAAAACAACAATAAAGATCATCTGAATGTAGTGAGTTAATATAAAGTTTTGCACATATTCGCGTAGCTTTTTTTAATTTTTTTACATAAACAAAAAAATATTATCATAAGTACCCTCATGACACCTGGTGGACTTTTATCAGTCTTTCATTTTGTTGTGGCCAGTTTTACCTACATTGCTTCTTCTCATTGAGGTTTTCGGTATTTGCTCGCGCACGTGTCTCTTCAGGTCTTCGGGTCCGTACTCGGCTACTCCAATAGAGTCTTCTATTTGCTATTTGTCAGCAATTCCGATGCAGATTTGACGGTGTGCTTCATGACCCAGTTTGACCAACGTCCAGCCTTTGTACAGATGACCTCAGGAAGACTTTGGTACACGGAGGAGTTCATGGAGTGGAAGGTGCACAGGTCACGAGGCTGCAAAATGAGTCCAATTCATCCCCCCCTTTTTTGCTGCAGCGCTGGATAGTTCAGAAACAGTTTTGAGAACCTCATTCATCCTTCCATCATCTGTTTAGACAACTGAGGCTTTTTGGAGGCCTCTGTACAGCATTATTCTAACTGCGCTGATATACTTTATTATTTAACATGCTCATTGAGTCCCGTAGGATCTGTTGGCCCTTTTCCACCAGTATCAGCTCTGCTCGGCCTCAGTTGTTTTCCATTACAATTCAGGACCACCTTGATGTGGGTGGGTCCTTCACGGCAAGGCGGTGATGTCTTTACATTCAACAACAAACGAGGCCGTTGAGGCGTCCTCGTTGCACCACGGAGAAGGGTTGCTTGCCATTTTTAGCCGTAACAAAGTTTAGTCGTAAAAATAAAGTTTAAATGGAGTCGCTCTCATGACTCGTCAGTGACGTCACTCTCTGGCCAATCAGTGGCCTGCGTCCTGGTGACGTTGCATTTTCGGCCCGACTCAGCTCGGTTGGAACCCCAGCTAAGTAGGTATGAAACAGCAGGTACGAGCCGGTACTGGTAGAAAACCCTTAAAGCAGAGCCGAGCTGAGTAGGTACCAGTGGAAAAGGGACATATGATGTAAATCTTTTTTTTTTTTTTTGTATAACTCTGAACACAACTGTACTGTTGGAGGTAAGTGTTTTCAGACCTCCATGCACAACGAATTAAATGATTTCCACGTGTTAATAACAACTGACACAACTCACCGCGTCTCACTCACAGTTTAAAGCCCAAATTGTTTGTAAATGATCATTCTACCCCCCCTCCAGATCCTTCTCCAAGTCACATACTCATGTCTTTCCCTACTGGCACACCTGAATGCTCCAGCTGAACAGTAAGTTCATAAAGAGCTGCTTATTTGCAGCACACAGCTGCGACTTATCCACTTAAATCCTCCAGAAGCAGTAAGAGGGTACTTGATTTTCTTTTTTTCTTTTTTCCATCTTCGGCTTCATTTTTGTTGAACAGCAAAGTTATTGATGCTACATGTTGTGGTCCGATTGTTTTTATGGCCTTGTCACACGCTCACATGAAAAGTTCCACTTGATTAGAAGAGGAGGCGCTAACTTTCTCTTCCCTTATTGTGCTACCGATGCCTGAATGAAAGAACAGTAAAGGCCGTAAGGACCAGCGGCTGCAGATTTACTGTTTTCCAGTCCTGCTGCTACTTTTACCCGCGACTTCTTTGTTGAGACTCAAGTTTTTCCCTTCTTTGGTTGCTCTCCCTGCCTGGGATGCTGGCTTCCATAAAGCACCAGATATGTGAGGTTGACAGTTTGTACTCATTACTGATGGATGGAAAAAAAAGAAGAAGAAGAAGAAGCACAGGGGGAGCATGTGGGAGCCAACGAAAGCATGGAAGCAGAGCTGACGGGAACCATTGTAGAGGCTGGGGGAGCAGAGGAAGCAGCAAAAAAGAAAAAAAAAAAAGCATCTTTCTGTGTCTCTCTCGCACACAAACGCAAGTACACACAAGTACACATGTCTGCATGGATGTACAGCATGTGAATACACACACATGCTCACACACTCAGGTTCTTTTTACTTTTACGCTGCTTTAAAAATAGTGACAAAGAGATAGGGGGAAAGCTCCAAGAGGAGGTTTTTCAAGGTAAAGGGAGATTCATAAAAAATTCAAAAAAAGTGTCAAAATTCTAGAATATCATAAAAAATTCTAGAATATCATAAAAAATTCAAAAAAAGTGTCAAAATTCTAGAATATCATAA
>JBAMYA010000004.1:3892565-3905081 GCA_037176975.1 Arrhamphus sclerolepis
ATACATACATGTACATATATAGTTAATAGGATGCTAATTGTATCTCCACCACCCTCATACTCATCTCATTAAACATGACCCGTAAAACAGTAGTGCTGTGACAAGCTGCATGTATGCAAATTACTATTATTATGCAGACTGTGACTGTAGTTCATTAGGGTTCAGCGTACCCCCACACAGCCACCATAATGGTAGTTCTGTAACGGAGGCTTTTTATACCAGTTTAATTTCATGTAATTACACACCGAGGCAACCCTAGTCGGCCATCTTGAACAAACGTACCTGTTTGTGCTGAGCCCTCTGCTTGGTCTCCGGACTGTCACCTTTGGAGGAAGACGACTGCTGTCGCAGTCGAGCACTGCTGGTCGGCCAGTCAGGTGATGATGTCATCATGCTGCCCGAGGAGGGTCGAGGGTAGGGGCCGCTGCTGAGCAGATTTGGGGGCGTGCGGCCTCGCGTGACGCTCTGAGGCGGAGGTTGGTCTATCCTCCTCTGTGGGCCAGCGCTGTTCTGTCTGGGAACGCTGTGCTGGTGCTGTGTCTCCCCGAGGGACAGCTGTCGGCGGTTGAACTCACCCGAACGTCTGGTGTACTCGTCTCCGCTGCTTCCCCCACCTCCGCCGTGGTTCACGTAGGCGTGCTTCCCTCCTCCCGGACCGTCTTCATTGTTGCTATGAGAACTAACAGAACTGTGGCACTCTGAGCCCGAGTCGTTCATTCCTCGAGGGGACACGGGCAAGCAGGCCGCCATCTGGTAAACCGGGTTCTGGAAGGACAGTGGGGCTAACAGCTGGGCAGGTCGTCCTGGAGTGCTTTCCGTGCCGGGGGTAGTGGGGGTCTGGCCTGGCTGCCTCAAAGTGGGACCACCTGGGATGCCGCCCTGTGGGACTCTGGCTGCCCAGCCTCCACCAGAAGCTTGGCTTTCACCCAGAGCATCTGAGGTGCTGGGACCTGTGCCACCGTCCAAAGCACGAGGGTCCTGGAGGTCCACCATGGACAGACTCTTGCTGCCATTGGCCATGCCCATGTCAGGTTCATTTGTTTCAGAGTAGCTGGAACTGCGAGCGGGAGACGGCTGGATACCTGAGCTCTTTGTCACAAAGAAGATGTCCTTATTTTCTGGGGTGGGTGACGGTAACCTGGTGAAATCCACCAATCTGAAAGAGGTGAACCGAAAACATCATTTAAAAATCATCATATCATATCATTTGATAAGTAGTGGAGACTCATTTCATCAACTAACCAAATCATCAACTGGACAGTAAATTTCACAGTCCTTATTATGCTCACTTACAGTTTTTGACTTAGATTTCAGGGTCTAGGAAATAAGATGTACACTACTGGTCAAAGGTTTTAGAATTCTTTTTTGTTGAAAAATTATGTAATGTAATGTCTTATTGTACCCTGAAATTAAAACCTTGGAACAAATGAACAACTTCTGCCTAAAAGTAGCCACCTTTGGTAGCTGTGACAGCTGAACACAGTCGTGAGATTCTTTCAGAAAGTTCTTCCCAACTTCCATAAAGACTCTACCTTTTTTTTGTCAACCTCTTGAAGCATATACACTACCAGTCAAAGGTTGTAGTCCAACGATTGGCTGAAAATGCTCTAAAGGTAAATGGTGAACCCCCAAACTGAAAAACAGAAACACATGCTACTACATACATTGTCAGCGCTAGCCTGACTTTTAGCACTTGTCTCTTTAAGGCCCTCCTCCGTTAAAGGGACACACACATGCACACGTAGGTCTTTGTATTGGTGTGTGTCATGAAACAGGCATCGGTCAAATACGTTTCATGGTGATGTCATCAGGTCCAGTTAGAGAGCAGTCACCTCTGTGGGAAAGGATAACTCCTTTTGATGTTGACTTTGAGCTTTGGACTGCTGAATATATATTTAACATTCACAAAAAGCTTCACAGCACAGAAAGAAAGGGGGAAAAAAAATCACCTCCCTGAAATTGGACTGTAAATGAAAATATAGCTTCATCTCTCACTTGCCCTTTCTGCCTTAACTCCTGCTAACAGATGGAGGTCTTATTGCCGAAAGAGGGTTACCTTGTTAAAAGCGACTTATCCTTCAGTAATCTCTATCATTTACATCACGCTCATCTTCTCCCTCTTTCTCCGTCTTTTCTCACTGAGCTCCATTACCCTTCCCTCCTTCAAGTGCTCTCTCCTTTACATTCTGCTCAATTTCTATCCTTCCTCAACCTTGATGCCATTGTTTCTTTCTCCCGCTTTTCACGTCTGCAGTTAGTGGGTGGGAAGCAATTAAGAGCAGAAAACTCATCTGAATGTCGGTCTCATAGCTTGCTGATGTGGATACGCGACTCGTACGCATTACGACATCAATATGTGAGCAAACAGTTGCGATAAAATAAAGATGGAAGGCTCTGACATCGGGTTACATAGAGCCAGCACTTAATTAGTTCTTTTGAACCTGGCACATGATGAGCATAATGATTCCAGTTGTCTGGCTCGCTTCCTGTGTCGGCTGTTTGTCTAAGATTGTTTTCATCTGTGCAGCCGTGTTGTGATGGTTCGTTTCCTGGCAGCTGTTGTTCATATAATTCTTCCTCTGTTAGTCCCCATGCATTCACGTTAATCTTTTTAAGGGCCTCCTTGCCATTGTTCCATGGGAGAGACGAGCATGATAAGCTTATGTCTGAGAGTGCATTCATCCCCTGAAAGATAAGCGAGGTTTCAAATAGCTGATGTAAACAAGGAGGGGTGACACTCTCACTGCTGTGTCACAGCCTCACCTGGCAAACATTAACATGGGGCCTGAGAGTGTAAGAACATAACCTGCGACAGCTAACGCTTAACCACAGCAGAATCAACGCTTTCTGAACACCTCTTCAGCAGCGATGCACAAACAGACATGATAATCTGGGTATTTGTTATATGTTTTGACCAGTAAGCACTTGTTAGCACTTGTAAGCTACATGTAACGCTAGCAAATTTGAATTTGTTCAGCAGGTCCATCTAGCTAACCTCCACTGGAGCTCATTAGTTATGTCCAAAAGTCTTGTGGAGCTAATTAGATCAGTCTATCTTTGTAGAGGGTTTTAACGTGATGACGACAGAGCTGCGATGTTGTAGTCTGAATCGGCTTTGGCATCGACAGTTAATTACAGACTTGGACTTCCGTGACAATCTCTTAATGATTGTGGTGGACGTGTTCCATCTCATTAACAAATGGTAAGAGACATCTGATAAACTTGCTCTAATGCTAAAACGAAACTATATCAGCTAACGTTAGATGGAACAAATAGCAATGTTTTTCGAAGATATTGAATACAACGGCTATTGTCAAATTCTGTTCGCAAAAACAACAACAATCGTTGGATTCCACTTTCATCATATTGGTGTCTCTCCATCAGACTGTTGCAGTTGACTCTTCTGCGTCGCTCTGGTAACGTCACCTTCTTTGTTGCTCTGATTGGTCATAGCATTAACCAACTGCATGCAGCGGCAGTTTGAGAAACAACAGAGGTCGTTTGAATCGGTTTTGGCATTGACAGTTAGTTGAAGACTTGGACTAATGTGACAATCTCTGATGGATCGTGGTGGATGAGGAACATCTCAATTACAAATGGTAAGAGACAACTGATAAACTTGTTCTAATGCTAAAGGAAACTATATCAGCTAATGTTAGATGGAACAAATTGCTACGTTTTTCAAAGATATTGAAGATATTTGAAGATATTGAATACAACGGCTGTTCTCAAATTCTGCTTACAAATAGAGCAACAATCCATTTTCATTGGGTCATTTCCATTTTCAATGACCCTATGGCTCATTGTCAGACCCTACATCTGCCTAGGTTTGGGTCTGATCTATCAGGCTACTTGTTACATATTTCCCCCATGACTAATATAGCGCTATCTTTTAATCGGGGGGAAAAAAGAATGAAAAATATCTGTCAGACATGTACTTCTGGCATAGTACGCCAGAAGTATAAAGTAAAGTTCAATGTGTGTTAAAGAGCTTATGACAGTCTCACAATTCAGCCTTTTTTTAATATAAAAATTAATTTCCTGCAGCAGATCTATCATCTACAGCTTATTTCTAAACCAATTCCAGACTTTACTTGTAGTCCAACAGCTTACTGCCAATGTTTGGCTTTAAAGGCATAAATATGGTATATTTGAATCCATGAAACACTAACCCTTCCATTTAAAAAAAATAAACTGCGAATAAACTCCAGGTATTCAACCTTTCAGAGGACATCATGATTTTATCTTTTGGCCAACTGTGAACAACTGGTAAATACTAACAACCCATTTTCTTTGTTTGTTTTAGTAATCACGGGATTGTTTGACATCCTGCTTGATAAATAAAGACTTACTTTCTTGTGCCAGTGTGGAGAGTCTAGATGGAGTTTTTATTTTTAGTGTGTTTGTCAGCAAGATTACTGAACCATCTGGGTTAAATTCCATGAAACTTGGTGAAAAAATAAAACAGTAACACAGACAGAAGTTGAGCTCATTCAATTTTAGTGTGAATCTGACTCACTGTCTTTAGTAATGGAAACCACAACTATGGCCTTGGTGGCAGACTGGCCTGCCCAACAACTCTTCCACTTGTAAATAGATACTAATTATGTTTAAAGCAATTTAAACCTTTGCTAACCCATTTTGTTTACCTCTTATTTACATTCTTAGTGGCAGCTGAATGTAGCAGACAACACTTGTACATCAGGACTGTGTTTACATGTAAACCTGTTAGCCAACAGCTGCTTAGTCACACTTCCATCTGTAACAGATTCAGCAATTTATCCACTGGTGGACAGAAATGACCACTTTGTTTGTCTGAATTTGTACTGCAAATTGTTATACCCCATAGTAAGTACTATACTAGCACTGTCATGGTAATGACTAGCTGTCATCATCTTAGCTACTTTAGCATTTAGCACTCAATGAACTTAAGTTCTGAGCTGAGAATAAAGACTGAACAGCAGAATCATTCTTATTTTAAAGATAATATGGCTTCTTGTGCTGCTTAGTGTACTAACAGACCATGGTGACCAACTCTGCGTTGGCCTGCAAGGGTCTGAAGATAAAACTTACCAAAGCTACAGCTACCTTCACCTACGACCGAAGGCTTCTACTGGGACTGACTGGAGGTTAGCTTCTAGCCTTGGCAGAAGCCACATCAGTAGACTCCTCAAGCTGAGGCACTTTTCATCTGACCACGGCTAACTGGCTAAGTCCAGATGGAAGGCACTGATTCAGCATGAGAGGAAGGATAAAACGGGGAAAAATGTCGATGTGGTGAACCTCACGAGGAATTCCAGGCTATATTCCTGTCATTTCGACAAGGGAGAAGGATCAGCACTTACAGCTACAAGAAAGGTGATTCTGTTTACTTCTACTGACATGACCAGAGAAAGCCACAAGCAGAAGACTGGAAAGGTACAAATCTATAGAGCCTTATAGGTCAAGCTCCACGGTACTCAGGTTGTTGTTGGGCTTGCTGATTTGCCCATTTATGTATTAAGTGGGGTTGGGCGGAGTCATGTCCTGCCAATATGGCGTCGTTCAGAGGGATAAAAAATAGACTTCAAAATGACCCTTCAGACATCACGGGGAGGGTTTATTCAGAAAAAAAGGATACTTATGCCTTTTGCAAAAAATTATGCTGTACTTCATGTAGGACATGAAGGAATATGAAACAAATGGCTGTCACTTCACATTTTATTGCTACCTACAAGCCTCCATCTACCTTTAGTTTAAGTGCTTTTGAAAGAACTTCATAGCCAATGCTTTCTTATGCCAATATCATTAAACTTTGTTTCTTTAGGTAAAGCAGAAATAAACCTGGATTCTGGGTCTATGTTATTAACCGCCAAAAATTATAATGAAATAAGTAGTGATTTTGAGTGAGATCCTTGAGCAAGTAAATCCAAAATAAACAAATATTCTGTTTGTGTGTTCTGTTTTTCTTACCCTGAGAGGTCATTGTCTATGACCATCTTCTGCAGACCCGTAGAAATGCTGCAGCCGGCCTCAGCGGGAGGCGAGTTCACATGCTCTGAGGACTGTCCAGGTGTCATCTGGAAGCTGGATGGGTTTGAGAGAGCTGTATTCACCTCCCGCAGGATCCTGGGCAAAGGACCCAACTTTGATGCAACAGTCTGGGAGGATGAAGACACAGTTAAAAGGTAAGCCAAGGGAAATATTGTGGTTGTGGACTCGATTCAATTCCATTTTTTGGACCAAATTATTTCTTCTGGACCATGTAATCAGGCATCTTTTTGAGACAGCAGATGAATAATACATCGGAAGGCCAGTCTGACAGACTAGAGTATCAACCAGGATGTGATTTGTGAATTATTGAAAGACGTAGTTTGAGAGCTGGATGATCTGCTACCAGCAGCCCTCCGTCTGCTAAAGTAAACGTCTTTCTAAGTCCATTAATATGCCTCGATCAGTTTCACAGTTCACTACTTATGCAATGAAAAAAATGAATTATTGATTGATGTGGGAGAAACATCCTCATATAATTTTGATTTCAAATTCCAAAGCTCATGATAATGCACCGAAAGCTCTACTGGATCTTAACCTCACGGATGAAAATCTCCAAAAAATCATAGATATGCGTGAATCGATTTCAGTACAGATTCATGTGTAAAGATTATATTGTAAATTATTTGTTCAAGCTTTGTTACCAAGGAGATCTTGGAAGGAAAAAACATTATCTACCCTGCTTTTACCAAACATGCTCTCATTTACTCATGAGGCCGAATAGTTCATCAAAGTAGCGCACTGTTGCATGACAGTCAATGAGGTGTAGTTCTCAGTACCTGGTCCATCTGGGAGACCACCTCAGAGAGGAGTGAGTGCAGGGTCGAGAGCTCCCTGCCAAGATCGATGTAGCCCTCAAAGCCTGCCGTGTTGGAGATTGTCTCTGGGTTTGAGATTTCAAGCAGGAAACGCTGCATATTGGTCCACTCGTGCTCCAGGAACTGGTTCATGAAGGACATGTACTCCTCCTTGTTACCAAATCTGAAGGCAAAGGGATACAGAGGAATGAAAAACATACGTTGGCTAGTTTTAAAAAAAAAAAAGAAGTGGTAAACAGGAGGTCCCATTGAGATCAGAGGAAGACCTGGCCAAGGTAGCAGTCGTACATAGTCAACTTGTGCAAAAGACATGAAATACATAAATGAACTACAATACAGAATGACAAATATTTAAGCACAGTGGCCTCTCAAGAAAAACTCCTCTTGGGAAGACACCTTGAGCAGGACCTGGCTCAGTTATTAGGGGGGCTCTCCTGCTGATAGCCAGCTGGGTAAAGGAGGACATGAGGAGGTAGACAGGACCAAGGATGAAGGACAGGAGAGGTACAAAAATAAACAACATGTGGTACAAAAGGAAACAAATATCTGGTATAAAAATATATGAACATGTGGTGGTCGGAGGGTCGATCTGCAGGTCGGCCACGCCAACGGGCATCCCACAGAGGCATCCAGTCGACAGGTGCAGGTAAATGCCAGGATGGTCAGATTTTCATTTTTTGGTTACATATTCAGTTTTGATTCTCAAATTTTGGGTTTTGATTCATAATACATTAATCTCTGAATTGACACCACAAAAGTCTGCCTGAGCCCGGAGGACGTTCAACAGCAACCGGTTGGAGGTATGCAGATTGTAATTACCAGAGCTCATGTAAGAACTGAGGTATTCTGGGAGTTTACCCAGCTAAGCTTTACAGATACCAGTACTGTCTATGAATAGTGAAGGATGCCCAGCCAGCTAAATCGTAAAGAATGGAGTGGTGAGTAAGAGACTTTGCATTTAAAATAAAACAAAAACTCACTTGGTGAAGTTGGCCAGGTTTTGTGTGACTTTAGCGATGAGCGTAAGCGTGCGCGCTGTGCGGTCATCAGGATACTCCTGCATCAGACTAAAGAGCGAGGGCGACATGATGGCTGGACAGAGAAACCGCAGGAACAAGGAGGCGCTGATCAACCGTTCGCTGATGTCCGGTCGACCTCGATTGCTGCATTCCTGCCGCCACGATGCAAAAACTTCTTTCAGTTCTCGTGGAAAAACGCTGTTGAGAATCAGAAATGAGGATTGAGACCAAAATACATGATGAGAACCTGCAATATTCTAGTTTAACAAAGTTTTTGAGCAACCAAAACGATGCCCGTTCATCTTCTTTGCTTGCAAAATGACACTGTTAATAACTTCTATGTGTGTGCTAATAGCTTTTCGGGATGGTCTAAAAAAATTTCATTTCATCTGAAGGAATAGATGATTACTTTTAGGAAGTGTTGTCCAGTCTCCTATCCCTGCTGTCGTTAAAACTGCCCAAAGTAACTTTGGATCATCGTTCTGTTCACTTCTTGTAACAACAAAAACTATAAAACTAGCTTACAGAGCTACGGTGGACATCACGGCAGAGGTGACTGAGAAACTGAAGAAAGTAATAACAGAAGAGAAAATGAGAAAGTGACTGAACGAGAATAAATCTTAGATGGTGCCATAAAAGAGACCTCCATGCTACTGACATAAAAATGGCAAAAGTTCCCTGGAGTTTATGATCCCGTACTATATCCATATTTCTGTGCAGGATGGATGGCTATATAATTTAAATATATCATAAAGAAGTTTCAGTGTTACCAGTATGAGTTGATGATTTTGCAGAAGGCCAGCTCACAGCACATCTTGAGGTTACTCTGGTGCTCTGGCAGGTCACCAGATGAACACTTGGAAGGATCCACCTCACAGTTCTCATCAGACTCATATAGAGCTTTGATGAATTCACCTGAAAAAAAGGAAAGAAAATATCCACATATTTAAGTAATGTATAGAACAATCTAAATCACTGTTAATGAAGTTGCTCCAAAGTCCAGCAGGGAGGGGAACTACAAACTAAAAATGCTTGGTCTCCAGTGACTCAGCAGCCTATAAAGGGGAGCCCAGTTTTGCTTTGGCAGTGGACAGAGGTTGTACTTCCTCTTTGATCAGGATTCCTGTAACGCTAACAGAAGTGTTTTCTGTCTTTGGTGGTCTGTTAAGAAGCTTGGTGATTGTCCACAATTGCAGGTCAGCTTAGCCAGACCATAAACAGCAAAAGCAAATCCAGCTGTGCATAATTTACGATTTTCTTTGAGTCAGGCACATGTGCGAGGAAACGGGCAGAATTTCCATCAGCAAAAGCAGCCATTTAAAAGACACACAGGCAATGAAAGACATAAGGAACACACTGAACATCCATGCTGGCAGCATAGAAAGAAATAGTTGACAGCTGCCAGGACGGATGTGTGCCATTTGTAGATTAAAGTACCGCTGTGTACATTTCTGAATTAGGTAAGGGGAACGGCAGACAGTGCATGTAAAGTGCTTAGTGATAGAGATGCAGGCAAACACACCAAAAATTGCTTCAACCTTGGGTTAACATTGTCGTCAGCATTGCATTACATTGAACAAAGTGGAAAAACCTGAATTTTGGAACGTGTACAATTCCTGTCACTCTGTATTTATCAATCTTTCCTTCTTTCTAATCTTATGGATGAGTGTTTGTTTTTGAAGGAGACTTTTGTTACAGGAGGTTGACAATTTCCTGACGTCTTAATGAAACATTGAGACATTATTTGGTCGAAACCACTGAGTCAGAGTACCACAGCTACCCTTTGAAATCATTTCTTCACACCATTCGTTCACAGCAGCAGGTTTAAGCGGTGGAATCAGCATCCCAACATCCCCATTTTCTTCAGGTTGCACCTCTTCTGAAATCACTGTTGCAGCTTTGTGTGCAGTGATGCGTAAAGATGGATGATTCTATCCTGATCTGGGTCTGTGATGTCACAGAAACAGCTCACTGAATAACTATGTGGTTTAAAAAGTGCTTTCAAAGTGATTCTTAACGGTGTAGTGGGACAGGATTTCAAATTGTCTTTTTCGTGATCTGCAATGCGACACACACACACACAAAACGATTACATCTCCATGACTGATGGAAGTGATGGGTCACAGTGAGAAAATGACCAGAGCTCATTTATGTAAAATGACTCATTTTGTTCTGTTTTGACCCAGCAGACAGTTAGCAATGGTGCGTTCACAGGCACTGGAATAAAACACCAGCCTTCTCCGTCTTTGCTGCTTTCTCATAACTTGTGGAAAAGGTGCGTTGTGGCGCCACAAAACCATTAGCTACAGTAGCTAAGTCAGCTCGCGATGCGCCATTTTGGTTTGCGTCCATCAGTTCTGTGTGTTGCAGGCTACCAATCACGGATGGGTTCACAAGTCAGGATGATTTCACTTGCAACATATAATTTAAACAGT
The DNA here is from genome assembly GCA_037176975.1 of Arrhamphus sclerolepis. Lineage (NCBI taxonomy): Eukaryota > Metazoa > Chordata > Actinopteri > Beloniformes > Hemiramphidae > Arrhamphus > Arrhamphus sclerolepis. Next base: position 3,902,868 of record JBAMYA010000004.1, read on the forward strand.
CATTGTTGGATCACGCTGCAGCGTAGTGTTATGTTGGACGGTATGAGATGTTTGTTTGTTTGTTTTTGTCACTTTAGGTGCATAAATGTTTTAAAATGAATCATCCTTATGGCATTAATTCAGAGCCTAATGTATTGCCAATCAAAACCCAAGATTGGAGAACCCAAGATCCAAAATCTAAGAACCCAAACCCAGAATCTGTAATCAAGATCTGTTACCAAGAATTCAGTCATCATTCTTGGTTACACTTTTCTCCTCTCGCTATCATTTCTCAAACCATCTCTGTTTTTCTAATAGTCTTTCTCAGTTGTGCTGGAAAAAGAGGTGGGTTGGTTGGGGGTTAAAATATGATGAGCGTTAGGCTGTAGGAAGGTTAGGGTGGGGGGTCACGGGTGGGAAGTGGGGGGGTGAGGGGTGTGGGGGAGAGGGAAAAGAGGAGGGTTGGGGGTAAAAATATGACGAGGGTTAGGCAGTAGGACAGTTGGGGTGGAGGATGCCCGTTGCGTCAAAATGCGACGCTGGACGTGCGCGTCAAAATATGCCGCAAAAGGGGTACCGATGCGTCCACATGTGACGCGCAACGCCAAAGCGTCAATTATGACGAGTTGGGAGTGAGACTGCGTTGGCTGCAGACAGTAGACAGTTAGTTCAAATCTCTCTCTCTCACACTCGACCACTCACACATGCATGTTAATCAGTCACAGTGTGTTATAATAGGAACTGTTGGACTCTGTTGGACTCTGTTGGACTTCATGTTAACAGACACCATTAGTTCAGTCACAAGTCAAAGACACACACACACACATACACTGACACACACATAGACACACTTATACAAACCCACGCATGTTTATCTGGACATCTGGAGACAAAATTGGATACCCGAGGTCTAATACTTACATGTTTGAGGACAAAAGTGGACATTTGGAGACAAAAATGGAAATTTGAGGTCAAATGTCCAAGTTAAGGGAAATAATTTCATGTTTCAGGACAAAAGTGGACATTTGAGTTCAAAAGTTCATGTTTAGGGAAATAATTCCATGTTTGAGGACAAAACTGGACATTTGGAGACAAAATTGGACATTTGAGTTCAAAAGTCCATGTTTAGGGAAATAATTCCATGTTTGAGGACAAAAGTGGACATTTGAGTTCAAAAGTCCATGTTTAGGGAAATAATTCCATGTTTGAGGAAGCAAAAGCCCCCATTTCAGGACAAACATCCAGATTCTGGGACAAAAGTGGATGTTTGAGGACAAAATTGGACATTACAATAAAATTATTAATGTTAAGGCACAAAAGTCCACATTTGAGCACAAAAATGGACATTGAGGACAAAAGTGAACATTTGGAGAAAAGGTAAATGTTCGGGGACAAAAGTCCACATTTAAGGACAACACTGGACATTTGATGACAAAATCCCACAAATGGGGACAAAAACTCAGGTTTGAGGACAAAAGGGGACATTTGGAGACAAAACTGGACATTTGAGTCCACATTCGGGGACAAAAGTACATGATTGTGGACTAAAATTGATGTTTTGGGACAAAAGTCAAGATTTTAGGACAAAAGTGGACTTTTGACATCAAAAGTCTGTGCATGCAGGTAGCCCACAATTAACAAATGGCTACAGTTAGCCCTTAGCTAGCCCATGGTTAGCATGTGGCTAACTTGAATTTTGGAATTCGCCACGGGCAACCTGATTGGCCGCACCTCAAAGTTTCTCCAAAATTTTCTAGTATTAACTATAGAATAATAGACTGAGAAACACACAGGAGTAGCCTACACATTTCCACTATGCATAGACTGACTTAATTTAAATATTATCCAACAATACCCCCACAAAAGAATAAAACTGACTTCAATATAATATTGATGAATTAGCAAAGTTATTAGGATAGCACAGCAGCATTTAGGTTTAGGTTTTAAGTCGAAATACTAAAGTGATTATGATGCTCAGCCATGATTTAAAAAATAAAAAAAAAAAGGTCAGCACCACCTGGGCCTAGTCTACACACATAATGATGTTTTTACAGCTAAACTATATTAAATACGTTCTGCTAAAAGAAAAATAATTTCATCACATTACACCCACCTACCTGACTAGCATCCTCCTCCTACTCACGTTGTCCTCTAGATTAGTGTTTTTCAACCCTGGTCCTCAAGGCACACTGTCCTGCATGTTTTAGATGTTTCCCTGCTCAGTCACATTTGATT
>JBAMYA010000004.1:3905181-3957808 GCA_037176975.1 Arrhamphus sclerolepis
TGAAACACTCAGTTTATTTAAATCCAGGTTAAAGACCCACCTGTTCTCAGCTGCATTTGAATAAAGTTCCAAATTTATGATAATTTTAAGCCTGAATTTTAGAACCAAAAACAAAATAGTTTTGACTTCTGTTTTTAAAATTATACTTTTTATTCTGCACTCTTCATTTTTAATTTAATTAATTAATGATTATTTCTATGTTTTATGAAATGATATTTTTTGCCTCTTGTGATTTTATGAAGCTGTAAAGCTCTGAATTACCTTGTGTATGAATTGTACAAATAAACTTGCCTATTAAGTAATGCTGTGCTGAGGGAAAAAAGTCATTATAACAGCCTTAAGTTAGTTGTACCACAGAGCACAGTGCTGGAACAAACACCTGTAAATGTTAGAATTATGAGCACATGACTTGGCAATGCTTGTTTTCTTGCACTTGACAGGTTTTTTGTTTTGTTTTGTTTTTTGGAGGGGGGGTGGCCACAGAGTAATTTAATTGATTCTGAATAAAGAACGATTTCACTGATCCATAATTACTCACTCACTTCACTTGCTCGATTTATCAGGCAAATTTCCAAAGTGAATGCTTTAAAAAAAATCAAGGAATGAGCTCACAGGAAAGTTTCTCAGCTGTAAGGTCCTTGTTTGTGTCTGCAGGTTCTGAAGGAGTCGGCTCAGAGTCCAATGGTGAATACCATTTAAATCAATATGAAGACATGCTGATCAGTGTGTTGTAGGGAAAAAAAATCATGTTAAGATGTGTTTCATAAAAGAAGACAGAAAGCTTTAATAAATAAAAGTGATGGACAATTGAAGATTTTCAGCTGCAACTTATAGAAAAATTAGAAAACATGTTGTTCAGTGATTTATAAACAGAAAAATCCATCAGCAGAGTTGATTATTGGTTATTGTTTGTGCAGGGAATGGACAGAAGCTGTTGAATGGTGGAGGGGGAGGGGCTGGAGCTGACAGCCAGTCAGGTAAGCAGGTGGGCGGAGCTACAAGAGGAGACTAACAGATGTGAAAAGCTGAGAACTGAATGGAAAATGTTTTCTTTATATTTACTTCTTTAATGTTTACCAGTCTCTGTGTGTTTACCTGTCCAATCACCCATCCCATAGCTACATTTCATAAAAACTCGAAAAGCATACAATGATCATGTTTCCCTTTACTCGGTTCCATGCAGAAATGAAGCTCTTTACATGAACATTAAATATTTTGTCATTGCCGCATCTGTAAAGATGTACGCCAGTGTGCCTCAACACAGGCCCTCACGGGTCGCTAGCAGCATGTTTTAGAAGTTTCCCTGCTGATGTAAACCTTTGTTGTCTCACTATGACGGTGTACACATGCCACACTGATAAAGCTGTGGAGGGATCTGGACAAGATCACGGTCAATCATGAATTGTTGTCAGAGATACAATTGCATAGTTAGGGTTACGTAGTTAGAGTTACATGTGAAAAAATAAATAGTTTGGGTCACATCATATGATAATGGTGTTTTATAATTCATGGATTGTGACTGTGGTCGCATCGACACCGCTCCTCACAAAGCAGCAACATTTGAATATGTAGCAACTTCTGACAGTGGACTGGAACACTGATTTTATATGTAAAACATAACACTACGCATACGTTTTATGGTGAAACTGGGCTCACCCATCTTTTCCTGCCACTTTTTCAGGTGTCTTGGAATCTTTTGGGGGTGGAGTTTCACACCTGGATTATACAGGTGAGTCTGCACTGATGTTGCACAACCTTAACTATGACTTTTGAATTCTTTGGTACACAGAGTTCAAGCTTGGCTCAACACCTGCAGGTTGCCACAAAAGAAGCCTGAATGATAACCTCTACTACATGCTTTTAATGACAACAATCATCTTCGGTTCACTCCTCTGTCTTCTTCTGCTTTCTCAGGAATCATCGATCCATCCAGTCATGATTACCTGCTCGGCCTTATGGGTAAGTTTATTTGATGACAGACTTGAAATTCACATTGAATGTTTTTTTTGTTTTGTTTTATCACATTAATTCAAGACAAAACCAAATACCCCATAGCTTTTGCTAAAAACTGATGACTGAAGACACGTTTGTTTATTTGTTGTTGTGTTTTCAGGTGGTGGTTTGGTTGATCCTTTCAGTACAGACGGTCACGTCAACATCCCAGGTTTGATTTCAGATCTGTTACTGAAGATGTTTCAAACAGCATTTTGCATCAGTGCAGGTGTAACCACATGTGATCAGTGACCTTAAGAAACATGTATCCTCAAAGAACATTTAAAGGCGACATTCTTTTTTTTTTTGTTTTGTTTTGTTTCTTTATCCTGGCAGGTCAGAAGATCCCTCCCACTCACCTGGACTCCACAGGTATAACTTCTCCCACATCAACATCTTCACTCAGTTTTTAGAGTAAGTTAGAAGTAGGATGTTTCTCATCTGAATCATCTGAATCCTTTTCAAGACTGATCATCTGTATTATAGAGTAGCGATACTACTGATCAGTCTGGTGCTTGGGTTTCAGTGATCAGTTCAGGTGTGACAGCACCTCCATCTGCACAACAGAGCATTTTGGAGCCACCTGCAGGTATGAACCCACTCCACAGGTGTAAGAAGTCAAAGTTCCGTCAACTTGAAAGAAGGTTTAATCGACGATTCGATGTGTTGTCTTCATGAGACTACTTTTCTCTCCTTCTGGTGGTGAAGATCCTGCTCATCACTTTACCATTAGCATTGATCAGTCAGGACCTGATGGCACTTCATTGAGTTCAGGACCCGACCAATCACTGTCCAGCCCTCTCTCAGGTCCCTCCTACTCTTCAGGTTTGTAGAGCAAGGACTTGTACCCAGATGATCCAGTAAGATTTTTACTCTGAATTTTAGAATGGCTGATTGTTTTTCTTCATCTCATGCAGCAGCTTCATCCTCATCTGACACTGCAGCTCACAGAGAGCAGACAGGTAAGTGAAATATCAGCTGTTCATCACTGATCGATCAGCCTGGTCACAGACTGGATGTCTGCAGAGGGAGACCACGCACACAGTGCAGCAAAAGTCTCATTTATTTTAGGCAAACCCAGAGTTTATATAGCCAACATTTTATAGAATAAGCAAGTGCTCAGCTGGTAGTTTATCTGTTTACCCCATACACACAAACAAACTTATATTCATGATTTAAGAGCAATAATATATGAGCACGTCCAGTAGCAAAGCTTATCTGATGACAACCTCTCCCTACAGACGTTTAGCAAACTATGTACTTTTTGCAAGGACATGCGTCATGTATAATCATTACATACAACACATTTTTCGTACTCCAGTAAGCTCAGTTTTGTCTTTAATACATCTAAAGAACCAATTCATGAGCCAATGTTTCTGCTGATGTCCTAAAATTTGTTCTATTGAACACTTCGCTTTACAAAGTCGATATATTTTATTTGTTTCAAGAATAACCCCTTGAGATGTATCGTTTCTCTTTCAAGGGGGTCTTTACAAAACATAAAAATAAGGAACAGTAATACAAATCGTAATAAGTAAATCCAAAATATAATACAAAACATTTAAACAGAGAAACACCCACACCATGCTCAAAATACACTCACACTCACACAACCACGGATAATCAATGCTTCCCCAGAACCTAACCAGCTGGAAAAAAAAGAATAAATAGATAAAATAAAATACATGTACATATAAAGTCATAGTAACTGTATGGTACATACACTCAACATCAGAACACCAAGTAAGACAATACATACAGATACAGAGTACATGTGCATATCCATGTAAGGAGTAAGTCTGGAATAAATGAGTTTTTGTTCTCATTAAAAGCAGGAGCAAGATGTTTGACAATAAGTAAGTAAAGATAATTTAAAAATATTTAAAAAAAGAGGTGAAACATCCTAGTGAGAAAGACAAATTATTCCAATCTGAATGAGCTTTAAAATGAAATACATGACGTCCAGTTTCTTTCCTAACTCTTGGTGTTAGATACAGAGGAAAATTAAAATAGATACATTTAAAAGTAAATAGCAACCTATGCAATTTTCTTCTGACCTTGGGAGCTAAGCAGTTCAAGGACTCATACGTAAGGCAGTGATGAGTCCTATATGGACACTTCAAAATAAATCTACAGATACGATTATATAGAGTATTAAGAGGACGAAGACTAGTTTCTGCAGTATTGCCATAAATAACATCTGCGTAACCTAGAATTGGCATATATCACACACTGCTTACATTTACTGATTAACATCATATATACTATATTAACATTATATTTATCCTCATAGATGGAGCTGATTCACCTGATACAAATGGTAAAACTTGGATATTTTTGTTGTCTGTTCTTTAGCTACGTCTTTAGCTACGTTTTAAAATTTGCTGTATCTTTAAATATCTGTAATACATTGGGCTTATTATTGACTCTTATTCAATGATGCTCGTTGAATGCTTATGGCATCAAACTTTGTATTTGCCTTCTCCAGGAAATGGTCGACAGACTCTGCTGACAGACATAAATGGAGGTAAAAGCTCACTTCACATTCTACATTTAATTCATTTTTTTTTACTGGCGCATTTGTTTCCAACAACAAAAATTAACTGACAAAAGAGAAATGAACAGTCTTTCTCTGACTCATGGACATTTGTGAAGCATAAAATGGATTTATGGGCTCAAGAGGCATCCCCTTTCTGGTCCTCAAACAGTTGACCTAGAGTACAAATCCACCAAATGATAACTTCATGATGTGTTAAATAGTTATTACATCTCATTGTTCTTCACTTTTCGTGTCACTTTGTGGTCAGACATTTATCTCAATGATACTTCTGAGAATTTTTTTTTTATGTGTCTACATACAAACTGCCAGTAGAAAATCCAGAAGAAAACAAAAATGTTGGTCAGCGAAGGATACAGCTCAAGTGGACTTGCTTCCACTAACTCGTATGTAGTACACCTTGACTAAGCCCAGGACTGGAGAATGTTGGTGGATACTGGCCAGCAGATATTGCCTCCACCAACCTGAGGCAAAATTGGTTCTATGGTCCACAGCACTGAAGATTTGATCAAGGAGGCTTTTGAAGACAGGGAGCTATGATTTGCAGAGTCAGCAGCATAAACAAAGCAACCTGACTGAAACACCCCGATGTATCCCACTGATGTGGGATGCACACGATTTGTGGCCTCATCCACCATCATAATATTGAAAGACCTCAAACACCATGGCCAGGTCCTACATCTGTTTGTTAAAACAATCTAAGAGGAAGAAGTAGCTGGTGGATCTGACTCAAGCTAAATGGCCCCCACTCCAACATAGTGGGTACCAGGTTTGTGTACTGTTGGGCACATGGCACACACTGAGGTCTGATCAACCTCTAGCGGGCCATCTTTCTAGAGGGTGTATAGTATAATGATGCAGGGGTACTCTACTAATGATGTGTCGAGTTGTCCCGAATTAGTAGCAAGTACAAATTACTGAACCTATGCAGGCACATCTACCACTAAAATCACAATAAAACCCATAGAAGTGGTCACCACTCTTTCTGGCACCAAAATACCACAACATCCCCTTTGCTGTGAACAGCTGGTTACAGGCACTGCTGAATCAAGAAACATTAATTGGACCGACAGAACAGAAATAGTTAAAATTTAACCAGGAGAAACAACCGAAAAAAAGTCTGTGAAATGTATGAAGCATGGTGCCTGCCTTGATGTCTGACACGTCCTAAAAGTATTTTGATGAGTAACTAAAATATGACACATTTACCCATTGACTGTCTTTTATTCCAGTTTCATTTGTTTTGCCCATTGTACATGCCCCAACACTATGATGTCACATGAGTTTCTGCAGTTTGACCTTGCTGGCTATTTTTCTGCAGCAGTGACGGACAGACTGGTTTCTTTCAATGATCTTCAGAGCCTGCGCACTGATGTCACAGGTACAGCAACTGAGCCATCAGTATGTGAAGGCTGTTCAAGAAACGGGTGAAATGAGCAGACAGTCGCTCAACTTGGACTATCTTTACTATTTTACGATTTCCATTCCATAACCAACTAAAACGTTTTAAACAACAGAGCTAAACTGAAGTATCCCACATACAGTACTTTTGAAATTGGCAACAACACATTGTGTCATGTAGATGTGTGTTAAAAAGTAGCAATGCAGATCACTTGCTGGCTGCAGAATATTGTTCAAACCCTGAGGTACCTCAAGTCGTCTGCAGTGGGAGTTGTTTCCCATGATTCAACTGGAACTCAGAATTCTATATTGAATTATATGGAAAATAACTTAACTGATAATGATGATGATGATGACGATGTCACCAGGTGGAGCAAAGCCAGTGACAAGTCTTCACATTGACCATACAGGTGAGTGTAAAAAAAAAAAAAAAAGAAAAAAAAAAAGATTGATAAAGCACGCACCCCACTGATGAAACTGACTCTGTGTTCTAATTGGATTCAGCCTCGGACCTTCAACGTGGTCCTGATGTCACAGGTAGGATAATTTGCTTTTACAATATCTACAGTGATGGAGTTTTCTCTGTTTTTTATTCTTTTTCCTCCTGTCCATGGCGATACATTACAGAGTCGTCACCCATCATTCTTCACACAGACTCTGTAGAGGGAATCACACACACACTGAGCCCAGGTACATCTGACAGAGACCTGTCTGTCTGTACACCTGCTTTACACACACACACCATAGATGGATATCTCTGTCAGACTCTCACTCTGTAGTTTTTGTTCACTGGTTCAGTTTCAGGTGTTTACCCCCACACAGACCTGGTTACCGTAGCAGAAGACTCCACAGGGGCAGATACAGGTAAAGTCAACACAATCACCTCCAATAGTAGTAGATCAGTGTTTCTCAACCAGGGGTCCGCGAACCCCTAGTGGCCCGTGGTGTAATTGCAAGGGGTCCGTGTGTCAGTGACAATCTTTTTTTTAAAAAAAGATCCTCATTTATAGATTATTATTTTACTCAAATGTGACCGAAACCTTTATCTACCAAAACCACAGAAGGTAACATGACCTTCTTTTTCTCTTTCACAAGTGTAATTCATTGTATTTTAATATGAAATCTTGCACCCGTTTGCATTGTTGAAGTTACTGTATGACACTGTTAATACAAACTTAATATGATCTGCATCCTTTTGAAATTATGAGTCCCTTATCCTTTCAGTGGACACACACCATTCATTTCTTAAAAATGCTTTTATTGTGAAATATTTGCAGGAAGCTGTTGGGGGGAAATCATTAACTTGCAAATTTCAAGTTAGCGCTTGAAATTGCAAAAATGTTAGGAAAAAAACAAAGAAGATGACCGTAAGTACAGTAACACAAAGAAGAAGAAAAAAAAGGGGGGGGGGGGGTAGTAGTAGACAACATGGAGAAATGGCTCATGAAAAAAAACGGAAAAGAAAAAGAAAACGGACAGCAAAATGAGACTATAAAGAAGAATGTGTCATGTTGTGTTTTTTATGGGGGGAGGGAGGGTGTCTTCAGAGTTGATCAAGAACATGCAGGGGGTCCAGGACGCTAAAAAGGTTGAGAACCACTGTCTTAGACCATCTCCTAGTTATGCTGCTATAGACCTAAGCTGTGGGGGGGGGGGGGGTCCTATTGTCCTATAAGTATCTTCACCCCATCTCTCTTGTCTCAGACTGTTCCAGATCATTTAAATAGCCCTAACTTTGTCTTCTTTAAAATCTTTCCCTTTCTCCTTCTGCAGGTCCTACCATGGCAGTTCTGGGTCCTACCACGGTCCTGGGCCATGCTATGACGGGCAGCACACTAGTGCACTGGTAAGGTCTGACACTGCACAGCTAGAAGGTTCATTGGATCTTGGTTCAGCTGGTCTTCCTGTGTGGAGTTCATGTTCTCCTGTGTAGGTTTACCCCTGGTACTCCGGTCTCCTCCTACCCCAAAGACATGGTGTTTAGAAATTCTGCTAAGGTGTAATTTACATAAAATGTTGTGTAATTTGATTTATGGGAGTAATTACAGAATTAATAGGAGTAATTACAGGAGTAATTTGGTCAATTAAATAAGCTGATCCAGTTGGTGTGTGTATGGCAGTAAGAGAAAGCTGCTTGCACTGTAAAAGAGCCTTGAGTGGTCCCTGGACTAGAAAGGTGCTATATAAGCGCGCTGTTGTTGTTGTAAAGTGCGATCTCAGATGAATAGTCGACTCCTGACTCACCGAGGGCATCCTGCAGGTACTTCTGTCCCACCAGTTTGAGGTATTCCTCTATGGCCTTGGTGGCCAGCGTGTTTTCTCTGAAGATGAGGTGCTCGTTCTCCCCGCAGCGGTCCACCTCCGACATCATCAAATCTGTGAGGAAATCCTGCGGAGACAATAAAAACAAGATGAGCGCAGGGTTAATAAGAGCCGCTCCAGGGTGATTATCCACGCTTGAGTTCAATTAGCTGATGGAGGTGTTTTTTTGTAATTAGACAAAGCTCTGAACAACGCATGAAGGTGAGTGGATGTAAAACAGGAATTGGTGCAGATGACCATTAAAAAAAGAAAAAAAAAAGAAAAACCTGACCACAGATGTGGTTGCGGTTTCATGTGATAGTAATTTCAGACTTTCCACTTTTTATATATGCAGCCTCACTAGTTTTACTTTGACGGGCATTTTGTGTTGACTACTTCTGTCTGCTGTTTTGTCACACTAAATAAATTATAAATCTAAATAGACTCGACCCGTTACATGATTGGAGATGGTGTTGCTGTGGTGTGGGGCAGCGGAAGTGTAAAAGACAAGAGATTAAATGATAATCACAGCCATGCGTCAGTCCATTATGTAACTACCAAAGAAAGGAAAAAAAGAATTAACACAAAATTAACTTGAGGGGTCCAAAGGACCTACTAGTGAACCTGTTAAGATGTACAATACGCACTTGCTGTTATGTTGAAGTTAGAAAAGAATAAAGAATTCATGAATTTCTCCATGGCATGACTAATAAAAGTTCATATTCAGGGGGTTTTCTGTGAATGATACACCCCCTTTTTGGATGGATTCAGCTTTATAGATTTGTTTTTCTCCCCATAAACACGAGACAAAGAAGAAGGAATTCAAGCTTTAATGCTTTAATGGGCCGTCAAGTGAAAAGTTGGAGTCACTGAATTTCGCACAGAACATTGAGCTGTCCGCTTGTGATCTGATAGACAAAATCCCATGACAAGAACGTTTGTGAGCACAGCCTCCAAACACCAACAGGCACAAAATAGCGATTTCTATCTTCCTATGATGGCAACACTTTCTCTACTTTCATCCAGATGCTCAAAGAGAGATCTGGTTTTGCTTCCATGAGCATGTACAGCTAAAAATGTGTGCTTCATCTTTCTTTTTAGCTGTCAGCAGGCAGTATGGAGACGGAGTACTGCGATTTGCTTTTTTCTCCAAAAAAAATGAAAATAAAATGAAATAAAATAATGTCTCATTGAAAAGTGATCTCCAAAAGGATGAAATGGGAAGAGACAGGATAAAGTCTGAGCTGGAGAGATGGAAATGGAGCCATCTGGGGATGAGTCATCCCGTCCTTAGATCCCCTCAACAAACTTCTCAGTGTACTCTCATGTGAGTCCCCTGGCAGCTTGTTAAACTTGGGACTCAGTGTAGTAGGGATGGCGAAAAGTGACAAGTGACAAATGCAGGGAGTGAAATAGACAAGGAGGCAGAGAAGAGATGCAGAGCTGCCCTTAAACAGAACAGAGGAGGAGGTGGAAACACAGCGACGATCTCACGGCACCCACAGCAGCTGCGGTGGAGGCCTCTTATCAACCTAATCAAAGATGCACCACAGGGAGCCAATCATCTGCTGATGCAGAGCCAAAGGAGCCTTGTTGGTTACGCATTGGCACTATGCAAACATGTGGCAGCTCTGTGAAACACACACACAAATACACACATATGCTCGTATAGATACATGAAGGGAAGAAAATGTAAAGATTGGCTGAACTAATGTGCATATCTCAGACTGCAACACTGCAACTCTGCATGTCCCTTGGGATGAGTTTATAGCTGCTTTGCTTTCCAGTGGAAAGGTAATTTGAAATGTCACATATCATTTGGTGTTTCCTCCACACGTAATGGACCAGTCGCATGTGTGGGGTACTTCCGTTAAGAGGATGAGACATTAAAGCCGAAATTATGGGTCCCTAAGGAACTATGGAACACTGGAAAAGCTGACTAATGATTGCATTATTTATGAAACTGGACGTAGCTAAACATTTCTTAATGTTAACATCTCTGTTTGGTTCACCTGCAAATGTTAAATGTTAAGAAAATAAAAGCAAAGAAAAGGTCAGCCGCCAACGATATAATATGCTATCTGACTTGACATTAAGTCTCGTGTTGCTTAAGTAATTAAATCAGACGTTGCTCTATTGTGTTATGACTTCATGTAACGAACAAGTGTTCACGCATCTTGCCCAGTTCAATGCAAATGGCGTTTACAAACCAGTCAACATTTGGAAGCGGGAGATTCAAACAGAAAAAAAAAGGAAAAACTTTATAGGAATCATCATTCAGAAACATTGTTGATGTTTCATCCCCAAGTAATTCTCGTCCTAAAACCTCAACCTGACCAATCAATCAGCATTTGAACCTCATGTGAAGGACTCCATGAGCAGGGCTTTGAAGTTCAACACTTGATTATAAAGGAGTGATAGCACCGTGCCGAAGAGGAAAGTAAAAAAAAAACTAAAAAAACCCCCAGAAGATATGATAGGTTGCCTTTACTGCACATAAAACACCTCAATAGGTGAGTAGGAAGCTGCAATTTTAACAGGGCTGACCTCCAGTTGCATCTAAACTACCATTCCAAACCACATGGTGGCGGTAGTGCACCACTTTCCCTCTTTGTTAACCACCAAAAAAAAAGAAAAGAAGAAGATGTCAGCTATACTGAAGATGTAAAAGAAGAAAAACAAACTTAAATGATGCTAAAAATACTGGAGCAACTAAACATGATTGTGGCGTTTCTATTTGCCATTTGTGTTGTGCCTAATGGTGGCGCTGAAAGAGAAAAGCCGACTCGTACAGGAAGTGGACATTAGATGGCTGAATGACATCATCTCCTACCCAATCAGCGAGTCACCATCATCAAACGCCCCCCCCAGAAGTTTATCAGGACTACATGTCAGTACCCATCATACCACAGGAACATTTTTTCATTTTTTCACCCTGCAAAGGTTCCTGAAAGTCTCTTTTGCAGGGTCGTTCCCGGCAACGGAGACGTGCGTCACGATTCTGAAAACGAAGTGAAAATCTATCTCTGAACCCCCACTAATGGAAACGCATCTGTATGTCAACGTTGTCAGGAACGAAAGGGAACTCTACACTATTGATTATTAATTGTCAGAGTGTTTATCATTTTGGCCATGGCAATTTTAATTTGATTTTTCAACTGAACACAAAAAAATAACCAAATTTAGCTTTGTCATTCCCACGGAAAAGTTAATGGATTTAATTTCAAAAAGGAGCGAATAATTTTGACCATAACAGTTCAATCATAAATCATTCAGGCATCACCTAACATTGTTTTGCATGGGTGCAGGAGTTTAGCAGCATAACTTCGTAATTAAACTGTATAATCTACATAAACTAACTCTCCACCCTCTGTCCCATCCTGTGTGGGTGATTGATCTCGTATATAAATGCACTATATATCACATCACTTCTGTATTCTTAATCATGTCAAGGCTCTGTCTTTTGAAGTTCACCCGTTTAAAAGTGATATTTATAAGACACATTTAGGCCTGATAAATGCCCCACAATGACAAACCTGTAGAAATTACTTTATTTTATGATTAAATCAAAGTAGAGGTTATTGTACTGGCCACGTTTCCATGTAAAGTGCTAAAAGACTGATCTCCTTTTCTGTCTGTGTTCAATAACTGCAATCCCAGCAAGTGTAAAATGCGCAGCGGCAAAGCAGTACCAACCATAAAACATTTATGTGTTTTCTGCAACAGCAAATGAATCCAAGTGTTCTTATGGCAACCAGTTCTCTCTACTGCAACGGCACAGCAGCACACAGCTCAACAGGTTTGAATAAAAAACGTGGAATCAGTCACAGACAGAGTAAGAATTTCTCAATGCAACCCTCTTTTGGAGGGACAGGTTATGTGTGCTGCATCGGTTACCATGGTGATCTAATCAAGTTGGAAAGAAAAATAAAATCACTTGGGACACTGCATACCTTACTAATTCATAAATCTTACTTGTTAGCACACTCCTCTGGTGTGAAAAATTCAGAGGCTTGACAGAAAATGCACTTTTGCTCACCATTCAAATGCAATCTTAAAAAAAACCTGAGGAGCTTTTGAGAGTTACAAGGAATATTTTACCCATATGTCCAGAATCATCACTGTAGGGGTCTATCACATACTGCACCCCCTGCCCAAACAACCTATGATGCTAAGCAATGCTAGCTTACATTCGTTCTGATCAAACCTGTCCTAACATCCTCATTTCAAATATCGATTGGTGCCAGAGCTATAATGAGAAGTAGCTGAGGTCCACTGAGATCTGTGCTCACTGCGAGCTACTGCGACCAGCTATGTCTTTCAGCAGTGGCTCGATCGACTGCAGTTCCCAGTGGTCCTTGTTAGCTCCGTGTAGCTCTGGCAGCATTCGTTTCGGATGTCACCGGCTCCTGATCTTGCCAACTTGGAGGGGTCCTGAATTGGACCCTTCCAGAGGACCCAGCTGATTCAAGGGAGCTAGAGGTGGTCCATCTGGTGCCCCCTGGTTAGCCCTGCCTGGCAGCCTTCAAGCGGTGCTTCAGAATCATCCCCAAACCTTTCCAAGCCAACCCAAAAGCAGTCGCAGCAGCACAAGAAGCAATATCGCTTAGGCTGTTTTAGGGTCTTTATTTGCAGCTCAGAAGTCGTCATGACAGTGCTAAACACTAAAAAGCTTAAAGCGATGACAACTAGCCCTGTTGGACACTGTTTGTCATCATTTGGTCACATTTCAAGACCTCGCTGGTCTGTGAGAGTTCATGGTTGATGGTATTCAATGGGACATGCAAACAAGAGCGAACATGAGGGACCTGATCTTCGGTCCAGTATGTCGCGGGGATCGTGTGCACGTATATATATATTTTAATGTATGTATTTTTGTTTCTAGACTACAGAGTCGTCTCGGTCTCATCTTTCGTCCGACCTCCACCCCTCTGTGCTTCTCTCCCTGTCTCGTCTCCTCTCCCGTACTTGTGCTCTTTAAGTGGTCATTGAAGTGATTGGAGCGGACGGTCGGATGAGGCGGTGAAGGAGAGAGACGGGGAGATGGAAACTGAGAGAGACAAATTAATAGCAATAATTTCTGCTGGTACTCTGAGAGAAAAATTAAACCCAACAACCTTTAATAATCTTTTGGTGACAGGCTACGGAAATAGACATTTGATGAGCCTTTCCTTTTTTTTTTCTGCAGGAGCTTTTGTTAGTCAGCATTGCTAAGTACAGCTCCATGAAAGAAGACCGTTAATGTTAAAGCCACGTATTTATATACACAATATATGCAGTCCAAAGCCAAACACGGAGCATGTTTACTATATTTTCCCTTTTAGACAACTGTCAAAGGTAAAGGTGCATTCATATTATTAATTATTTTGCTATTTTATGGTTACAGCGACTTCCACTTACAAGCTATTCATATCCAAACTGGAAGAATAACTTTGAAACTAAAACTCTTTAATTCATAGAAGGCTCAAATGAAAATAGAAATCAATAAAATGTCATATTTAATAGTTTTTCTTTTGTATGGAGCCCTGGGACATTCTTGTTTGGGGCGCTTTATCTTTAGTTGGTGTTTGTTGGAGAGTTTTTGTGTCTCTAGTTTTGTCTTCAGCAATAGAAATGCAGCTTGATTGGGTTGAGATCAGAAGTCGGCCAACTGCAGAATAATCCGTCGCTTTAAATTCATCCGTCTGCTTCTGTCACATCATCCATGAACCCTGGAGACCTGGTGTTGTCGCAAGCCGTGCGTGTTCGTGCCATCGGACCGCTTCCTCTTGTTTTACTGGGGATATTATTTGCTTCAAATCATGAGCTATGCTAAAGCTTCTCCATGCTTTTTTTTTCTTATACAGGTTCATCTTAATTTCATCTGAAAAAAGAATTTTATCCCAGAACTGGATCAACAGCGACAGTCTTTAAGATGAAATAATGAAGGAATAGTCGACGACTGTCTCTGAAATAGCTTCTGACCCATTTCACACATTACATTCAACACAAATTAGGGTGTCTGTCGTCCATTTTGGATGGAAGTCTTCACAAATCTGAGACTCCATCCATCCATACAGAAAGGCCCAGACCTACTTCTCCCCAGCTACCTCCTCAAGCTCTTCCAGTAGGATGCCGACACATTCCCAGGTCAGGCCAGAGGCATAAACCCAACTTGGACATGCTGGAAACCAGGAGGCATTCTAACCTGATGCCTGAATTGCCTCAACTGGCTTCCCTCAAAATGGAGAAAGCTGCAACTTTGCTCCAAGTCCCTCCTAGATACAGTAACTCGAGTTCTCACCTGATGAATAAAGGACAGTCACCCTAATTTCAACCACTTGTACCAACAGTCGTGGTCTTTGAGTCAATAAACATAGTTGGTGACCACAGATGAGGGTAGAAGCATAGACAGGCCAGTGAGCAGATGCTGCTGATCTCCTGCACTGTTCTTCACCCACTTGTGAACAAAATCCCAAGACAGTTGAACACCTCAATCCACCATGACCTCCTTTTCAAACTTGGCTGCAGACCATTTCAGTGACAGTTGGTAGCTTAATAAACACAAAGAGCACCAGATCATCTGCAAAAAGTAGAGATGGAGCAGAGTAGAGATGGAATCCTGAGGCCACCAAACTGGACCCTGCTGTCCTGTGATTAGAAGGGGTCCTTAGTAAGTGGTGAGAAACTCTCTCTAAAAGGGTTATGAATAGAATATAACATATAATAGAATAAAACAAAGAATATCCCAGTTGGAGTTTAAGCAAACTCTTCTGAAACATTTTTTGTTGCAGTTCCTTGACTGACCACTAGGTGCTGGCTCCAAAACAGAGCAAATCCCTATTAACCCCCATAATAAAAGTGCCAACTTTGCAGAATTAAACATATCTTTTTTGTAAACATCAGATAAATTCATATATAAAGCAGGCAATAAAGCTGATCAATCAGATCCCCGGATATCATCTGATATGCTTGACTGACAGCTGGCCATTGTCTCTCCCGTTGGCTTTGACAACTTAGTCCCGCCTCTTTGCCGCAAGGTTTGAGGAAAACTAGGCTTCAAAGGCTCTCTGTATGAATCTATGGGTCACATGACCGGATAGTTTGTCCAATATTTACAGCCAACCCATAGAACCAGTCTGACCTTCTCAGTGTGACCCAAAGTCTCATTTCATTTATCCAGGAACTGTTGTTATCCAGCACTCACTACAGTACAGTAAAGGCCCTACTCAGAACAGTATTCTGAAAAATAGCAAAAGAAAAAGTGCATAATTACCGAGACATTTCCAGAACTAACTGTATGATTAGTTGTGGTAGGCCTCATCATGCAGAATTCCTGGTCTCATAACAGCCGAAGCAATTACATCCTAAGCAGAGCCTGGAGTGGCTCCCTGTTCCCCCTGTCATCCTTAGCCTTTTCTCAGATGCACTCAATCCTTCCGCCCGGCCCTCCTCCCTTCCCTCTGCTTCAGTGCTAATAAGGAGAAGTAGAACGTTCTCTATATAGCTGCCACATCTCATCAACCAAACCATGCCTCAAAAAAAACTTAACACACAGTGTGGGGAACACAGAGGGGGAGCAGTGTAAATGTAAGGCCGGACTGGACTGGAATTGTTTTGTTTTTTCGATATTTCTTCAGGTTATAAAAAAAAAAAAAAAACTTCTGAACCGATGGGTTGCTTTTGTTGTAAAGCAAAATAATAAATCTGTTTCGACTCCTTTCTGTGATACTCCGCTGAACGTTGCAGAAGTTTGGGAGCCGAATTCTGCAGACAGACGGCCCCTGAAATCTGAAGAGACAACATAATCAGCGAGATTATGATTCCTGCTCTCACTGCAAGAGTCTCAGAAAATGACACATGGAGCAAGAAGCTGTGATGTTTTCAATGACACGCTTCCCAGTGCAACGCCAGGACAGCGAGTCCCGGAAAGAAAAGAAAGAAAATGTACAAAATAGACAGGTTGTGTTTATACCTTGTGCTCGCTCAGACGTTTGCGTTTCTATGGTAATATAAAGCAGAGAGACCCAACAGTGAGCAGCAGAATGCCTTAAAAGGATAATTTTAGACGAGGAGCACTGCCTGCACCCGAAGAAAATGTAGACGTCTTTTACCAAAAGATCAATTTACCCCACTGCAGCTTGCAGATCGATGCATTTTTAATGTGTAAAATGATAAATGATCAACATGAAATAATAGCTAAATCAGTACGACCTGGTGAAAACTAAAACAAAACACTGAAATGTATTCACAACAGCTCTTTCGGGGGTTTTCCGCTGCCAACAAATTACAAAGCACATAAAGCAGAAATGATCTGGTGATACCTCGGGTTTCTGCCCACCACAAGGCTGCAGATTTACATATATGAATGAGAAATTACGACTTTTTTTTTGTTTTTTTCACAGCGACGAGGGCGGATTTGAACGTAGGGAGAAAAGAAACCCCAACAGCATTAAGATTTTAACTGATGGATGCGCTTCTGGCCCAAAAAGAAAAAAAAACTAGGGAGGGATTCGGGGGTAGAAAAACTGGACCTTCGCCAGCCACTCCGCCCTTCATTCTCCTCATCTTTCCATCACTTCTTGGTCTCTCCCTGGAGACCAGTGGCTAGTGTTACAGCATTATAGCCTGCAGCACTTCCTGTGAGGGTCACATTGGGTTGACTGAGAGGAAAGGGAGTCTTATGGAAATGGAGGTGGTGGTTTATCATTGCTTTAAAAAAAAAGAAGAAGAAGCAGTCTGAAATTGGCATGATTTTGCTGCCAGCACACGATCATTATTTAAATAGGTTTGAATGGAGATAGCCTTGCGGCAAAACATCATGTCTGCCATTTCTAAGTGCCAACATTGTAAAATAAAGCATACTAATGTTCCTCAAGAGTATGTTTTAACACCAGAATAAACGTCTACAGTCCTATTTCCGGCTCTGTGAGGTTGCAAGAGGTCAAGAAATGCTCCAAGCTAACCGCTGCTACGTTAAATATTAATGACAAGTAAAGAATTCTCACGTTAAAGGACACTATAATATTGTGGCTTTTTTATTTTCATTTCTTTTTCCAAAGGCAGCCACGATTTCCTGAGGTGTGAATGACATATCTGCAACAACTATCTACTGCAGAAATAAAGAACAGAATCAGCTTTTTCAAACCACATCTTCCCTCTTTTGTTCACAGGAGATAATTAGAATAAGCTGATGACTCTTGATTGATTTTATATTAAATCTGCGTGTTTTGTTATGGCTTTTAGTGCCCATGTACTGTAGCATATTGTTGTTACAAGTTGTTTTATTATTCATTAGCCAGACTGAACAAGCACTGCAGATATCCATAAAATTAAAATAAATAAATAAATACTGTGCAGTCATCCTCGACATCATTCCTCCCGGGACAAATGACATCACATTTTCTGTCTGCACGAGGATTCATGTTCCAGACGTCTGGAACTCAGCTGTAAATATCTGCAGCTGAATTAAGATAACCCGTTACCTGCAGCCCAGGAGATTGTGGCAACATGATTGACTTCATTCTGTAATTTAGGAAACATTTCACGAAAAGGAAAAGTATGATATTCATTTAGTGTGATAAAAAAAACCCACTTAAAGATGAAACTTCAACAGTTTTTTTTCTACTTTTTAAGTCAAAACGGTTTCACGTCGGGGTTCATCAGCTAACTGGATGTTATTACAATTATCTAATGAAATCTTGCACTCCAACAAAATGCAAATTGCATCTTTAATTGTGCTGTTTCTCAGCTGCTGAAACATTAAAAATGATAGAAATGTGTGTGAGAACAGAAAGTGTGCCCATATGTTGATTTGAATTTATTTTTCCAATTAACTGAATTTTTCCACCCGTTTTTATTTAGCTAAATATTTTCTGTTTATTTATTTATTTACCTTCATCTTCATTTATTTTATTCTTAGTATTTGTTTAGGACTTTGGTTGCTGCTTTCAAAAAACTTTTTAAATAAAGTTGAGGAACGAACCCACAGCCCAGACTGGGTAACTTAACTTCTACACATGATTTAAATAATGAAAAAAACTTAGTCACGTGACCTAATTGATGTTCAATTAATATATTCAGTGGCAATGTGCTTTTGTGGATAAAAAAAAACAAAACTGGAAACAAATGTTTTTCTTTAGTATTTGTATATTTAACATATATTTTAAGAATATTTTTTAAAATAAAAGTAAGGTTTTTAATCAATCATTTTTGAAACAAAACAAACAATTAAAGCCTGTAAATTTAGGAATATTATGATAAATTAGTTGAATTAGTGTTTATCTGAGGTTATTACATGATGTCTACTGATACATGAGACGTAATACTTTTACAACTTTTGAATTTGCTCAGCAGGTCCATCTCGCTGCCCTCTGTTCAACCTCATCAGCTACGCCCAAAAGTCTTGGAGAGCCAATCAGATCAGTCTATCCTTGTAGAGCATCTCTGACGGGGTTTAATGCGCTGACGTAGAGCTGAGCTCGTTTTCAGACGCTACATCTTTCTAGATGTAGAGTCCTGATCTACCAGGCTGTGGTTGTTACTCAGTATGTGTCAAGTAATTATTTATGAATTACATTTTTTTTTTCCTGCCTGAAATGCCATTTCTATCAAAGGCTCTTTCAACAGTGACGCAGCAGCGCCATAAATGAAAAAAAGGACAGAAATGGCTCCAGTTACCAGAGAAACCACTATACAATGCAGAAGCACTTTATAACGACAGAGCACACGGCTCTGACAAGCAGCTATCGTGTTAAGAATACTTGCCAGCCCTCTCAGTGAACAACTGATTCGTTCAATGCCAAAAAGAAAAAAAAAAAAAGGTCTGCCATTAGTGTCATCTAAGTGAAAGTATTCGTCAGGTCGTATTATGCAACCAGCAGAGCCTCCTTGTCACTGTTGCCACTGACAGTGTTGAATATATTAATAAAATGCTTGTTTTGAACAGAACTGGAGCGTTGCTGCAGGCAGATATCAGTTTGTCATCCAGAATGTACTGTAGCGAGTGCAAGAGCTCATATTTTCCCCGATAAAACAGGGCTGTTAGTTTACTTATGACGAGCAGCGAAATGTTATAATAACTGGAGCACCATCCTCCCCTGGCCTGCTATCATCAAGAATAACACCCCCACCTCCACCCCCACCCAGTATTGCTGCTTCCCACAGGCAGAGCAGACGAGCGGCAACAAAATTACAACACAGTCTTCCTGAAGGCCAAGGCGTCGAAGAGACGAGATCAATAACAGCGAGAGAATCCATGCCAGGAGTGGTTGTTTTTAGATTACAGAAGGGTGAACTTCTCTGAGCGGTTGCAGCACGTTGGTTTGGCTTGAGGAACTTTTAATAGTCCTGCCTCGGTGTGTGGATAACAGCATGTCTCAGAGGGCAGGAGATGTCCTGAAGTCATGAATCGTCACTTCATTTTGGTTTCTGTTCCAAATAAAATAAGTAAAACGACTACGTCCCTCCAACCGACAACTACTGTTTGCATCTCCGACCATGTCAGTGGGCGTGGAAGCAATCCCGCTTATACGTAAGACTGAATAAGTGACCTGCGATTGCCCAGCTGTATCTAGTGGCTGCTCGTTGGTGTAAAGCCCGTGATCGTGCTCGTCCTTGCGCTCATCACTACACCCAGACATCAGTAGAGCATCAGTAACGACGGCTCTCCACTGAGCTTGTGGCCTCGGGGTGCAGAGATGCGTGGGGAAGAAAAAAGGGCAAAGAGAAAGATGGAAAGAAAGTATGAATCTGCAAATGAGCTGATCAATAATTACTCCACGATGCAAATGACAAAAGAAGGAGCGGACGTTTAGAAGCTGCACATTCAAATGACTATTACAACACACACGTTGGACTTCTTAGCAGCCAGGTGCAGCTAGATGTTGTTTCTCACCGATAAACAGAAGATTAAACGCAATTTATGTGACTTCAGAAGTTTGAGGACCCCCAACCCCCCCCCGCTGGGTGTCCTGAGGGGTGAACTGTGCTCTTCTGTGACTGTCTAATGCCTCTGCCATGCGTGGTCTCTTTCATCTGAACTACAGAGCTGACAGAATTAGACACTGACTCATGGATTTGACTTGAGCTCAAGGCTGCGCGGCTGGAGGACTCTGTAACGACATCGGAGGGGAAGAAAGCGACCAATGACTCAATCCAACGTTTGCAGAATGACAATAAAATCAGGCTATGCATTATTTGTCAGTTTATCGTTCCTCAGATGAACTAAATATATAACTTGCCAGCTGCAAAACTGGAACGTGACCTTCCAAGCTGGAGGTACATGAAGAAGAGCTTCATCACTGAAGATCAAAACATCTGAATATATAAAGGATCTTGCAGCAGCAGAGGACAGACTTTTTAAGGAAAGCTGTCAAGAACACGTAACACCATTCTGACAGAAACTTTCCCGTTTAGTACAGTCCACAGGCTGTTTGACAGTTCTCCTTCAAAGTCGCACATTCACTTCAAAAACTTGATTTTCTACTCCAACACAGATTTACGGTGTTAGATAACCACTCCTGATGAAAGCAGATAACCAAAAACGACAAGACCACAAAAGGCCAAGAGGCGAAAAGGAAGCAAAAGTTTTTGAGCTCCACTCGGAGGGAGGGGATTAATTGAAAGTAATTAAGGATGTAACTTTCTCCCCAGGGACCTGTTCAAGCCTTCTCCCCCATCAATCAGCAGCTATAAGTGGCAAGCCTAAACCAGAGAACTTGCAGCACGGTGTGGATAAATGCGTGAGAGATTGTGATAAAGTCAAAGCAATGTTCAAAGCTGAGCTGACGAGATACTGTAAAAAAAAAAAGAGAAAAGAAAAAAAGCTAAGACTGAGGCAAAAACAGCTGGAATCTGATGAAGCAGCATATATGAAAGCAGCTGTGATGCAACATCAGGATAGAAGTTGTTATTGTGAGGCAGGTTGTTCACTTTATAAGTTACCTCCATCATTATTAATATTATTATTAGCATTATTATTAATAAAGCCACCCTACGTAGCAATACCACATCTGATCACATGGGGGCAGCATATCACGATAAACTTTATGTATCAGCCCCTGATGTTAAACTACTGTCTGTAAATACTGGACAAACTCTCTGGTCATGTGACCAACAGATTTGTACAGAGAGCCTTTGAAGATCATTTTTCCTCGAACCACATAGAACTGTGTTGCGAAGCTGTTAAAGGCAATGTCAGAACGTGAAACGAGAATCCCCCCCCCCCTCTACAGCTGTCATGGATGTGACATGTAACTACACATGAAAAAACTATGGTTGTACCAGGCTATAAATATTTTTATTACTGTAAAATTGGCACTTTTAACATGGGTGACAAAGGAGATTTGCTCTGTTTAGGAGGCAGCACCAAGCGGTCAGTCGGGGTACTGCATGGGAAAGTACTTTCTGGATGAGCTTCAACTCAGAAATGGGATGGTTGCACCTCTGGTAGTGGTTCTACAAGCCGTACCAGACCGCCCCCACTCATTTACACACGATCATCAGTGGCTTTCTGTCAACTTTGCAGATTTATATATGCTACAGCTAGGTCAGGTGTGGTATTGGCACGTTACCTTCAGTGAGAAAACATTTTTGTTTTCCAACAACTAGTGGTGTGTAAAAAATAAATCTTCACAGAATGAAATATAACTTGTTTTGCCCAACTGTGAGACAAAAACCAACAATACTAATAGGTTTATCACAGAATCTCTGGTTTGCTAGTGAGGAGGCTTTTGTTTCTCATTCTTGCACCACATAATGACAAATGTTTGATCTTAAAGTAAAACTGAAATGCTGGCTTCTTTTAAAAGGGAAGGCATACCAATCTGGATTTGCTTGCAGTGCTGCAGACAATTGAGCTCGAGCCCAGCATCTGTATGCTGTGAAGCACTGCAGGAGATACATGTCGGGGATTAGCTTGAGTTAAATCTGTATTGCAGGCTGGTGCAGCAGGAGGAAATCACCTGTGTGTCTGGTCTTTGTCTGCTCTGAATTATAGCTGCTGGGAGGTCAGGAGTTCACAGGATGATGTGTACTCAGTACCTCGTGGCAATATTGAATCTCTCAATAACCAACTTTTCTTTGGAGAATACAAACGTGGTAAAAATGGAAATAAATGAAAGAGTTGCCACTAACCTTGGCCTTGCCAGTGCTCTGCAGAATGTGCACCAGCGCGCACGCCATCTCCTCCTTGTTTTTGACGCTGATCCCCGGCTCCAGCACTGAGCACAGCAACATGTAGTTGTTGGTGGTGTACTCTGCAAACTCCTTGTACATCTCCATGGGAAGGATGTTCATACTCTGATAGCGCGCCTTGATCCGAATCATGGGCCCCGATGTTTTGCCCTTGGGAGGGTTGGGAGTGCTGACTGGATACCATTTCTCCACAAACTGACGACCGGTGACAGTTGCGACGGGGATGTTGACAAGTCCAATGTAGTTGTTTTTGTCTTTCTTTTTCTTCTTGTCCGTGTCTTTGTAAAGGTGTGCTGTGATGCTCCTGACAGCAGGCAGGTTACTGAACTCAAAGTGCTCTCCCCAAAACACGTTGTCAGTCTTGAGCTTGCAGGTTGTGCGGGCGTACAGAGAGTCATCGAGGCAAAGCTCGCAGAAGTATTTCTTTTTGGCCGGCAGGTCCTTGGCTTCGATAATCCAGAGCCTCAGCAAGTTTTCCACCCGACGACTGTTGTCCTGGAGACGGGGACAATAACAGGTTGTTTTGTTATTTAGAAGAAAAACAAATGCACAACAGCAGAGAGTTAAAAATGACTGACCCATCCACCCACCCAACCACCCACCCATCCATCCACCCATCCATCCACCTACCCATCCATCCATCCAGCCACCCGCCTACCCATCCATCCACCCACCTACCCATCCATTCATCCATCCATCCACTCACCCACCCATCCATCCATCCATCCATTCATTTTCTATACCAACTATGTCCTATTCAGCTTCATGGAGGGTCTGCTAGAACCTATCATAGCTGTAACTGAGGATGGACAACTTTCTAGTCCATCAAAGACCTTGTAGCATATGTACCCCAAAGGAAGTGTGTATTTTGGTCAGACATATTGGTGTGTCAGATGTTTTGGGGAAGAAAAGAACCATGCAGGTTGTTATCAGCCACAAATCCAAATTTTGAAACAGACAAAGAAACAAAAAAAGCCATGACAACACTCTTTGATGGAAGAATGGAACACAAAACATTTGCAATGCTTCACCATTTGATATAGTTCATACTAGTTTCAAACATTTGAATAAAGCATTAGCTCTTTAGTGTGCTTCAACCACTAAGGCACTAATGAATTTCACTCCCACTTTCCCAGACTGCTAGCCAAGAGTGGGGCATTTTCTGAGCCATTACTAAGATTGCCTTGAAAACTACCTCAGAAAATCAACTGAGGGACGAACAATGACATCATTAAACGGAAATATCAGAGCCTCTCAAAGTCTTTGAATGTGTGAAGTACAGGTAGATGTGCTTTAGAAACTCCTTGGAATAGTCATAAAAAAACTGTCTGATTTCATAAAGGGTTAGCATCTTCTTAATGTTGCTCCTACACTCATCCACTTTTCTTTTTATTCATTCTTTCACCAGTCATTAATGAGCATGATGAATAATCTCCAGTGACTGTGTGGCACATTCAAAGGTTTTCTGTATAAATTGGGGCTAAAGCTTAAATCATTTGGTGATATGTGGTCAAATGTGTGAAGCCCAACATGATTAGTTTTTTTTTTTTACTTGTTGCTTACTGCATCTGAATGAGTGAATTTACCTGGAAGTGGAAAACGAAATAGAGATGACAGAATCCTCACAATCGCTTATGGCATCCACATTCAAAAGCTTTTCTCAATTTAAAGGGGCAGTAAGGGATTTATGCACAGCGTCACATACATTGTTTTTCGAAATAAAACATCAACAAGACACTGAAATCTCTGACCCAAGCTTGAAGAATTATATTAAATCTAACATTAATCAATGATAACGGATAGCGGTGGAAAGGATGGTGAATTATGTCGATATTTCATTTTTCTTTAGTAAATTTCCATTTTAGTGCTGAAATTCTGTCTGACCTGAAGCATCTCAGATGTGCTCTTTTTTTTTTTTTTTTGCTTTGTCAATGTCTGCATCACACTCTCAGTAAAAATGCAGACTCTTTACGAAGTCTCTCTCACATTTTTCCTTGAATGTCATAGGCTGCCAATTTCTGGATGGTGTGTTCAATAAATATCAAATCTCATCTGGGATAAGCTGCAGCCTCATGCAACCCTGAACAGGAAAAAAGACCCCAAAAAACTCTATAAAGAATCAATTGATGGACGCTTCCTTGATCTCATTGTGTCTTCATTGAAGCCAAGTAATTCAGAAAAGAAGAGGATTGAGTTTTTTTTATTTTATTTTATTTTCTTTGGACTGCACCAGGGTTTCTATTCTCACCATCATCTTGTTACAGGAAACCGATCAATACTTCTGCTCTACTGTGTGAAAAACTGTTTCAAATGTTTCACAGACCTTTCAAAGAAAAGCTTGTTTAATTTTCCCTTTATATAATCTGTTCAAGGGAGTTAGATCTTTAAAGAAACCACTAAATGAAGCTTTTTGTTTTGCTTTCACATTCTCACGCTGAAAATGACAAGCAACTCATCCTCACTGATCCCTTTGAAGGCTTCTGCCACTTTGACATGTGTGACTCGTGCACAGTCGGCCTGTACGTGCTCATCGTAAAACCAGCCATTTGACTGGACTAAACAGGACATAGTCAGTGTTTCATCAGACACAACTGCTCTTTGTGCAAAAGAAGCCATCTAACTCCTGAACTGTACTGTTTGTGACCTCCTTTGCAAAACAACACTCTTATTGTCTGTAGTTTTGCCGCTTCGCTCCAGATTTCTGTCCGTGCCGTCACATGTGATCTGCGGTGACTCGGAGGCACTGGTGTTTTCCAAATTCTACAGATTTTTTGCGGTGAGACAGCACTCCTCTGTGATTTAAAATGTATTTGCTATTATACAGTGGCCCAGAAAGATGGTACACCTCGAAACTAATTATGCATAATTATCCAGCATTGCAGCCACCCTCTCTTTTACAAATGTGTTTAAAGTGTATTTCTTTTTTTGTATTTCTTATTATTTCCTCCCGGTTTTGAAAACAGACTCAAGGGCAAGGTCACGGTAGCAGATAACGATCAGCAAACTGCAACGTTGAACAGGATCAGGGTTGTATAATACTGTTTTTCTCTTCCAGCTGTCTTGTTTCAGTGAAGAATACTAATGGACTGTAACATATCTTCACTTTTATTTCTCTCGATGTCCTTGCCTGGTCTTGGGCTGCTATACGATATGTCATTACATTGAGTGTTCATATGTACGTTTAGCTCACAGTGATATCTGGCCTTGAGGCCACACCCACTTATATGTGTTATCTTTTTAAAATGCAAAACTCCTGTTATTGTTACGCCTGGCATTCACACTACTCCATTGAAGTTGACATTGAAAACTGAAAACTGTTTTATTACCCCAGGCCTTGTTTCAGTTTGATTTAAATAACAGCAAAAGCCTTTAGAAACACCGACACACAGATTCACCTCTTGATGTGGAGATTTTAAATTGAGCGCTGATAGTAAGGAAATTTGTGTTTGGTAGATCATTTCTTGGTTGGATCAATGCTTCTTGACAAAAACTCTTTGAACCATTGGAAAGCCTGTTGATTTCCCATTTAAATGGTGCCACATTTGTATGACACTTGCATTTGTGGGAGGAGCAGCAGAGCTGAGAGGTTGGATTTGTCAAACCATGGAGATATGGGATTGGAACTGGTTTCAGGATTTCACCTCTATGCCTTGGCTTTGAAATTGCCTCCAATAATCCTAATTTTTCCAGTGAGGGAGATGCCGCCCCACACCATCACACTGCCTCCACCACTGCCTGGGGGGGGGTACCAGATGCTGATAATCAAGAGTCAATAGCAACAAAAAAACAACAAACAAACATAAAAAATATCTGAAGGACTCTGCAAATCGTTCATGGACACAACCCACATACTCATCTCTGCTGCTCATCAAATGCATGTTTCTTACAGATGTGGTATCATTTAAAATGGAAATAATCAGGGTTTCCAACAGTATGAGATTTATTACCAAGATTCATTGTTACACCAAATAAAATAATATATGAAACACAAATGTCCTTAGATTTTGTGTTTAGTTTAGTTCCATAACATGGAACTATGAGATGGCATGGAATTTACAGTTCCATACCATCCCTATACAGCACCCTGCTCTCAAACTAGGTTTACTTGTGGATTCTAGAGTCTTTTTTTTTTAAATAGAGCTTTCAGTTATCAGGCTCCTCACTTGTGGAAGTTAGTGCTCAGGGAGCAGACAGATTAGGCTTAAAAACATTTATATTTTTATAAAACGAATAGTTGGCTAACGTAATCGATGACACATGTCTACTCCTCTTGTATGTGGTGTCTATGTCATTATCGTTGTGCCTTTTTCCTGTAATCTCAGAACCACAACCAGCTGCGGTCTGGTTCCTCTCCACTAGCGCCTCCAGCTTGTTCAGGATGTGGGAATCGTATCAAAGTGACGACTAGATGCAATTCGTTGGATTCCTTGTGAATCTTTGACTTGGAATAAACTGGATTGTGAACTAGAATGAAGTAGATTATGCATTAATTTGGACTTAATTTGATTATATTTACCTATGTAAGCTTTCACTGCATTCTGTGTAAAGTGTCTGGAGATTACTTTACTGTGAACTGGTGTTAAACTTAAGTGAATTGAACTGAATGACTGCGTTAATACGTCTCCTTCCCTCATTCGCAAAACTCATATCATGTGACTGTTTACTCAAATATGATGCACAGATGCACCGTTGCAGCTGTTATGCAGCCAAAGTCTACATTTAATAATACTGCAACTGGCAGAAAGACATTTGCAATTTTTTTCAGTCGACTTTTCAGGCTGTTGTCACTCATGCATGAGCATAGATGGCTGTGTGATGATACGTATTTAAGATGGTATAATATGGATGATTGGTTTTGTCCTAAGATGGAATTTTAAAAGGAAAATGGACTAATGTGGATGTGTAGTTGTGTA
The DNA here is from genome assembly GCA_037176975.1 of Arrhamphus sclerolepis. NCBI lineage: Eukaryota > Metazoa > Chordata > Actinopteri > Beloniformes > Hemiramphidae > Arrhamphus > Arrhamphus sclerolepis. The sequence goes on from JBAMYA010000004.1 coordinate 3,932,521, forward strand.
GTACTATAGTTCTGCACTAAGCAGTAGTACAGCCAGTATTACAGATACAGATGGACGTGATAGTGATTACTTAAGTCTCAATGTGTAAAATCTGTTGATTTATTCAGCAGAGCTACACTATCTTCCTTACTGCCAAACTTTGCATGCTATCTCAAAGAAAAGCAAAGTAAAAAATAGTAAAAATCATTACTAAAAATGCAAAGCAAAGAAAAACAAGCAGACATAACACACACTTGCAGAAAAGAAGGCCCCAAACTTCTAATCAGTGAGCAACTTTGTGAATAATGGAAGATGTCAGAGTGAAGTGAGATGATTTTCTTGACTTGGCATGCTTGCCACAGCTGCGTTTATCATGAATTACATCTGATGATGCTGAAATGGCAAAAGTACTGAAGCGCCTCGTCATGCAACCTTAACTATTGAGTTTTACTGTGCAAGAAGTGCAAAGCTTGATGAAAACAGGTCAGCGTGTTGTTGTTAAATGAATGTCAACCCCGCGTCAATGCTGTATTTCAGAGCTGTTGTCGGTGTTGCAAGCCGTGGTTTGGAATTGGGAAACAACAAAAGCTTGCTTGTGCTGGTGGCTTCATGCATTCCCACCCCAGCTGCTGCGCTCTGGTTAGGGTTAAGTTTGACATACCTTGTTTGGCTGTACCGCTCTCCTCAAATTCTCCATCCATTTGTCTCTCTCGGCTGCTGAACGGCAGGAAAAACATTTGCTTCCTGTGGAGGTAGTGACCTACCGCAGCGGAACAGACAGAAGAAAAACACATGCTTCAGTGATCAAACCTCAATTATAGAAATGACAGAAAAAGTTTTTGCTAAACTTAGTTCAGAAATGTGCCGTGTTTGTGACAGCAAAATAAATGGATGAGAAATTCAAACACGCACAAGTGGATATGCAGAGGCTGACTTAGTCTGACAATGACTCAGCATTGTTGAGAAACAACTGAGCGGTTCTCGTAAACACAACAAGGCACTGCATTAAAGTCTTAAGTGTACCATATGATCTTTTTTGCACATTAATTCACTTTTATGCCAGTATTTGTTCCAACCAAGTGATTAATCTAGCTTTGGTGTTTGTGCAAAGCTAGTTTTATCACTAAGCTAGCTAGGCTAGCATTCCCTGGGATTTGATTCAAAAATGTGGATGACTCATCTTGCATTCTGGGCTTATACCCATTTTATTTCAAATAAAACACATCTGATAAAGAATGTGGGCAGAGTCTCATCAGGCCACAGGGATTGATAATTAAGAGGAGACTGAGCTTTTCAAGGGAGGAGCCGGTTTTTACAGGAAATATTTAAATACTCAAAGGCAAACAACTTCTGGCTATTCAACTAGATCTTTAAAGAATAAGAATGATGTAATGAGCAGGATAATAAAGCCCAGCAGAGGAAAAAAAAAAAAGATCACAGCGTATTGACAGACTTCTTGAAGCGTTTTGGATTAAAATATGCTGTTGCACAGTGGTGTCAGAAATATTTGTAATGTGAGGTGGGAGGGTGACCTTGGTTCAAGGTCTCCACATTTATAACCTCAAACTGAAATCCTGAGATTTTCAATTAGCTGACCACTTTATGATCATTTTTACTTTCGCTTTACACAAATGATCAGTTGGAAAACTGATCATGGAAGCAAATTTTAATCTTAAACTCTGTGGAGCAGAAGTCAGTCGGAGCGGTTTGTTGTTGCACATGAGAGGGAACCACTGAGTCACAGCTTTACTTGACCCAGAAACCAGAAACAAACTAATTAAAACTACTGAGAGTTTTAATCTTCAGGTTCCTTCTGGGCATCCACGCTGCATGCTGAACAACACGTACATGTGATCAGTCTCTAAAGTGGTTTTGATGAACGTGTTAGGGATTGATATAAACCCAGTTCACCCTCCTCTTATCTCTGCTGGGTGTCAAATGTGGCTCATTAACTAGAATACAGCGGGTTTTGAAGCTTTACTGTTGCCGGCTGTGATGGTAAACAACACCAGTGAGACCATTGAGTCAACAAGGGGGAAGATGCAAACAGAGAAACCAAGGCAACATCTTACAGAGATTAATAAAGGTTGGAGATAAATCTCTGCTGACTGGTCAGTATGGACAAACCCTTGAGTATTATGTTGTCCTTTGTCCAGCGCAGAGTAAACCTTTGCCAAAACATATGGAAACCAGACACATAAATAATGTCTCTCAGTAATAACAGTCAATGAGACAGTTGGTAAAACTTTCACAAAACTTAATCTATGAATTGGATTTTAAATATGCATGGACACAAAAAACAGTGAGGATGTTGGACATTTCATCATTTCATCTCATCTATATAAAAGTCTTTAAGGAGGATAGAGGGTGCAGCAGTAATGCTACACACGACGTTCAACACTGAACTGACCAAGTACATTTTACCTTCAAGGCTCAACCAAATATTTGGATCAAATACGGAGAGAAACTTTTCATGCTCTGCATCTTGGTCTTTCACACCAACTAACTTCATGTCCTCTTCTACTACATCCATGAATCTCCCCTTTGATCTTCGTCTAGACCTCCTGGCTGGCAGTTCCAACCTTATCATCCTTTTACTGATATGTTCGCAATCCCTCCTCTGTGCATGTCCAGACCTTCTCAGTCTGGCTTTCTGATGTGCTCATTCCTGATCCTGTCCGTCCTCGTCACTCCCAAGGACAACCAGCATTTCAACCTCAAGATAGTGTAGGTGCCAAAGAATTTTTAAAATGTTTTTGTTTTAAAATGCTATTTTTTTATAGCCTAGCCAGCCAATTTTTTTCCCCCTCTTCAATACAAAGGATTATTTTGGTTCTTCTGGATTCAGATTTGATTTCCAGCTTGTACCAGTGAACACATAAGTAATAGATAACATACATACAGCCGTACAATGGCATGTAATGGAGTAGGAACGCTGCAGAACGGCTGTTGTAGTTTTGTGGTAAAAACTTGTTGATCCAAGAAAGTGCTTCTGAAACCATTTTGGTTGTCTTGAACAGCCTCTTTTGGATGCTCCTGTTTGAGTCATCACATAAAGACCGTCCCCACCCTGCTGCAGTTCGGATTGGTTTGGTTCATGCTGATAGACATGGCTGTGAATGAGGTCTACCAGACCTCCCATTCACCAAAAAACAAATAAACTGGGATCTCTGTTCTAACCGGACCCAAGACATTTTGTTTTGTCAACCAAACAATTTGAGGACAATAAAACAAAACACAGCAAAACAAAACGGTCTGTCGCTTAGAAATAGCACAGTCCAACCTCCAAATGTTGATCTATTTGTTGGACGATATGGCCCATGGAGGACACAAATGTAAAATAGAAACATTGTACTCTGCTAACTGGATTTTGTCTCATTAGTTTTCTCATGTGGCATCTATACTCGAATGCATCTGTTCATGTATCATAATAATATTTACCCTTAGATGTACTTACAAACCTGTGCTGCTGTCTATGCAGGACTTTAACTGAGCTCTGATTGCCTGCCCTAAGCCATCCTGCTTCACAGGCAGAGCAACACCAGATGCATGTTGATGTAAGGGCAAATGTTTCCTCCTCACCTCAAAGCAGTAGTCCTGCCCGAGGATGCTGCTGTGAACGGGCTTGATGATGACCTCGTCCTCCATGCTTAAGTCAAGGGCTTCCACAGCGCTACTGGGGCTGAGCAGTGATTCATGGGAGCGAGACTCCTTCAGTCTTGGCATCAAATGAGATCTAAGAGTGAAGAGAAAATCAGAACTGAGTCACCATGCAGAGGAAGTGAAGGAGCGGGAGCATATGTACCGCTCATACCAGCGAGCATTCATGGGGAGTGTGAAGACGAAGGGTGCGAGGATGACGAAGAGACGACACTCCACTTGCCTGGGAGCCACTACTGTACATCAACACATGCTCATGTGCTCACTTCTGTGCTCTGCTGCTAATGGATGCTTTGTGACTTCTCATTTACAGCTTAAAACATCAATGAATGAATGTAAAAGCTTGAAAGTCTGAGTCAAGCTGTGCTGCCAGCTGACGCAGTGGATCAACTGCAAACAGGAAGCAGCTCATGTCATTGATTATCATTAATGGTCAGCCTGAGACAATTTCCAGAATGTGATGATGGTGAGGAATAATAAAACCACTTTGCCAGCTGTTTTGCAAAGTCTCGTTTAATGTGCACCATCCAAATGGCACTGATAGCGCTGGTTTTATCCAGCAGCATCTTAACGTTTGAGTAAAAATCAGAGGAAACGCGAAACAAGTCAAATATGACAGTATTTTCTAAAAGCAGTTGGTGCTTTTTCATTTCCATCTTTTAAAGTTTTGAAACTAGAAAAAGGAAAAGAGCTGAAAGTCTGGGTACTTTGGGTGGTTGAACTTTTAGAAGGAAAAAAAAAACCTTGTCTTTGACAAGTATGACAGCCTGGAAACACTTTATTTGGAGAGCCTTTCTGTTCCCGCTTGGAGAATTTTCACTCAGTCTTTCTGTGAAAGGATTCTAAATCGATGCGATTCTTGGGCCATATTCCATGCATCCTGCTTGCTTCTGTCCACAGATTTCAGTGACAGTTTCATCTTTGTAGAATAAGGGCCAAGAAAAACCCTTTTAGCTGCTCTTTAAGTATTTGTGAAGTGAAGTATTATCCTGATGTAGGGGGCAGTTTATTTTATTTTTAAAAAAACTTTATCATTTTACAGACGATGTAATGCATTGAGGGTTCTGTGGCGTACTGGCTGGAGAACTGGGTTCAATCCCCAGCTGGTACCAAAGATGAGGGCAGGTTGAGTACTGAACAAGTGCTTCTCCACGTCCACATCCATGGATGACGTGCCCCTGAGCAAGGCACCTGAAATCCCCAGCTGCTCCCTGCTCCCAGCCCACCGCCCTGGATCCAGCAGCCCAGATGGGTCAAATGCGGAGGCTGAATTTCCCCTCGGGATCAAAAACAGTAAATTTAAAAAAAAAAAAAAAATGCAGATTCCTAATGAAGCCAAAGCATGCTCAATCCACCACCGTGCTGAAGAAGACGCTTCCTTAAACGCCTCCATTTACGTCAAATTGGCATCAGCATCTGAAGGTGTCCTAAATTTGTTTTGCATTAAGTGGATGATTTGAGTGATATTTTAAGCAATTTTTTTTAGTAGTGTCACAAAATTCAACCTCCATTACTCCTGGTAAAAGGTATATCATACATACATCACAATTAATGCCAATTGGGACAAACCTTTAAACTTAAAACAAGAGAAAGAACCTGAAGCTAACGTCTCAAACACTTTTTGTAGAGCATGCTGGACCGTATTATCCGGATGTAGAAGCCATTTTTTTTCTCATCTTCATCTGTTCATAGACGTCAGTCTTCAGAATTTGCTGGGATTTGATTTCATTCACTTAATTACTTTACAAACCGAGGAAATGTCTACCTGCACACACTTTGCAGTCACCTCACAAACACGGTTTGAAAAGTCATAGCTTTAAATACCCACAAAAATGCTAAACGCCACCGTATAACCTGTGCACTGTTTTGAGCTATAACTTTAAGACTTTTGGAGACATGAAGATATGATAAATATTAAGCAGAATTGCTGATATTTTTGCAAGTCAACGTCAATACCCGCATTTCTCCATTACTCTAAAATAAGAACCTTGAAAAGTGTTTAATACTTTAAACGAAGATAGCCAGAGGGTTTTCTTCTCTGAGCAGATTAGGAGCTGCGTTTGATGTCATCCCACGCTCTTTGCTTCTGGAAGTGAGTCATATTATTTGGCAAAACTTTTAGGCTCCTCACACATATATATAAATATATATATATATATATATACACACACATATATATTATCTTTTAGCATTTAATAATGACGTGCAATGTTCCCAATGACTATTAACCTCGCCCATGTTCCAGTTAGCCTCACGATGACAAGAGGATAAAAATGTTTTCATATTCTGCTGGAGGATGTACATGATTCACCACTGGCAGGAAAATGAAGACTGTGGGTCAGTTCCTTGTGTAGTGAGTGAGAACATTCTTTTAACAGTGCCCTCTATGGACGGATTACACACTAATCCCATGTATGTGTGTGAGCCTGTGTGTGTATGTGTAAACTGAGCATCTTTTCTGTCAACTGGCAGAAGAGCGATCCAGGAAAAAAATAAAAAAAGAAATGAAGCAGACGTAATGACAGATTAGCAACCATATGAAGCCTTTGTGCAGTTTGCCAGCTTTGTTGTTAAATCCTCTGTCCAGCATGAAGTGGGTAATGACCTGGACTCTGTTTTTAGCCTCCAATCTCTCAATCTCTCTCTCTCTCTCACACACACATACATACATGTGAGAAAATGCTGCAAAAGCTCTGAATATAGAAATACAGTTTTAAGGAGATGCTGGCAATTCCATAGCACAGCTGCAGAGGAAGCGTGTTCACACCTATCCGAGCCTCGTGATTGGCTGGCTGGGTACTGGGCAGAAAAGAGAGCAAGTCAAACGAGTGGAAAGAAATGGGATGTGCGATTAGGAACAGGAAAGGATGGGAAATCTGTGTGTAAACTGTCATTCCAGAGCCTGCATGGGGATGAGGCTGCATTTTAAAAGGAAACTGGTCTGTAGGGGGGAAAAAAATACTGTAAATGTTCCCAAACGTTTCAATATAAAAGCAGAGCTCACATTTCTAATATTTAGGTATAACAGTGTTGGCTTGATTTTAAGAGAAAAGGCTGCAGGATTTTCTTTTCCTCTCAGCATATCACATTATAAGAACATTAGTGTCAGGGAGAGTGTGAACTTATGAATAATGCTGCCTATCATTTGCATGGCATTGTATTAAATTGTACTGCAATGTGTAATTTACAGCCTATTATTCATATCCCACTTTGCAGCGGCGACAATAAAAGAGTGCCTGACGTGTGGATCCTGTTCGTTACAAGCCTCATCAGCGAGTCTAACACATTGTCCGAGCTGTGACTGATAGCCAACGCCACGAGCAGCGTTGTTGTCTTCATGGCCTGCCCCCCCCCCGACATTATACATCCTCAGACGGCTGTTTCTGTCCTTGAGAATCCTTTAGTTCTCCATTCCTGTCCTGTTGGACGTGCTTCGCTCATGCAGTGTTTACCTGAGGTCAGAGCGAGCGGATGCAGAAACCTTTCCGACCCCTCTTTCATCCATTTATCACGCAGCTCAGTAGCTCCATAGTTGTTATTTACTTCATAAACATAAGCCTTCCTGGGCTACATGCTGACCCACAGTTCCATCCCCTGACCCGTCTACCAGTAGGGAGGTGTCCCTGTAGGGTGCCAACCATCAACGTCTAGCCTGCAGTCCAACCCTTCAACCACCACATTTACATATTTTTGTGCCTCTCCTCTGTCTGTCCTTCATCCTCTCTATCCATCTCCATCCTCTTTACTTCCTTCTACTGACTGACTTTCAACAGGAAGGTCCCCCCCCTTTGAGCTCAAGGTTTCTTCCCAAAAGGGGAGTTTTTCATTGCTACTCTTTGGTTTAAAAGGAGGTTTTTTTTAACCTGCCATTGTTTCTTTTGCTCAGGGTCTCTGTAAAGTATCTAGAGACAATTTGTATTATAATAGATGTTATATAAACAAAACTGATTTGACATAAGAAAAAAATAGCCATTATTATACCATTTTACTGTGAGAAAATGTATACAAAGTAAGGGAGGGATCATGAGGTGATAACAGCGGCACAATTCAATTAAGTGGCTTTTCTTCTAAAACCTCTGTGCTGCTGAGTTGCGTCCTGTTGGCCACTGATCTACATGCACTGTCGCTCCTTAGGGATTCGTGCCACCGCATCAGGGCCGATCCTATCAGCACAGTGTGAGAAGTCGACGTACTGAGCTCTGCCGAGGTTCGATTGAAACTCAGTTAGCAACGAATGCAGGGGAGAGAGTGGAGGAGTAATGGATTGTGAGCCTGCGCTGCACTCTTTGCCTCTGCATCCCGCTATAAAAAGTCCATGTACATGTGATATAGTCTGAACCATTAGTTATATAGAGGCGTCAGTGCACTTAAGAGTGGGATTTGCCGGCAAGCTGACTGCCTTTGTTTGTATTGATATTTCGAGATGAGATGAATTAATATAGTGCAACTTCAAACAACAGTGATTTCACAGTGCAGGACCTGCTGAGCTGCCTCTGCTGTTTCACTTTACGATCCACTCCATTATAACATCACAGTGCATGTGAACTGGTGTTAATATTTAACAGAGCCAATAATAGCCTCTTTGTATTGTCTGTTTAAGTTACTGTCCTTAACAGCAGCCAAAATGAACAAAATCGTCATGTTCTATGGTAACTCATAGAACATGACATGTCTTTTCTCCAAAGTATTTGAAAGTACGAGGTCCGATGTCGAATCCTCCTGCTCAGTTTCCTGTAAAAGCTGTCCTGCCCTGTGTTTACAGACTCGTACGCTTTGCTGCTTCTAGCGTTTACAACAATCAATACGTGTTCCATTTGTGCTCTGACAGAGCAATTACTTGATAGCAGAGACGTGCACGTCAACAGGTCCGAGGCGAACAGGATGACAAATCGGAAATCTCACAACTCTTCATGACACCAAACTTGTGATTGTCCAGAAGCTACGTGAACTCGAGGCAGGCCTTCTTAGAAACAAATATGCTACACCATATCATATGCTGCGAAATTAAGGGGATAAAAAGCAATTAGCTCAGATGCTATTCTTACACTTTCATACAGAGGAAGTGGCCTACCAGAGCTCTGGTTCCTCTGGATTTGACTTCGATCTCCAGGAGGCAGGACTAAGACCGCAGATGACATCACCTCCAGACGCCACCCGATAGATATGGAACCAGTTAGAGAAAGCATGTGACGGCAGCCATCTTGGTTGTTTTGAACAGTGGCTCTTGGACACTGATTTATGAGTCATTCCACAAAGACTGGCCTGTTTTAGCTGGTTTGGTACATTCTGTACCGGTGAAAATGGCTGTGATTTTGGAGGGGAACCAGACCCATTCCATGAGCGAGAAGTCAATGGGTGTGGCTGAGCAGGGTAGTAAAAACATCGAGTCGTGTTGCAAATCCATACGGGAGAATTCAACGAGAAATAAAATCTGTTTGTGCACAAATGAGTAAATAAATTATGAGCAGCACTGATAATCAACAGAAACAGTTTCTCTCTTGAAAAAACACTGCACAGAAGTCAAAATACGTTTCTGCACAGATGATTAAAAGTCCCGTTTACATTTCTAAAAACGACTAATTTCCTTTGTAAATGATAACAGTAACACATTATACGCTCAAGCTATCTATTAACCATCAAATTGACATCCTCTAAATACTTTCTAGTAATTTATTCATTCAGACATTTAGTCATTTACATGTTTGTTATAGTCAAAATAGAAAGAATGTGGGGAAGAAAAATCCCACTGAAGTACTAACATGTTATACTGGGATTCTGTGTCGGATATGAAAGCAGAACCCATCATTTTATCATTTTAATCATAAACAAAGTAGAATATTAGTTAGTGAGCGAGGAGAATTATTGTTGTAGTTTTGAATAAGTAATATTTCAAATTCTTGTTTATTAAAATTGTCTTTTGTAGATGATGAACGCTTTATAATCTAGCATTGAGAGATCTTTGCATAAAGTTGTTGGACCATTTGCACACATTCTTTTTTTTTTTTTTTTCTCAACACTACAGCTTATAAAATCCATTCTTGGCATCAAACTCAGTAAGAATTTTTAAAATAACTTTCAAATCACTATGTTGACTATCTAGCACTGCCTGCGCATCTGTGAACTCACTTTAAAAACAAAATTAAAAAAAAAAAATCCAGTTTTCATGGCTCTGTGGTGTGGAGGCAGCCTGCCCACCAAACCATAACGAACAATGCTCCAGCCAGTCACAGACAAGGGGAGGGTTTGTGATCAAGCATGTTTCCTCATGCTTTGTTTTTGTTTCCCTTCAAATATGTCATGCAGAAACTACTTACCCTACCTTTAAATATGTCGTTAAAATGATATTTAATCATTATTCTCTATTCTCTTGGTAATTAAGAGCTCCAAATCTGGTTCAATCATTTGAACTACAGCACACGTGTAAGACAAGATCTTGGCAACCGTGACATTCACGTATAGTATTCTCTTTAGGCCTAGCTTGGCTTATAAATGAATAAATTATACTCAAATCACAAAACCATCATCCGCCCAGCAGGACTCTACCAGCGTCTGGATGCCAACTCCAGCAACAACAGAGGAAACAGCTTATTTACCATTAAAAAGTTGCACTGTACACACACAGACAGAGCTGTTATTCAAGCTTGATGATGAAACAATTGCACTGCAGAGAGAAGCAAGCAGACAAATGAGCCATTATTTATGCATCAAAGCTCACACAATGAAGTGTCCATTATTCCCAAAGCTCTGGCGGTGGTTAGTCTTTTTGCAGTGTTTCAGTCTGAGTAATTAGACAACATCAACTCAGAGAGGATGTAAAGTGTCACCACAGTATGCCACTTTTTTAACGTGGTTTTTTTTCCCTTATTGTTCTTCAGTAAACATAATTTTTGTGCATGACTGTCATCCCGAACAGTTGGGTGATGGCTAGCAGGAGAATACAGACAATAAAGCAAATTTCCGGCCCATAGCAACAGTCAGAAAGAGCAGCAGCCAGAAGGAGTTGAGGGAAAGAGTCGAAGGGGGTCCTGTCAGATGCTGTTGGTGCAGAACGGTAAAAGTGTGAGCTGTGCTGACATGTGGTTACAGGCTTGGGAGACCACTTTGGTCATCCAGTAGATCCGGTCGACATAAAAGCAGAGAAAGCGGAGCAATCGCTCGAGTTTAAGACAGAAGTTGAGACAGTGGCTGCAAAGTGGTCGTCTGCCTTCGATGGCCTCTGATGGGAACCCTTGGAGGGAAATTTGCTCATATCACATGAAGGCCAAAGTTCTCTTTCTGTTCATCTGTCTGTAACCACATGGAGCCCTGACTGGAGATGCCGGACATCACCGACAACAGCAACAATCATGGGGGGGGCAGAAGGGGAAAAGATTCCTCAGATGGGCGGCAGACAAGTCGGTGCACGTCCAGTCCTTTAGTGCTTTGGGACACCTGCGCTTCTTTAGGCTTTAGCACAGTCACTTTCAATTCAAACAAAAGAGAGAATACATGAGGGAAAAGTGGGGAACCACCTCAGGTCACCTCATTGTGTCAAAGAAGAGGACTTAAAACACTAAATGAAAATAAAACCATGCAAGATCTACAAAGAAGCGCTCATATTATGCTCATTTTCAGCCATCTAATTTGACTGTTTGGCACTTTCTAAAGCTTTTTTTTTTTTTTTTTTTTACCTAAAACCTAAAGCCACTAAGCTAGTAATTATTTCTGAATGACAAAGACCAACATCTATTACATCCATGCCCACTGCCTGAAATAGTGGGATATTATGGGTTATAGCATCTTTAAGTTTTAAAATGTGCGCTAACATGTGTAGTTGTGGGAAGAACAGTTAAATGCAGACTAATGATCAGAAAATGCAGAAAACTAACAGAAAAGTTAGTGATGCTGTCACCAATCTACTTTTGATTTCATTGTTGCACAGCAACCGAGGTCTGATGTTCAGAAAAATGTGTCGCTTTTTGATTGAGATCTGTTGAGAGGAATTTTATTTATTTATTTTTATTGCTAGCATGAGACCACAGAAGTGCGAGACGTTGCTACTACAGTCTCTGTATGCACAACGTTTGCCAGCATAACACAGTTTATTTACCAGCTGTAGTTCAGACTGTTTTACATTCAAAACAATCAAGAAGCACATCATCTTGGTCTCACTGACGCAGTCATGACTTCCATAAAAAGGTGAGCAGTATGTTCATTTATGAACCCTTTCCTCACAGGGACCGAGTGCAGCTAGAGGCAGTCTGAGGAGCGACCGTTGCTTGAGGAGGCCGTCCGCCTCGTTTCTCAGACCCCGCACCTGTCTAGACGTGGGTCTGGTGCAGGTCGGAATAGCAAACTGCAGCGAATGTTTGACCAACTGCTCCTCACAAATAACAATAACCCATTTCTTTGTTGACTTCTTGGAACAAAAAAAAAGTGCTTATCAAGAAGCGCCAGCAAAAGCTCTTGCTTCTCTGACGAGAACATGACCTTACGAAGAAATTGCGCCCTCTGTGATGTCACTTAGAGCCAATGTCAGAGAAAACTATTTGAAATAAAAAGTGATACAAGCACTATGAAAATTTGACCCTAACCCTAATATAGATACTTTAAAGAGTAGAACATAATGCGTAAAAAAGAGAAGCCCCCCCCATCCCCACCCCCACCTCTGCAGAAGACAAAAACACACAGAGGAAAGTCTTCCAAATGATTGGATCCTCCAGGCTCCTTCTCAGGACTCCACAGGGATGTCTGAGTCAGACTTCTGGCAGACGTGCTACATTGTGGGAAAGGCTGGCTGGTAACTGAGATCAGGTGGTTGGAGAACAACTGTCGGGAGAGCTAACGCAGCCGCTGAGCCAGGACGTCTGCTAACACACACACACACACGCACTGCTTGTTTAACGTGGGCTTCAGTGCAACATCTGCTCGGACACTCACTGCAGGAGGCCAATAGAAATGCTCAAAGCTCAAACCAGCCATTTGGAAAAAACACCATGTCAATTAGCAGTGATTGTCTGGGAGGTTTTTAAGCCGCTGTGGTGATCTTATCAAGCGAGGCCAGACATGTTACATCCATCTCACTCACGTTTTTTTTTTTTTTTTCTTTTCCTGCCTTGTTGAAAGGTTTCGTCTGCAGCATCAGTGTCAAAAGAAAAAAAAAAATCAGAATGGGTTATGTTTTATGTTTTATCCTAAGCTGTAAAAACACTCCTGCAGACTCATAAAGACTATAAGTGAATGATTTAACAAGGAATCAGTGTCTTCCTTAAAGCTTTAGCTTTTGTAAACACCTCTTTATAATCTTAAAACCTTAAAGGGAAACCGGATTAATAATTCATTGCACTGGAATGACATACCAGGCAAGCTCAGTAGGTACTCATGACAGTTGTTTCGACCAGTCACACACACTGATAAGACTCTGTCCCTCCGTCCCACAGGGCTTCATTACTGTAATCCAGTATGAAGACTTTTTCTTCTTTTCTTTTCTTTTTTTTGCCTCAAGATGAAGCAGACAATAAACATTCTATGAAGTAGTTATTCAACTTCTTTTCTTTCTTTTTTTAATTTATTTCAGTGGACTTGCAGGGAAGCGTCTTGGGGGTATCAACATTATCAATGAGTTTGCTTGCTTTAACTAAATCTGTATACGCTCCTTGTATTATTTAAATTTTGTAGAGCGAAACAGACTTTAAGGTTACAGAGAGGAAAAATAACCACTCCGAAAAGGCAGCTCGACTCAGCCATAAATGTAAAAATAAATGACATCAGAATTGTGTAACATGATTATTTGATGATTTTAGAATCATTATGTATTTATTCATCTTTAAGAACCGTGTTCGTTTCCTTCACTCCAGCTCAGACTCAACACACCTCCGTGTTTCAGGGAGGGGAGATGGGATTCGTGGCGCACCACAAAATGACAGCGTCAAAGCAAGTACGACCAATTCATTCATTTATCTCTAAGGTCTGGTTTGAAGAACAGCTTGAGGGCAAGATAGTAGCAAAAACAACCCAAAAAACATTAAAAGCTGAGAATTTCTTGTGTGCTCGCGGGTAGTAATGTGCCCACGACACCTTTGCTTTAAAGAATGTTTAAAGCAGCACAAAGGGTAGATCAGACCCGCAGCTAGGCGTGACCTCCCACAGGACCTCCTCATCCAGGAGGTGGCGCCAACTGTTCCCTCTCAAACTGCCTCTGCGTGCAGTTGGCTAGCGCTGCAACCAACCACAGCGACCAACAAGGTGATGACATTCAAACTGACGCCAACTCGTCAACGAGTGTTGTGGAGAGACGCCAACATCGAGACAACAGAAACCAACGACCGTTTCCACTTTTGCAAGTAGAATTTGAGAGATCTGAAAAACATTCTAGCGTTAGCCGGCTACAGCTAGATGACAGATGAAGCTGTGACACGTTTCGAACCAGTGCGTTTACTTTCTTTTTCTTCTTATTTGTCTGGTTTATGTTTTTTTTTAAGCTAAGGTTTTAAGTTTTAAAGCAGATTTTAGACATTTTATGTTCAACTGATTCCTGGTTGTATAACTATTCTGTTCTTGTGCTTTTATTTATCATTTGTAAATGAGACGGCCCTCATCCACCACAGGGACCCTCTGGGGTAAAGGTTGCAGATGTTCCTTTGTGCTGCTTTAACTAACCCACATTAACCCACATTGCTCAGAATATTTTTTTCTTTTAAAGACAACAAATAAAAAAATCATTCATGGTTCTGGAAAGGTTAATCATTTTAACTATTCATTACACATCTGTATAAATTTTTAGGTTTTCTGTTTCTAAAACAAGTAGGAGGAACAGAAAATTACTCATTTTTGTTAGTCTGTAACTACAACGGGGAAAAAAAGAGCGTTAATAAATCCAGCAAAAGGTTTGACAGAAACCGCGTCTGAATTCCGATTACAGGCACGAAACTTGATGTTGATAAAACTAAACTGAAAAAATGACTGCACTCTCATTAAGTTGGGCTTCATCCCTCGTTTTATATTCTTCCAACAATAATGGACGTTCAGTATCTCCACAATCACTCCATCCAACCTCTCTAATCTATTTACTTATTTTGAATAATAAACCTTATTCGTGTTATGTGAGTAATTTTCCCAACATTTACTGGCATAATCACTTTTATTCTGTTTTTTTCATTTCATGTGTTTCCTCATAGTTTCTAATTTTTCTGATAGAATATATAAAAATCTCAATTTTTCTGTTTTGTTTTCTTGTTTTTTTTTCTTGTCTCTGAAAAAGAAAACCAGTGGAATAAAAGATTCATGCATTAAGACGAAAAGACCTCAACGCGCCAGCGGTCATAAATTTTGCACCCGAATACTGCGGCCCAGGAAAAAAAAAACACATGGCAGAGCGGTCGAAAATCAAGGCACGAAGAAACACGTTAAAAGAAAGTGAAAGTGCTAGCTTAATTGGGCTCGTGACGGTCCAATTAACTGACTTACTCTGGCTTTGTGCCACCTGACATCCTCACGTTAGCCCAGAGGGGGTTGCAGGCTGTCGCTTTAAGCAACAGTCCTATAACATAATAACCTGCAGAGAATGACTGTAACCAGTTATATATTAGCATTAATAACCTCTCTCCCAAAGCATGTGCTCACACTGACACATTTTTCACTCAGAGTTTAGCATTTCCTCTTTGTTATTCCTTATTAGTCATTATTGATTTGTTACCTAATCCTTTCAGCTGTGAGCTTTCAGCACAAAACCCCCACAGCGGCAATAATAAAACTATTAAGAGCCAGTAAGTCACATAGTGTATGAGAGGGTCTGACAGAGCCTGGAGCATGAGGCTGGGAACACCCTGAAGCACGCCAAGGTCATGGAGACTGTGTGCATCTGTGCTCATGAGCTAATGAGCCTGGATGTATAGGTTTACATGACACCTCGGTTTAAATGAAGGTGTACTCTGACAGCACAGACGGCAAACTTTTCTTGTGATTTTTTTGGAAAATTTTAGCCCAAATTGACAAAAAATTTAAATGAGAAAGCCTCATTCGAACTCTTGCATAACTGTTTGCGAAGCGGATGAAAACATGTGCAGGAGTGAAGGAGATGAGGAAGTGCATTTTTGACTTATTGACCTGAATATTCAAACACCCCTGTGGCACTGGACAAAGAAACGGGCAAGCGCTCAAGTTCAGAGGGAGGATATAGATGCAGAGACTGACTTCCCACACAGAACTCTGATGGCAAAAACAATATTCTAGCCCACTTTTTCTACGTTCTCTCATGGCAGCATTCTTTATTAATACAAGAGTTAGACGGATGATGTACTTTTAGCAGATAATTGGCTCTAAATTTCCAAGCCCGGTGTCAATATTGAGATCTTATTTGCACTGTAAAGCCAAGACTTGCCTCTGGCGCTGAATAGTTTTCATCTTCAAGTCTAAACTTGCCTCTGTTTTCATTTAGGTCCTTCTCCAACTCTTAAGTGGTAATTCTGTATTTTTCCTTCCATTTTTTTTTTTTTTTCAAAAAAAAAAAAAGTACTTCAAATGTATAATTCTAGAATTCAGCACACTGTGATGATTATTTAGGAAAAGTTAGTTCGATACAGTCCCGAGCCCACTGAGGGTGGATGCAGAGGCGGAGGTTTCCATAAACCGCAGCTGTGCAGCTGTGCTGCAACTATCCACAGCAACAAGCACACCCATGAATAAAAAATAAAGTATTAAAGGTAGCAACACTTACGATCTACTGAATATGTGAAACATTGTCCAACAGAACCTCTCGGAGCCCCAGATCACACGACTTTGCTTTGATTTGCATTCCTCACGGCTGGTCTCAGCGCTTTCCTGACTATTTTTGAGTCTCTGGGAACGTGGCTGCAGCCTCTGCCCTCCGAGTTACACCACACCGCTCCCTAAGGATGTCTGTTCCTGCTAACACACCCCTCTCCACATCCCATTTAAAAAGACAGCGCTGTTATTTGGGAAAACTGGGGGGAAAAAAAAAAGACTGCCCGTGCTCCAGAGTGGAAAGAGCGTGGTAACATTATACTGAGATGAAGTCATGCTCTCGCACCACCGTGGTAACGATTTGGTAATGTCTCTGGTTAAAAACTACATTTTCAAACAGCTATAAGATGTTCAATCCCTGGTGATGCTCAAACAGAGCAGCTGTTTGATACTTGCTTGTACTTTTTTTGTTGTTTCATCTTCTTCTATATTTAGATTAAGCTTCAGCTGTCGTGCAAATTCAGCTGAAAAACAACAATTTCAGCCCAAAAATATGTTGAAAGACGGATAAAGTCGAGGCTTGTTGTGAAGCTGCTTCTGCCTGAGCCTGAAGGTTTCATATTTTTAGCCCTACTTAGTATATTTTTAATCAATATTAAATCTGTCTCCCCTTCTTCTTCTCAAACTGACAAGGACGCTGAATTGGCAGCCAGCCCCCCCCCTCGTAGTGGGAAACAATGGCTCAGCCTTCACCGCCATGCTCTGTGGGAAAATGCATGTTTCTTGGCAGGAAAGAAGGACTCCAGGAAGAGAGAGAAAAATGCAAAAGGAAGGAGGCAAAAAAAAAAAAAGACGGTGAGACAGAAGAAGAAAATGAGGCCGGCCAAGCCAAGTTTGGGAAGGAGATACACCGCCATATGTGTCTTAATGGTAGCGAGGAAGTGCTGACGTCACCGTTGTCAGGGGAGACTTGCTTGGATGCAAACTTCTGTTTGAACTCCAAAAAAAAAAAGAAAAAAGAAAAGAGTACAGAGCCCCAGAAACGACAGAAATAATTCCCCCTGAAAACCATCCACTTTGGCGCTTATTAGTTCAAATGAGTTAAATGCTTTGTGAATGACAGAAGAATATTGTAACTCAATCATTCAGGAGAAAATTATGTAAAAGAACTCAAGTGGAGCTCAGTGGGAGCTGGCATTAACTGACTGCCTCAACAATGGAAGTCATTGTGAACTGTACAGCTGAAAGGTCTTACCAGCCCATTATGAACGGACCAGTTCTCCATGTCCCAAATGATTTCGGCATCATGCGGAAGGTGCAACTGGAAGAGGTTTAATGCCGTTGTTCCCTCCATTGGAATGGACTGAAGTTGCCTTCTGTAATCTAGAGTAAATAGAGTTGTACGCCATGCTTGTGTGGAGAATGCCTGGGTAAAGGTTAACTACAAAGCCAAGGCAAAGCTCAGAGACTAAACACCGAGGGGGATTTCCTCATTCCTTTGGTCTGGGCTGTGATAATATCATACCTCGTAGGGTTGTTTGGAGTACGACTACTCCCTGATATAATGTGGGGTAGAATGAGCCTACTGTATCTACTGAAACTTGTTTGTAAATACAGTTTCAAGAACTGTTTTCACCATTCAAGGGAGAAGCATTTGAACAGAAAAGATGTTTGTTTTCTCATACTTTGAGAGTCCGATTCTGCCAACTGGTGGGCCGGTGGGTATGTGTGAGGTCCCGAACAAAGTTTACTGAATCAGAGATCGACGAGTTGGGGTCATGAGTGGGCAAGTAAGTCTCTTCAAGCTAAGTGTCTGTCTGCAGGGAGTCTCTGAGAGGACGCTGTTATTCCCCAGCTAACCGCGAGCCTGTTTAGAAGAGCACCACCTGCATGCACAGATGTACAGAGAGGAAGGAAAGCAAAGAAGAGGAGAAAATAATCAGTGGATACAGTACATTCCAGGCAAGCTTCCACAAGTCTGAATGGTAAAGGGCTGGGTGGTGGATGGAGAAAACAAGCCGTGTAGAGGACAAAGAGATGTCCAGAGCGTGGTTCTTCTAAACGCTTCCAGTAAACATTTCTTGGAGATGATGCTGTAATCAGGTTGAATGCTGGCTCGCTGAAAGCAGCTTGAGTTGTCTTTTCCACAGAGAAAACAGCAGCAACACCATCAAGAGTAATCCATACTTCTATTTTTTTGTCTTCTTTAAAGTTCTACCACTGTATTTCTGCTGACCTACAGTCATTTTACCTGTGCTTTGATTACTTTCCTCTTGAGTTGCTCTGTCGCGTATCTGTCGGTGTTCCTGCTATAAATGTTCTGCTACATGACTCGATTTTAGATTTTTCAAATCTTGAGCTGTCCGAAATATGGCCTAAAGTATGGACTCTAGAACTCTCTGGTATACAGAGTTGTTCAGGTCGTATGACTGCAAAGTCAGGCCCAATCACCATCCCTCCACCGCTGTGCTTGTCATATGATGTGTGCTGTGTGTTGCTTGATTTTCTACAAATGCTGCGCCATGAATGATGGTGAAGATGCAGCTTTACAAACCCGAAGCTGCAGAATTTATGAGAAACTAAGCTTTTTCCTACTCATCCATTCAAACAAGCTATACTTTGATAAATTTGAATTGTTGAACTGTTGTAGCTCTTGGCTTTTTCTTTTTTTTTTTTTAGCAATTTTTTTGGCCACTGTAGGGTCTGGGCTTTGGGTGACACATCCAAACTTGTGAAAAATGGCAACTGTCTTTTTGAAAATGGTTTTGAAATGGCATTATAGGCCTCAGTTTGAAGGAAACGTCTGCTGCTTCTCTAAGATTCTTGCTGACGTCTTTACTATTTGGCATTGTGTTAACACACAACTGAATGTTTGAGAGCATTTCATCGAGGTCATTCAAGCGCATCTGATTAGCACCATCTGAATGCTTTTCACCCTCTTGAATCTGGTACACTGCATTTTGGCTTAAATTTGGTAATTGCTCCCATTTCTCCCAACTAACAAGAATTGATGAAGCATTTTCAATGAAAAAACATTGATTTAATATTTGCATGGTGTTGGCTGTAGTTAAAGTTTGGATTCAGATAATTTATCAACAAGCAGAGCTGCTTAGATTCAGAGATTTGTAAAAAAATAAATAAATAAAAAGAAGAAAACAGCCATTGACAAACTGGGTGGTTGAAGGACAAGGCTGCTACTATTTAACAATTTTCTTTTCTTGCCAGTAACATCCTTGTAAAACATTCAACCCTCGCAGTGTGACAATCAATTTTCAATATCCTCCAACTTCCCTATCCCCCCATGAAACGCTTTTCTTTCCAAACCAAGGTCATGCGTACTCAAAGCTAAGCAATTCTCTGAAAGACACAGACACTTCCAACTTCACAGCAGAAATACACATATCTACTTACACTGTGGTATCAAAATCTGGCCTCCATAGCTATATTATACATTCACAAGTGTACACAGAATACATTTTTCCTTGGATTAAATCATAAAAAGTGACAAATTTATTCATGAATAGGTGGATGTTTTTTGAGTGACAGCTGCATCTCATCTGTGGTGTTAATTTAGCTTCTTCGTGTTCAGTATTTTTCGCTGAACTTGACATCTGAGCTATTACTTCAGAGCTAAGAGAGCCTAACTGCTATTATTTTAAAGGTAATGTATCTTGTTGCGCTTTTAAATGTACTAACAGACCACCAACGCTGGCTTCGGACTGACCTCAAAGGGTCTCAGAGCTAGCAAGAGGACGGCCTCTAGCTCGTCAACTGCTGGTTCTGGGAGCAGCCAGGCCGGCTTGATCGGATAATCCTTACAGATCGTTTCATCTAACCGCAAGCCAACGATCAAGAAGTAAGTTTTGCCCAGACTTCGAACCTTTGGGGACCAGTGAAAAAGTAATGTTAGTTAAAATCTTAGCTTAGCTGGAGCTAAGCCGAGCTGAAATAGCAGTTCTCACAACATCCAGTTATGTTTACTTCAGTGAAAGTGACGGTCACTGCTCTGTTCACTGTTACCACGACAGTAAGTGCATACGTCTGGTTCAAGTGGCCATTTCATTGTTGTTGTTCTTTTTTAGAATGTGGTTCACCCCCGCGCCACGATTAAATTTAGGGTCATCAAGTGTCTCAAGCCTCTTTCTTGCCACCATTGCTCATTTGATTGCAGCACTGGATGTTACGCAACGTGAGGCTTTAATGACATATCTAGTTACTATACTGTCTGTAAATTATAATAAAACACAGACTAACCTATAAAAAAAACTAAACAAAAAACAGACCTTGGTCCCCAGGTAATACCAGTCCAGTGTGAATAAGGCATTACACAGAAAGCAAGTGAAAATTAAACCTGTTCATGAAGCAAACCAAACTGCAATGGTCATGAATTCAGGTCTCCAGCTTCTACATCTGTGAGTCCGTCTGTCTGTTGCTTCAGAGGCGCTTAGATCAGTTGTATTTGACAGTAAGTACAAGTGACCCATTTAGTCATTGAGGTTGGAGGGCTTGTTTCATTGGACCACACAAGCACCACTTAGGAGGAGGATGAATAATTGCTGCATTTGATGCCTTCATTGAATTTGCCAGCAAATAGAATGCAGCAAATGCACAACCTTATTACCTGATTTGCTGTTTAAAAACAGACTTATCTGTTTGAGGGTCTATCTGTGTCATCTGCTCTCCAATTCTGAGTAAACAGCCATTAGTGAGAGCGCACGCTATTTACTACTTACCTGCAATGTGTTTAGAAAAGGTGACTTATCACTGTAATGTCAGAATCTAAATGCTGTCAGATATAAACGACTTAAAAGATCAAAGTAATCCTGAGCCAGTTTCTCCAGCTTGTCCTTTCTCGTGAAGCAGCTTACTGGAGAGAGACAATAACACAAGGAGGCAGTCGCATCACCTTCAGCATGTTTGTTTGGGTTAAAGGAGAAGAACTACAGAAAGGACCGGTGGTGAAAGTTCTTTTCTCCTGTAGGTCCTGTTGACTCTGCACACCACGGCCTTTGGGGCAAGAGAGAGCAAATGAGTGATTCAATTATTGACACTGCACTACGCTGCTCCACCAGGACCATATGTTCCTCTCATCCTTTCCCAGGCAGGGTCGAGGAGATCCAGAATGCTGCTGCTGAATGGCCTCGTGCAGTATACTCTAACCATCTTTCATTGATGGAGTTTACCCAGGCTTATCCTGGCATTGTAACAATGCTGGCCGACGCGCGTAACGGAATTTCAAAGCCTCAAACTGTTGAACGCGAGCATTTGGTGTGGAGAAATCTCGTGCAAGGCCTGACATTCTCTCCCTTTCATGCTCTAAATCCTTTCCAGATTAATCACTGCAACCCAAGCAACCTTAAACGCTTCCCTCATGCTGTCTCATGGTTAAACTCTGTAAACTTGAAGGTAATTTGTAACCTCAAACAAAGGATTTGAAGGGTGTCGTCTGGATGCAGAAACACCTGTTCTTGTCATGATTAAAAAAAAATGTTGATTAAGTGTTGAGCTCTGGCCGTTTCCCCCTCACCCCCATCAAAACCAGCAGTGGTCCCAACCTCTTGACCCCCATCCCCTTACCACCCATCCCCTACCCCCACCCAGTCGAGTGGTCCCTGTTTGCAGCGCTGCACGGCCCACCCCTCCCTCCTGTTGTTGGCTCCAGTCGTCCATTGTGCGTGCCTGATCAAATACTCTGCTCCACTTCATCAGCCCCCACCCCCCCCCCAGTAAATCAATGGACATCACAGAGATGATCCGCGGTGGAAAGGAGTACTCACACGCAGCCGAACACAGAAAATGATGAGGAGAGATGCACCAGAGCGGTGGGAACAGACATATCTCATTTAACATTGAAACATAGAAGGGGTGAACTGAGAAACTGAAACTAAGTCCTGGAAGGTAAACGAAAATGCACGGAGAGCTAAACTGCCAAAACACATATAGTCGCTTTGAGTTATTCTGCCATTCATGCTTCTCTTCTCCTCACCTCACGCTTACGTCTCCCGTTTGCAGCTCTGCGTGTCTACAGTGCTGCCAAAGTGATTAAAAGCTCAACACCTCCTTGTTTTTGTTTTGCTTTTATTAACCTTTGTTTAACCAGAGAGAAATTGTTGAGTTTTTTTTTTTTTTTTAAGAATCCACAAAGCCATCAACAACAACTATCGTCAAGAGGTGTGGCACCTGTAAAGTGAAGCTCTAAACTGCTAATAGCTTTGCTGTAACACAAAAATGTGAAGCAAAGGAAAATAAAGGACATAAACGTGGCGATAACCTTTTAATTCAGTGTTGCTGAAATGATATGTCGGACACTAAGAGTCATTAAAAATAGGACTAATGATCAATCATAACTGGGAACAGCAATGATTAGTCAATGTAACTGACGTAAATGATTATGAAATTCGTTGACGTGGAGTTTGAAGTCAACACGCCATATAAAAGCCACACGTGTCGGACAAACAGGACTTCGTCGCTCAGAGGGGAACGCTTATTTGTTATTGAAATTCACTACCAGGAGTGCAGGGGGAAGCATAGGTTGCACATGCGTTGGTGCTTTCAAGTTCCCCGTGTGACGCTGGTGATGCCACTAAGGTTTTCTTCTTTTTGCAGTACCTGGCTATGCCTGCCATCTTCTGCCAATATCTTCCACGGTTTAGGCCCAGTGGCGGCTCATCTTAGTGAGCTGAGGTAAACAGCTGTCGTTTTCGCAGCGGCATTGGGGTGAGGCACGCGGAGGACGTGACAGAAATAACCGCGAACCAGGCGGCTAGTGGGGAAAAAATAATCAACAGATTAGTCGAGTACCAAAATAATCACTGGTGGCAGCTTTAATCAATTTGCAGCCAGATGTTGCAGCACCTAAAATATTTAAAATGTGCTGAAATTTAAGTAGTGACACCAGATCCTTAAGGTTCTGATTTTGAGTGTATGGGGGAAGCATGTTTAACAATATAAAACACCTATTTTTTTTCCTCCCATCCAGCTTTAGGTAGAGTTAATAGAAAGAATCAAGACTTGAGTATAAAAACAGTAACTTCCAGAGCTTTTTTTAAAGGATGAAAGTATTTAGGATGGGAGATGGCTTTAAAGAATAGCTTTGTAAGTTAACAAATGCCTCAGTGTCTCAGTGTACGTGAGAACAAAGCAGATCATACGAGGTTTATAATGAACCACAAAGGTCCATAGTAGATGGTGTCCAGTGCATGTGGACACTGCAAAAAAGCAAGATGCATAACTTCACCATCATTCTTATAGACAAAAAAGTTGCAGTTACAGCCTCTTCTCAGCCTCAAAAGAAACACAAAGCTTGACTACATACATCTCACTCAGTAGGGAGCTGTATATAAAAATCTACTTCCACCCAAGGTTTTTAAAAGTTAAATATAAGACATAAAAGACAGAGTATTTATAGTGTGAAACTTCAAACAATTGCACTCCCTCGTCACAGTACGTGAACATGTGCATCAGTACGTGCAGAAACATTTGCCCGCGCATGCAAACAGCTACAGTGCCCGCGGCTATGTGAAAATATCACACAGCCACCTTATGCAAGCGGACGCAGAGTGGCCCAAATGCTTACGTCATTATAAATAAAAGTTACATTTCATATCTGGTGGTCTCTGCAGAGAACGTAACCAGCTCAACCATCACGTAGTCCACAAATGATCAACTATCAAACATCTGTTTACGTGTTTTCAAGACAGTAATTACTTTTTCCTGTAAAAGAAAAAAACAAACAAACAACAACATCCCAGTGGAGCTCAAAAGGCTTTTATGCAGCTCTCTGAATCCTTTCGACCTAATCTGGAAGGGAAGTTTGGGTGGGTTGAGGACTTATCAGTGACACTAATTATGCACCCTTGTGTTGACAAAATGCTAGCTGGTTGGTGGGCTTCCATGAACTGAGGAAGAAGATCAATAATGGCTTGATTGAACAAGAATCTTGTTGCATTGAAAGGTAAACTATATCAAAATTTATCAACAATTCTACATTTCAAGTCTACATTTCATTGGCCATTTGAGTACAAGATTTACTTCCAAGCAAGCCATGTTCTGCTAGTCTGGTTGACTCAAACTTGCTTTCAAATATTTTTTCCTTTAAAAAGAGGTTTTTAAATACGTGTCCAAAATAATTTATGCCTGACAGTTGTCTATCACATCTGTAAAAGTCTAAGTACCATGTATTAGCTTGATCATGGATGTTTTGGTGAGATAAATTAAATCAAGGAATGCGTCCACACCAGATGTGGCAAACTCAAGGGCCAAATCTGGCCCGCCACTTCATTTTTATCAGGAGTGCACAAAGACAATCATGTACTTATAACTGGAATATTTATGATTAGTTTTCAACGCCTGTTTGATTCAGTAATGGCATCCAAACAGTGAAATAACAGATGTGGAGATCAGCTGGTTTACGTCAAAAAGTCATGATTTGACATCACATGACATTTGCAAAAGATTTTACAGTAAAAAGTTGCTGCTTCTTGTTAACCTGTGAAAAACCTTCTTTTCTTTTTTTTAATTAAACATTTTCTGATTTTAGGTTTTAAAAACAAGCAGATATTTTGTCCCATTTGTGATTGTTTTTTAAGAGTTTTGAATTTTAAAAATTCAATTTAGCAAAATTTGTTTTTTAAACAAAAATGTCTGTTTTTTTTGAAGTTTGCAAAATAATATGCATGTCAATATTCTGCAAAATTTGAGATTATATGAGACATTTTTACTTAAAAAAAAAAAAATCAGTTCAGAAACTAGCAGGAAATCTGACAACATAGCTGGTTGAGAAAATAAAGAATGCTTTAATTAATTTCAAAACTGCCTTTTATTTCCAAAATTCTTGAGAAAATAATCTACAGTCAACTAATGGCTTTTCTGACAGATTATAATATTCCTGGGGTTTTCCAATCCGGTTTTAAATCTCTGCATAGCACTGAATCAGCTCTTTTAAGGGTTTTTAACGATATCTTTTTAG